>QLTV01004400.1:1521345-1565665 GCA_003457575.1 Thermophis baileyi
GTGATGAGGGGTTGAATGTTGGATGGTGGATTGCGGGACTTAGGTTTGATGCAGTCAGCGCGGTAGACAATGTATAGGTCAGTATGTCCTTGGTCATGATGTCTTTTGAGATCTGCACGGAGTTCGCGGGAGCGGATTCGTTGTAGTATGGATAGGTCTGGCCGTGAGCGAAGTTTTTTGGGGTTTGGGTCATTTCTGTTAATAGAGTTTATAGTGTAAATGAATTTTCGTTTGCTGATTTCGTCCTTGCTATTGTTATTCTAATAGTAAGGAAGGTTAAAACAATGGGTCCACTAACACCGAGAACTGGTGGGGGTCTCCTTCTTAGATGTTTTTAAGTGAAGGTTGGAGAGCTTTAATCTGGATTTCATCAGGGGACCTGGATTCATTGGCCTCAAAAGCCTCTTCTAGCTTTATGATTTAGAAATGCTGAATTGATCATGAAAGAAACTTCCAGTAATTAGTTACTACTACTATCTTATTAGAATGTATATATAACTAATTAGCTAACATAGCAGCCTCTCTTTGTAAATTTATGTAAATGAAAAAATAAATATATTCTTTCTTACTTTCTCTCATTATATTACAGTTACTCCTCTTATATCCCTTTATTTAAAACGTTAAGGGAGTTATACAAGGAGTCATACTGTAATTTATTTTCAAGTACCAACTCTACTGTATGAAGTTGGCTGGTCTGAAAGAGACTGAGTGGACCAAGTTCATTGAATAAACTTCATGGTCAAAAGGGGAATGAACCCAAAGCTCCCTGATCTAATATATTAACCACTGTACCATACAAACTCTATCATGGTTTATTATTAGTTGTGTCTGAAAATGGTGTCTTACTTCTGTGGTGAATTCAGGCTTCTAATACCATCATTTCACATACCTATTATAAGTGCTTCTTCTCCTTCTTGGTTTTTTAGAAAATGTAAATTTTAATTTTAAATAAACATCAGAAAAGCATACAAATAGACACTGCCCCTTGCTATCAACTGGATGAATACTCTATTAAACATTATCATTTTAACTCCCTGGAGAAAATGTACAACAGTTTGCAGCTCTAGCTACTGAAGCGTTTGTTCAACAGATAATAAATAAAGGCAGGTTCGGGCTAGATTAGCTGAATATAACATCTGCATCTGAAATTCTACCTGGAAATTTATTGCTACATCTGTTCTGAGTTTGGTTTAGTCAATTCCCATTTATCTGTAGATAAGCCAACAAATTCTAAGCTAGGAAATAAGACATTTCATTTAGTGTCAAAGGAGACCTATTGGTTTTTAAAATATTGCTTTTCAATGTCTACAATTCTACAATTGTTTCCAGATTAGGATCCTAAAATTAGAGAACAAGATTTTCTTGATCTTGGCTAGGTATACCTTTTGGCCTTCAAATGTTATATGAATTAATTCACTTTACACATGATTCAACCTTTGGCAAATCAGAACAAAATCCGAGTTTTCAGAAGTTTCATGTGATTCAAATTATGCAAACAGATTCTAGTAGGAAAAAGACATAAATATTGGACGCATCAGGGGAAAAAAACATAGATAAGAAATATTACATTACATCATTTGTAATTGAATTGTAATTGAAACTACACTCTCCATGAGCCATTGGGATCTTTACTTATTTCCTTACTTAAACAGAGAAATAGAATTAGTGCAGGCGGGCAAAAAAATAAGTGGGAACAGGAGCAACTTCCGAATTCCTGTCAGCTTCCCTGTTGAATTTCCTTGTGGGAAGCTAATAGTCATCAAAAAAATTCCTTCCTTCCTTCCTTCCTTCCTTCCTTCCTTCCTTCCTTCCTTCCTTTCTTCCTTTCTTCATTCCTTCCTTCCTTTCTTCCTTCCTTCCTTCCTTCCTTCCTTCCCTCCCTCCCTCCCTTCCTCCCTCCTTCCTTCCTTCCTTCCTTCCTTCCTTCCTTCCTTCCTTCCTTCCTTCCTTCCTCCTTCCCTTCCTCCTTCCCTTCCCTTTTTTTCTTTCTTTCTTTTTTTCTTTTTCTTTCTTTCTTTCTTTCTTTTTTAATTTTTTCCTTTCATCCCACCCATTCCACTCCCTGCTTCCTTCCTTCCTTCCTTCCTTCCTTCCTCCCTCCCTGCTTCCTTCCTTCCTTCCTTCCTTCCTTCCTTCCTTCCTTCCTCCTTCCCTTCCCTTCCCTTCCCTCCTCCCTCTCTCCCTTCCCTTTTCCCCTCTCTTCTTCCCGGTTCTTTCTTTTCTTCTCTCCTTCCTTATACTTGGATAGATTTGCCCATCCTAAGAATCAGCTATCTCCAAAAAGGTGTTTATTATTACTGTGCCTCCTATTAGAACATTCTAAGCTCTGAAGCACTTGCTTAGCCTGTACAAGTCATTGAGCAGAAGACATCAGATGCTCCTGTTCCTGCCTGTCTAGCTTCCTGCCTGCCCTATGCAATTGCCAGTCTGTCTAACTGAGCTCTGAACAACTCAATGAAAACATTCAATCAAACAGTCCCTTATCACTGATCTTTTTTATTGAGAAACTCCTGAGAAGTTTCTTTTAAAAAAAAAAAGTTAGTTCAGCTACTGCAGCAAGTGCAAAGAGGGCAGCAAACTCAAGCCTAAAAAAGTGAATTAATCTAGCATTTGGCCATCAATCTGTAGATGCCTTAATCCATGTCAACACTGCTGGCAGGGAGTTGATAGCTATTTGAGACTTGCATTGGCTATCTTGCACTGCAGCTTTGGATTTCCTTGTTCTATGAAGTGAAATGAAACAAATCAGTTGGCACTTCATGCATTTTAGACCCAACAGCTTAATATTAAGTAATTCATTCCAAACATGTCACAGTCTGGGAGAAAGCAAACAACTTTCCAACTTTTTGATGGCATTCAGATGCTCTTTCTTTCTATGGATGCCAAATCAATTGCCAGAAATAGTGGGAATCCTGGTATTGTTTCAGACTTGCATAATCTGGCAGAATTTTCCAATATAGTTAAGATCCATACAGGTACAATATGTATTAACACTATCTGTGGGCATATACATTTGTTTGTGTGGTGGAATCTGTTACTGAGCTGCAGGAGGAATGAGTGAAAAGGCATATCAGCATTGAGTCCTTGGTATGTAGAAAGATATCCAAAAGGAATCCTCCCTAAATATTTACAGTGTTTTTCTGATAGTTGCGCAGAATATACTTTAGTCTGGCAAGATTCCTGTTGATAGGTGAACAGTAATAAAGACACTCATCTGAGCAATCCATCTTGTTGTTCTTGGTTTCCTGCACTTGATAGTTTTCCTAATGTTTGCCTGGATTAGTACAAATCCTCATTTTAGTTATCCAATTTGTGAGCCAGAATCTGCCTCCAGCTTTAGCGAAAACGGCCATAAGTTAGCCGTTTGTAGCTCCTCTGCCACATGAAGTTTGTATTGCAGTGGTTCTCAACCTCATCACAGAACCCCTCTAAACACCTTTTGTGACCATGGACCCCTCAAGACTTAACTCAAGATTTTAATCATAACATTTCTTCAAGCCTTTGCTGACCCCTTATGATGACATGGTGGCCCCTCAGGGGTCCGTGGATCACAGGTTGAGAATCTCTGTTGAATTGGGTATGGATAGCTGAAGAAGAATGGCAATGTTCACAGCATCACTGTTAGAACAATCCAACATTGTCTGCTCACATTGGCTGCTTACTTTATAGTATGTTCTCATAACAGTTGTCCAGTTTTCTTGTTGGATTAGGGATAGATTGATATCTGCAAGAACTGAACTGCTAAACCATATATGAGTCAATATGGTGCTTCATATATCTAGGAGGACCTATTGATTCTGCCATATAACTTTTTTTCCCCTCCTGTCTTGATTCTTGCATTTTTATTTAAGTTTTTGGTTTTAAAGAGCTTGGGATGATTATTGATGCTCCCTTCATCTACAATAGCATTCTCCCCGAGATCCAAATGGCTCCACCCTACTGGGCTTTTAGGAAGGCTGTCAAAAACTGATAGTTCCAATAGGCCTTGGGGTGGAGAGGTAGCTGTATTTTATTCCAAAATATATATATATAATGTATGGAAATCTTCCCTTGTGTTAAAAATAAGAACACATGAATGATGGAAGAGGATCAGTGCATCTACTGGCTTCGCTAAGACGTACTAAATCAACTGTAATAATCCTTTCCCAAAGGACTGAGAAAACAGCACGCTGTGCTGAAAAGGCACAGTTGGTATTCAATGTACACACTTCTGAGTAAGTGAATTCATTCTATTGTATTGTGCTGCAAATGAACATAAATTGAACAGATATTCACAGGGAGCAAAATCATAGATGATACATGGAAGTAGAATGACTCCCTAAACCATAGTATCTTTCCTTTTATTTTCTCTGTGTTGTTCAATATAAACTCCTTCCCTTCCTGCCCGTGTGTGTGTGTGTGTGTGTGTGTGTGTGTGTGTGTGTGAAGAACATTTATATACTCTCCCCGAATGGAACACCAGTTCCTTAATGAAGAGACAAGAAGATGGGACTATATACTAGACAAGGTTAAACTATTTCCAGTTTGCACAGTATTTTTTGCAACAAAACGTAGTTGAAAAATCTCTCCATTATAGCACTAGAATCAGGCTCAAATAGCAAAGTTTAAAATTATGATTAGAACGGATGTCTCTATTGTAGTAGAACTGCATTCATGATTTAGGACTGGATGTTTCGATTTTTTTCCTCATTCCTCATTCCAAATTTGCAGACCTGAGTCAAGGCATCAGAGACCTTCCACTATTTCATCTTTGCATGCTTCTTTCAGTTAATTCAATTTGTATCATTCATCTATTTCCATCCTGCTCCTCGATGTTATTGTTTGTTGTTATTTTTTTGGTACTAAAGCAAATATGACTCTTGTTGACTACCTGGGCAAGTCGCTGTAGTTTTCTTGGCAAAATTTTAGAAATGGGTTGTTATTGTCTGTTTTCTACGGCATAAAGACTATGGCTCAAGGTCATAGGTCAGGCTTTGTGTCTAAGGTGAGATGAGAATTCATGTTCTCCAGTGAGGTTGCAGGATAGGCCAGGAATGGGTAATGACTTCATCCTTCTGCCTAGAGACTGAGTCATAATTTTTATAGCCACGCCCCGTTGCCTCTCTCTCTGGCTCCAGTTATCGACTCAGTCCTTGCCAGAGAGAGATGCTTCGCTTAGTGGCTGTCCGCCTCTAGGCAGAAGAAAGAGTCATTTTCCTTCTTGGATTTTTCAGCTCCTCCACGAGTTTAATACCTGACTGGAAATTCACTCAGGTTTGAATTTGGCACTCAGCGCCTGCTGCCGACTGCCTGGCCTTTGACTGCCTCAGTGGGGCTTCGCCCTGACAGCCAGACTTTGAGTGCCGCCAGTCCAATATATATCAGGATCGGGCATAGGCACTTGGGAGCAGGCTACCCTGGGTCCGCTTAGACGCCGCCCGCATTACAGATCAAACCTGGGGGGGGTTTCCCCCTTAAATTGCGATCTCCTCTTCCCGGTCAGTCTCCCTTTGATGGCTCAGGCTTCCCTGGGTCCGCCCCAGCCGCCGCCCACGTAGGAAAGTTTCGCCGGGCTCTTCCTTGACCATTTGCAGTCCTCTCCTCAGATCCGGAGCAGGCTTCCCTGGGTCCGCCCCAGCCGCCGCCCGTAGTCAGACTGCTTTTGGCCCGACAAATTGCGATCCCTCAGCGTGATTTCTGTTGCCGGAGCAGGCTACCCTGGGTCCGCCCCAGCCGCCGCCCGCATACACGCTCAAATTTTTCCCCGCTCAGCCGACTGTGCTTCTTCAGGGGGATTTATCAACGGAGCAGGCTAACCTAGGTCCGTCTCAGCCGCCGCCCACCTAGCTACTATTCCTATCGGATATAGGTTTTCTTTCCCCTTATCTGGCCATCCGGTGTCCAGCGGAACTGTCCCTTTGCTTTCCCTTCTCAACTGACAGATTCAGGGTTTTTCTGTCAGAGAGCTAGACTAACTGTCAACGGTCGCCTCATTTAAGGCTCCAAAATGGCGGCCCGTCAAGGTTCCTCTAGGCAAAGAGGTTCTGTAAATGTGCCTGACATGCCTGCCAGTACAAACAAGGGCGGAGCAAAGCACAGGCAGTCTGCAGAGAACACTGCAATAGAGCCTACATCAAAATCAGAACAAAAGCTTGAGAAACGGAGGCTGAGGGCAATAGAAAAGCAGATTTTAAGAGCTGAAAGATTGCAAGCCTCGCAGCTGTCAGTTGCTAACCAATCAGAGGCCAGCTCTTCCCGCCCTGTCTCCACAGCTCGTTTGGCTCCTCGAACAGCAGAGGGAGCTGCTGCGCTTTCAAGCTCACATACACTAATGCCTGTCACTGAGTCCTTCGAGGACCCATTTGCCTGCTCTGCACCTCTGAGGTGGCAAGAGCCTGCCATTCCTGGCAGGGGTACTCCAGAGGCCACTTATACTCCAACAGCTGCTGGCCTTCGCCCCAGTGAGGAGGAGGAAGAGGATGCAATGGACATCCCTGACAGACTCAAGGACTTTATTTCTGAGGCCATATCTAAGGGTCTTGAAGCTGCCTGGCAACGCCAGCAATTACCTCCTGTGTCTATCAGAGAGGGCTTTCCCTCCTCCTCCCAGCAACCCCCCTTTCAGGGGTTGCCTCAGTCTGTGCAACAATCTTGCGGCCATTTAGGAGGGTCAGCTGAATCAATGTTGGGGGAGGAGAGCCAAGTAGAGCTGGCTCTCTCTGATGAGAGAATTTTTTACCTGACCCCCCGGCTTTTTCTGGCCTTTTTCCTCTGGCTTTATTCAAGCCATTATTACATAAGGCACGGGCCACAGCCCAAATTGGCTCTGATTCTCCGATTCCTCAAAAGGTGCCACAGGATCCAGAACCTGGCCTCTTTACTGCCCCAGTAGCCGAGCAAGACTACATCCCGGTACCTGATTTGTTCCTACATGTAGTCAAGAACCAATGGCTACAGCCAGGGGTTCTTCCAACTCCCAGCTTTAGTGACAAAAAGCTCTACAACATGGGACCTACCTTAGCTGATCCTCTGGCCTTGCCCTCAATAGATGAGCCTATTGCTGCCCTTTCTTCGCCTTCTTCCTATACATCTGGGGATGCAGCGGAGAACCTAAGGGACAAGAAATCGGAATTGACACTGAGAAAAGCTCACATGGCGGCGGCATGGGCTGTCAAGGCGTCTTCCGCGGCCTCATTTTTTAATCGCACCACTCTTATGTGGTTGCGACAGCTACAGGCCAAGATCTTACCACAGGAGGCCAGATTACATCAAGATTTAAATAAACTTGTAGCTGCAGTGCAGTATTCATCTGACGCTACCCTGGATGCGGCCAAATATGAGTCCAGGGCACTTGCCGCCTCCGTCACATCTAGGAGGCTCCTGTGGCTGCATCAGTGGCAAGCCGATGCCAAGGCGAAGTGGAGGCTCACATCTGCTCCCTATTCGGGGGGCAGGCTGTTCGGTCCGCCGCTGGATCCCCTGCTCATTGAGAATAAGGACAAACGAAAGGTGCTTCCTTCCTCCACCCGCAGGGCGGAACGACGAACTACACCTTATGGTCGCAGGTATTCCTTTCGTACCTTCGAGTCAGATACAAACCAGTTCCAGTGACCCCAATTTGGCAGAGCGGCTCGTCCAGCAGACCACTCAGACTTTCGCAACAGACCCAGGCAACCATTTCAGGCCAGATGCCCCTTTCGAGGGGCAGGAGGGAGGCAGTTTAGGAGACAAAAGTGATCCCCTTCCTATTGGAGGCCGCTTGGCCCTCTTTGTAGACAAGTGGGAGGAAACAACATCTGACGCCTGGGTCTTTGAGTCCCTCCAGTCGGGCCTTCCTCTGGAGTTTCTCTCCAACCCCCCGAACCACTTTGTGCAATGCCATGCCTCCAAGGATCAGTTTAAACGACATCTCATGGTCTCAGCCATCCAACACCTGTTGGACATAAGGGCCATTGAACCAGTCCCAGTGTCTGAACGGAGGCGGGGAGTGTATTCCATCCTTTTTGTTGTGCCAAAGGCTTCGGGGGGGGGGTGGATGGCGATTTTGGATCTAAAACACCTTAACTCCCACATTGTCTACAAGAGGTTCAAAATGAGCTCTCTACGGTCGATCTTAGAGGGGATCAGACCGGGAGATTTTTTAGCCTCCATAGATTTGACCGAGGCATACTTACACCTTCCAATAGACCCCAGGTACCGCAGCTACCTTAGGTTCTGCTATGCGGGACAACACCTACAATACAGGGCCCTTCCATTTGGGTTGTCATCTGCCCCCAGGTATTTTACAAAGGTCCTAGCAGCCCTAGCAGCCCACCTACGGTCCATCCCGGTGAGGCTGCAGTGTTATCTAGATGACATTTTGGTGCAGGCCTCGTCTCCCTCTAGGGCGACCGAGGATATTTTGCTTACCGTTAAGACCCTAGAAGACCACGGATTTTCAATAAATTGTTCAAAGAGTCATCTCGTCCCTACGACCCGACTACTCCACCTGGGGGCCATTATTGATTCCAAACAGGGGGAGGTCTTTCTCTCCCCAGAGAGGCAAGACAGTCTGATTGAATTGATCTCCAAGGTGCAGCAGGCTCCTAGAGTCTCCATAGCCACCCTGCCCTGCTTATTGGGGGAAAATGATCTCCTGTATTGGTATAGTCCCCTGGGCACGCCTCCATGCCCGTAGCCTTCAGTGGTTTCTCCTCCCCTTCCAACGTTCCAACTCCTCGGCCTCGTCGGACCTGGTCAGTGTCCCCGACCCGGTCCTTGCCTCCCTGCAATGGTGGTCGTCTCCGATCCTCGCCAGGGGCTGCACCTTCCGGGAACCAGACCGCATCGTATTAACATCGGATGCCAGTCAATTTGGATGGGGAGCTCATGTCGAGAACCATTTGGCTCAGGGCCGCTGGTCTCCTGAGGATTTACAACATAATATCAACTGGTTGGAGCTACGGGCGGTACACCTGGCCCTGCTCCACTTTCGGGATCTCCTCAGGGGAAAACATGTACTTGTCCTAACAGATAATATAGCGGCTAAAGCCCACGTTAACCGCCAGGGAGGTACTCACTCACTTCCCCTCATGAGTGAATCCTTCCTCTTAGGGACTTGGGCAGAAGCCAACCTCCTTTCCATCAAGGCGGAACACATAGCAGGCTCAGCCAATGTGCAAGCAGACTGCCTGAGCAGGCTGACTGTGGACCACATGGAGTGGCAGCTCCAGCCTGCCATATTCCGAGACATTTGTCACAGGTTTGGCGAACCCGCTGTGGACCTCTTTGCGTCGAACCTGAACGCACAGCTGCCTCACTTTTACACGAGGTTCAAGTCTTTAGGGGCCAAAGGGACCAACACCCTACGTTGCAGGTGGCCAGTCGGCCTGTTGTATGCCTTCCCTCCCTTACCCCTGATCCCGGCAGTGATCCGGAAACTGATCGCGGAGGAAGCGGAGATCCTCCTGGTGGCTCCGTACTGGCCCAGGCGCCCGTGGTTCGCAGACCTAGTCAGCCTGTCTGTGTCTCGACCTTGGAGAATCCCTCCGGAGAAAATCTCTCTCTGCCAGGGGGCCCTACTCCATCTGGAGCCCCAGTGGCTACACCTAACCGCCTGGCACTTCAGAGGGAGCTCCTGAAGAGGGATCGCTTCTCCAACAAAGTCATCGGGACTGTCCAGTCTGCCAGACGACCATCCACGGACCGAATATACGACGCCACCTGGGTAAGTTTCTCAAAATGGTGTTCTACCCATCGCTTATTTCTGGCCCAGGCCTCCGTTCAGGACATGCTAGACTTCCTCCAGGAGGGACTGGAGATGGGCCTAGCCCTTAGTACGCTACGCAGACAGGTGGCAGCCTTGGCCACAGTTTTACCTGGCAGTGGACAAGATTCCCTTGCCCACCATCCTGTCCTCCAGAAATTTCTACGGGGGTGGCGAACATTCGACCACCGGTGGTGCACCGCTACCCGTCTTGGGATTTACCCAAGGTCCTACAGGCCCTTACTGCTGCCCCATTTGAGCCACTCAGGGAGGTGACGCTCTGCAATTTGACTCTGAAAGTGGCGTTCCTGGTTGCGATTACCTTGGCCAGTCGCATTTCAGAACTGGTGGCCCTCTCGGTGCGGGAGGACCTTTGCCAATTCCATCCGGATAGAGTCGTCCTGCGCCTGGATCCTTTGTTTGTCCCGAAGGTCAACACGTGGTTCCATCGGGCGCAGGAGATAGTGTTGCCCAATTTTTGTCCCCAGCCTTCCCATGACCTGGAACACAGGTGGCACACGCTGGATGTACGGAGGGCTCTCCGCATTTACATCAGGAGGACTGCCTCCTCCCGGCGTTCTGAGGCACTTTTTGTGGCCTTCCAACCTGCCTCCTTGGGATCCAAGGTGTCCTCATCTACTATCGGCCGTTGGATCCGGGCCTGCATCGCAGCCGCGTACCAGGTTCAGTCGCTTCCTGCACCACGAGGGGTGGCTGCGCACTCTACCAGAAGCGCCGCTGCTACAGCTGCCTGGTCGACCCAGGCCTCCCTGGAAGAGATCTGCAGGGCGGCCACCTGGGCATCTCCTACGCCGTTTATCCGGCACTACTGGCTGGACGTGTTTGCCTCCGCTGATGCTTCCTTCGGCAGGAGAGTACTCCAGCAGGTTCTCCGAGCAACGAACGATCCAGCCCCAACGGAGACCCGCCCTTAGGACTTCCAGCTTTGGTAAGTCCCATTCCTGGCCTATCCTGCAACCTCACTGGAGAAGGAGCGTTGGTCCTACCTGAACGCCTTTTCTCGGTGTAGGTTGCAGGATAGGCCAGCCCCACCCTGGCATGACCGTAGGGTCTGGATACGGGAGGGTGGGGTCAGGGCATCTAACCTCTGGATAAAGTTTTGTTGTTACAGCCGCGCCTTCGTCGATAACTGGAGCCAGAGAGAGAGGCAACGGGGCGTGGCTATAAAAATTATGACTCAGTCTCTAGGCAGAAGGATGAAGTCATTACCCATTCCTGGCCTATCCTGCAACCTACACTGAGAAAAGGCATTCAGATAGGACCAATGCTCCTTCTCCTCTGGTTTCTAGCTTGCTGTCATACCCACTATATCAAACTGGGTCTTTCCATTCCCTGCTTTCTAGGGTAGAGTGGGAGTGATTGGTCCAAGGCAGCGGTTCTCAACCTGTGGGTCGCGACCCCTTTGGGGGTCGAACGACCCTTTCACAGGGGTCGCCTAAGCACGCGTGTTGTGGCCCGCCAGCAACCCGTGCAGCTGGTTGTGGACTCCGACAGCGAAGAGGCTGTTGTGGTGATGCACCAGCGGCCTGTGCAGCTGGTACCCGAGTCGGACAGTGAGGAGGTTGGTGGGGACTCGGTGCCAGAGGTGGAGATTCAGCCAGGACCTTCAGAACCTCCAGAAGCTCCCATCAGTGATGAGAAAGAAGAGGAGAAGCCTATTCTTAATGCACGGGCACGCAGAGCTAAGAGGCAAGAATGGTTACTCAGGAGGAGGTCTCCTCAGGACTAAGGCTTTGGGCTAATTGGCCACTCCCTTAGCCTCTTAAAGTACTGACCATGGTCAACCACGTTGCAGGAAACAACTCCGTTCATTCCACGTATTGCCTTGGTCTTTGAAACTTCTGTTCGGCTCTTGATTACAAACGGCATTACTTTTCCTGCTCATAAGTCTGGGCTTTCTGCCAACTTCAGTAAGTTTGAGTGCCTGTTATCAGATAGCCTAATTCGTTGGACTTCTTTGATTCTTTGTGCTTGGACTCTTGCCAACTGTTAAGACATTAATTAACAGTTGGTGCACCAAAAGGACTTCTTTATGATTTCAAGGACTTTAACAAACACGACTGCTAAGAGAATATTAGTAGTTTAAAGAGTATTAAACAAAGTTTGTTTGTACGTTGCTTGTGTTGTTTTTCTCAGTTCGGCAGCTGGGACAGAACAGCGCGCTAGCCCGCCACCTTGCTGCCACACCCCCTTTGTCACCTCATCGCGCATGGGGAGGGGGTGGGGCAGGGGTCGCTGTGGCGGGGCAGGGGTCGCGGCATTAGGGAGGTTGAGAACCACTGGTCCAAGGTCACCGCTCTTGCTTTGTACCTCAGGTGGAATGAGAACTCATGGTCTCCTAGTTTCTAGCCTAATACCTTAATCACTGCACCAAACTAGCTTTCTTCCCTAATTTTAAACCCTGTTTAAATAGCATTATGATACATGCCACAGATACATTATTTTTCATTCTCTTCATGTAAACTTCTTACAAACAAGAACATCTGAAGAAATCTTCAGTTTACATCTGTTGAGTTGAAGTGATTTTCAGTAATTTATGATGGAACTGTACTATCAAAGTTCTTTATTGAAATCAAAGTGTAGATTTCTTCTCTGGAAGAGTAGAACTGTAGAATAAAATTTGTTATTACAACCTGAAATAAGTTAAAAGTGGAAAATATTTTCCACAAATTCCATGAATTAGGATCACGAATGGAAAACTGATCTTATTTAGGAACATAATTCATTGTATTTTACAAACTTAAGTACCCAGCAAAAGAAAGAATGAAAAATAATAATCATACATATACCTCTGTGTCATATACTGTAATAAGAAGATATCTCCTTACAGTAATTTTGTTTAGCTTTGTTTAAATCTACAGCCATGCACAGCTAATATATACCAGCAATTTTCTCAAAGAATGAAAATAATATCCCAGCAAAGAAAGAACAATACTGTCTTTAGGCAATGCCATGCAGGTGTGTTAGAAAGCAACATGTCAAAAAAAGTTATATCCTCACCATTTAGTCAAGTAAGTCCTGGAGTAGACTATTTATATATGGTTTTGATATTTTTCTACCTTTGAGAGGCCATAGCTTTATGATAGCATATGAATCATCTAGAACATGGGGACCACAGGAGGCCAGTAATGACAAGACAGTGGTGGCAGGGGATGGCGTCAACCCTCCACAAGAGTCCCAGTTACTCATGTGTCCCCTTTGGAAAATTAATTGCCCACTCCTGATCTAGAAAATTCCAGGCACTGACAGTTAAAGAATTGAAAGAAGTATCTTGGAAAAGATTGCTAATCAGACTAAACTGAACAGAAATGGAAGGGTATTTTATAAGATTTCAGACAAAGCAGCTGTAAGATTTTCTACCTCCCCCTTTTTTGTGTGTTCCATCTTGTATCTCAGTTAAATCAACACCTTTAACAAACATTGAAAGTATTTGTGGTTCTCCACCTGTTACCTAATCTGAATGAAAATAGTGAAATACGGATTCCAACTCTTCTCAGTCAGACAAAACAAAAAATAATCTTGATATAAATTTGTCTCATTCTATTTTGTTGCTGCTCAGTAGGAAACTGTCACCCCAAACTTCTTCCCACAGGTTTGTACTTTCATTGGTTTCACTAGTAGCTTTCTCAAATACAGGATTAGAAAAATTTAAATATTTTCCTTCTTATTGTTTAGACAGTTTGACTTGAAAAGTAGTAGCTAAGCTAATGAGTTTACAGTTGAAGTAGTAAACTACACAAACATTTCAGACATCCTCTGTGTTGCAGAATAGGGATAGCTGATACACTCATAATATTAAAAAGACACACATTTGTTATTTCTAAAAAGCTATCAATCTTTCCTTCATGAACAGGTAGAAATTCTCTTACATCAAATAACTCCACATGCCAGTAAAAGAAAAGAAACATTTCACATCTGTCATGAAGATTTTCATCTAATGAAATCTATAAGATTCAAAGTCTTTTGATCTTGGGACCCATTTACATTATTGAAAATGATTGAGAACTCCAAAGGGCTTTAATGGATGTGAGTTATGTCTATTGATATTTATTATATTAGAAATTAAAACTAAGATATTTAAAAATATTTATTTGAGTTCGCAGACTTCTGAAAGGATCTCAACCAGAGGTGGGTTCCTCCCGGCTCGGACTGGTTCGCCTGAACCAGTAGCGACGCGCTGGTGATGTCACGATGACATCACGGATCCGGTTCAGTCGGTGCCGGTCCATGGGCGCCGCCATCTTTTTTTTGAATTTTTTTTGAATTTCTTTTTTGAATTTTATTTTTATTTTATTTTTCTTCTGCGCATGTGCAGAAGCTGAGTTTCCAGCACTGCGTTTTTTTTAATTTTTTTGCACTGTGCATTTGCGCGCGCGCCCACGAGGCGCGCACCCACACGGCGCGCCCATGCGGCGCAGGAGGAATCGAACCCGCCCATGAGGCATGCCCACACGGCACGGGAGGAAGCAAACCGGCAGCAAGGTAAGTTAGATCCCACCCCTGGTCTCAACAGTTTCCAGGTGTTCCCAAACTACACTTTGATAACCACTGTCTTAATGTATATCATATTTATTCTAAAAAGATTTTTATTTTTATTTTTAGAGGGAGGGTGATGGGGAGTTTGATCAGACAGAAAAAAAAGAAAAAGAAGAAGAAAATATTTGCCCAGTGTTTGTAGCATGATAAAGTTTTTTTTTTCCTAAAATTGGGTGTGGGTTGTTTTTTTTTTTTTTTTTTTTGGTGCAACCCTCTCAAACTTAAAACAAATGCATAACTTAAATATAGTTTTTTCTCAACATATATCTAATATTTTTCTTTATCCCTTATAAACACCTTTGGAGTTGTGAATTATATTACAGTTTTTAAGGAGTGTGAAAGATGGTGAATGACTAAGATGAATACCATACATTAATCCAGAAAATGTGTGTTAGGTTACTTCATATCAGTGTTATGTAAAACCATATCCTTTAAGCATTCTTACTTTAAAAAGCTTTTAAAAGAAACATTAAGGTGTATTAAAAAAAGGAAATTTGAAGGAATGGCACAATAAAGCCTGGTTGAAATAAAATATTTTCTTTACTTTTAGCTCTATTAGAAAATAGTTTTTGAACCCAATGTTCTTGTATAATTTTATCAGAATGAACATAAATCAAACATTTCCTTAAACTAAATTTAGCAGTACAAATCCAATATTTATTACGTGTAACTAGCGATAGACTTGCAAGACTGTATCTTTCAAATAGCCATATTTTAAAGTGGAAAAAAATCCTTTGCACCCCTTAATAGTGAAGGTAATAAACTTTTTTATTGTCTTGTTACAAACATCATCCCATTTTGTTCTTGTTTTATTTTTCTTAACTCTGTAAGGCAGAAAGCTCATAATGTGAAATCAATGTAGTATATTAGTGGTCTTTGAAACGTAATGTGATACAATAAAACCTTGCAAAGTCAGACTCAACAAATACTTTTAAAGAGATGAAATGATGGATTAGACAACACAAATAACTATGCATTTACTCCCATTTCTCTCTCTCTCTCTCTCTCTCTCTCTCTCTCTCTCTCTCTCTCTCTCTCTCTCTCTCTCTTTCTCTCTCCCTTTTACAGCCCTTAAGTAGAATCATCCATTATCTATAGAAACAGTCCACCCACACCTAGTAAGTAATCACAATTTTAATACATTTGAAGAAGGGGAGGGGAAATATTTTTACTTAATGTAGCTCTCTGAAGTTTCAGTGAGAACTAATATATTTTCTAAAGACCATTACATTTCATAGAGAGGGATGCTTCCCCCCTCCCCCACTTTTGCTAGGAGAACAGGAGCTGTCTTCAATCCCAAGAATTCCACTTTAGGAAAAATGTGATCTTCTTTTCATGAAAGAAGATTAAATTCCATCATCACATCTATCTATGAACACACAAACAATTCTCTCTCGCTCTTCAAATGTCTGTCTTTTCTCCCCCCTCACCCCAAGTACAGATTTCACTTGACATTCAACAAAATGTTCAAGCCCACTCCTGGAGAGCTTTTTATTTCATGAATCTAAGCCATCAGTCAGTTCACACATGACATACATCCCATCAGCATTTGTACTTCAAACCATATTTCTGTATGAGCTGGGGAAGTGGAGAGAGAGAGAGAGAGAGAGAGAGAGAGAGAGAGAGAGAGAGAGAGAGAGAGAGAGAGAGAGAGAGAGAGAGAGAGAGAGAGAGAGAGAGAGAGAGAGAGAGAGAGAGAGAGAGAGAGAGAGAGGGAGAACGAAAGAGAGAGAGAGAGAGAGAGAGAGATGCAAGGATAGCACTCACCCTTCAAGGGCATACTTTCCCTTTTTCAGGTGTTGGATCAATCCTGTAATACCTGGGGACCTTCTCAGAAACTACAGCATTGCGGTATTAACTAGTATTTGAGCAGGGCCCCTATTATTATTTGGATACGCTTGGGTTTGTTTTTTTAAATAAAAATTTCACTTTGATATATGCAAATTATACTCTTGAAATATTAGTAAATATGATCACAAGTCTTTATGTATCCTGTTTATGCAAATACAAATTCTAGCTTTTAATGCAGCTTATTTAGATACTAAAACAGCATGAGTTGCTGTAGTGTGAATACTTAAATGGATGAGAAAAATAAGTGGAGTATCCATAATGTAGAGAAAGGTCAGTGTAATATGAAATCTAAACAGTACACATAAATCTTTGGAATTAGAATGAGAGGATATTAAAGGAAAGGAGTATTCAAATAGAGGAATTGCATAGCCAGTTCAATTTAAATTAGATATTCAAATGATTACTAATGAGCACGGAATGTCAGGGAAACAGACTATGAAGAATTATGATCATCAAAGCCCCCCCCCCAAAAAAAAAGAATGAGCACAGCTAATGACTCCAAATTATACAATGTTACTTACTTTGAATGGGAAAAATGCCTGTTTCATAGCTGGTCAGCAGTATAACTCATGGGTTTGAATAGGATTGTCTTTCATTCATTAAAACTCAAGCCCTAGTACATTTTCACATTAGTGAGCAAGCTAGCCTGGCAATAAACTGAAAATGCTATTTGACTTTTTAATCATTGCATTCGTTTTACTGATTCAGGCTATAGTAACCCATTCATACCACTTTATATACATATACTAATCAGGGGAAAATGGGTTGTCCGAGTGTGGATCTTTATGTAGCAAAAAAAGCACCAACCATTTATAAGGAGGAAATAGCAAATGAGGGGAAATTTCAAGATCTGAAATGTAAATATTGCATGAGGATAATCCAAACAGGCTCATTATTACCCTCAAACCAAGTGCAAGTCTTAAACTGTATAGGGTTAAAACAGCCATAGTTAAAATGGTTTAAGTTTTGACTCAGCAAGAATGCTTGAAAAAAATTGTGTTCTTCCACCATACATCCAAAAGAAAAAGAAAGGGATGACAACACCTATTGTCACTCCCTCTTGAAGCTGGGATGACTGAAGAAGAGTGGATGGTGACCAAGCATGAAGGACGAAAAGGCAGGGAGATGGAGGAAGATATTTTGAAGATTGCAAAAGACAGTGGCAAGATTATTTGAGAGAATGGCAAGGGCAAAAAAAGCTTGATGGGGATATGTGATTGTATGTTATAGATGTGATGTTTCAGTATAAAAACTAAAGGGAAAAATGGTAGTATTCTGAAATAACTGAGGTGTGTGTGAGAGAGAGAGAGATGATAAGAGACAGAATTCAGACAGAGATATGCAGTGAGAGAAATCATTTTAAATTTAATGAAATTGTTCTATATTTTCAGAGTTAGTCAACACCTCTGTCAGGTATTTAGGATAATGGGGAAATAATTTGATTTGTAGCCTTACTATGACTCTTACTACAAGCTACAAAATGATCATTTGTGAATTGCTTACAGCCACTCTGACAACCAATTTATAAAATTGGTGACAAAAAGAGAACAAAATCCTTTTCAAAATTCCAAACATGCCTAGAAGCCCTGAAATATTAGTGACCACCAATGTAAATGACCTAAGAACATGATACCAACACTTGAATTCAGGATCTATTTTTCCCCCATATGAGTCTACCTGGGCACTCCATGCAACATCTGTAGATTAATGTTTCGGTCCCCTGTTGTCCATTGTTTGGCATATGCTAGTGCTTGACACAGGAAAACAAAACTTAGTAAAAACTCTGCTGCAACAGAATACAGGACTATTTCACTTGATCCCATTACAGCTGGAAGGAGTGGCTGACACAATTAATATCACTGTTTGTCATATAACTCTCCAAATCAGCGGCCACCAACCTTTCGGACCTCAGGGACCACTAAATTCATAATTTTAAATCCCGCGGACCACTAATATGATTTTTTTAAAAGATAAATAGTATTTAGTGCAATATAAAAATGCAAATAATTTTTCTGCAGACCGCCAAAATTTTCTCATGGACCACCAGTGGTCCGCGAACCACTGGTTGGTGACCACTGCTCCAAATTGTTTTATGAACAAACATATGAACAAATTCACCATTTTGCCCTACCTTATCTTTGTAAGAATATAAAACTAAGATCTGTAGAGGATTTAAATGCTGTTCATTCCTTTTTATATATATACCATTGTGGCTCTTCACTTTGAAGTCAAAGATGATATTTAATGTATGTGCGGATAAATAGACAGATAGACAGATGAAGAAAGGAGAAATGAGGGTGATATTTTGATTTTTAAAATAATAGGTTAGTAGAATAAAAACAATAGTTTTTTTTTAAATCAAGGCCATGTGAGAAAGCAGAATAGCCCGATGTCTAGAGAAGAGGAATAGTACAGATTGTCCACCCATGTTTCCATGTTTAGCCATTTTTTAATATATAGAGAGTATATATTTCAGCTGAAGAAAAGTGCAGTATATGCAGCACTTACCTATTAGAAAAGTTTTCTTAAAGGAATTTCATTTTCCTGGAATTTGAGCACATTACCAACACAAGAAAGCAAATCCATTTTATTAGTCATATTTCTTGATATATTTTATTATTCTCATCGCATAGATCTAATTTGAATAAAATGTAAGTTTAAAAGACAAAAAAAGAGAAATAGATTAATATTACATAATAATAAATTATGTAGCCGTTTGTTGTTTGGCCACTTTGGGAGTGGGTAATAGAAATCTCTAATGTTAATTAGCAAATCTCTCTATTACTAGCAAATGGCACTGATTTTTCTAGGCTGGAAGATAATTGGCATGTCATAAATGGCAAACTGCACTGTCATTTACATGGCCGCCAATTTTCTAATCAGGTAAAAGAAATTGCAATCATTTCTAGAAACCTATTCATTAAATGGAAACAGGGAACCATATTTATGTCAGTCATAAGTGAAAATATGGAAAATGGCTTATTAAATTTTTGTTGGTTATGAAGCAGAATATTCATGAGCTGAACAATAGCAAACAAGGAATATATTGAGGCTTCCAGGAAGACCAGTGTAGCTTCCTCCATCTAGTTCTAATTAAACTTTCACCCTGGAAACTCTGTCTTTATAAATGACTGACCCCATTGGCATGGTCTGATATAAACTAATACTGAAATCTTACCTTGCATTGTCAATTTCCCATCATTCTCCTCATGATTTAAAAATCAGAACATTGACATTTCCAGCATCATTTCCATCCTTTGATAAAATACAATTAGATAATGCTTCTTTATTCAATGCTCAGGCTGGCTGTAGCAAGATCAAAGATAACAATCAGTGTTACAAATAAAATCTCATGCAAGTTCTTTTGTAAAGCCACAGGATGGGAAAGGGGTTTGGAGAAAAAGACTAATTTCATGATGCACTGAAAAGCTGTTTTCAGTAAATGGAAAAAGGCGCTACCAATATTTTCTAATATGGTTAAAGAAAACAACCTTGGATGGTTTTATTCCAAGAATAATTTTGCCAACATTGTTATAATGTATAGTTGTGAATTAATTGGGGAAAAATGTCATTTGAAAACAAAGAAGCTAACATTGCATAGAAAGTCTCAAAGGTGCTTTCTTTCAAAAAGCAACTGGATCTTCTTCTTCTTCTTCTTCTTCTTCTTCTTCTTCTTCTTCTTCTTCTTCTCCTTCTCCTTCTTCCTTCTTCCTCCTCCCCTTCCCCCTCCTCCTCTTCTCCTTCTCCTCTTCCTCCTCCACCCCCCCTTCCCTCTTTCTCTTCTTCTCCCTCTTCTTCTAAGTTCATGAAATTGTCAACATTGGCAGTGTGATACCTATTAGGCAAATCTCATAATTACGATCTGAGCAAACCATTTTCCAAATCAGTTTGTGATCATGATGTATACCAACCTCCTGGTTCTGGTCAATAAAATTCAATAAAAAAAACATGTCAAATAGCAATCAATGATCAGAATATATTGTTATAGACTTTGGTTTTGGTGAATTGAGGTCACAGTTGAATGTAGAACTTGGATAACTATCAGTAGATGGGTGGATGGGGCTGGATTGGGATATACTGGCACCAAAAGCTGATTCATTCTCCAAATGGAGATCATTATATCTCATTTGTTGAATCTAAAGCTGTAGATGGTTTACCTAGTAGTTCATTCATTTCAGTGAGGAACATTGGGAAAAAATGAATTGATCTAGGTTTATAAAGCTCTGTTAAAACTGAATGGTATAACTAGAAATCAGGTGGTTCATCTATTGTTCAGTTACTTCAACCGGCCTACTTAGAATTATACTCCAAGGTACATTAATAACAGCTTTAGAACTTGCATTCAGCCTGTAGAAGCTTCTTGAAGATATTGCTCATTAAAATGACCAGAGAACATTTTCAATAAAATAAATTGGCTGCATTGCAAAGTAGGACACTTTAAGAAATGTACAGAATAATACCTGGTTTCTTGTCATGTTCATTATTTATAGATAATTATGTTGCTAAAGAAGCCATATATTACCTTAGGTACTTTAAGAAGGGTATTTTTGTAAGTTTGTAAAATGGTTTTTCTGTTTTTCTGGTAAGCCATATAGCAGTCCATGCATGAATCCCTTTGGTGATTGTTACAATTTAGTACATACTTACTTTATTTTTACTTTCTGTCTTATAGAAGCAACATGCACATACAATGATCCCTCAACGTTATTAATTTTTTCACTGCCCTCTACATCATGGAAAGCAGAGAATTCATTAATGTAGAACAAATCCCAACAGATTCCAATTATATTGGTTCTTATCAGGGGAGTTGTACACTATGTAGAGTTAAATTTTATTTTAAAAAGGAAAACAATCAACACCTTCTCCACAGATAGGGACTTGCTCTGTATTAAATTTTCTATGTATTTTTTCTGTTATTCGCTGAATTTGGGGACTTCTCTCTTGATTTACTTCCTCCTACAAAATGTTTTCCTTTCCTTGTTGTTATTCTTATTGTTCATTAGCCTTTTCATTACCTTCTCCTCCTACTACTCTTTTCCTCTAACACCCAGCTACATTTATTTATGCTTAGATGTTATTTCTTTCATGCAATACAATGAATGCATGCACATATTAATATGCATAATACTATAGCAACCAAATTCCACAGATTTAATTTCAAAAACAATGCTATCAACAAGAATTAGATTCATACTTGAAAGGTTGAACCAAAAAAACCTCTTAAAATGCCAATCCATATATTTAGATGTTAACTTATTCAGAGTGGCATCATTTATATTCAAAATTGTAGAGATACACATTTTACTTCATCTCTCTTTCTCTTTCTCTCACATATACACACAATTCATTATCTGGCATATTATTGAAAGATTAAAATGTTTTGCAAGAGTTTATTTTTGGTTTTTTTTAGTTTAAGATTTGTGTTGATTGATTTTAGAAAAGAAAAAAGGAGAGGAGAGGGGAGGGGAGGGGAGGGGAGGGGAGGGGAGAGGAGAGGAGAGGAGAGGAGAGGAGAGGAGAGGAGAGGAGAGGAGAGGAGAGGAGAGGAGAGGAGAGGAGAGGAGAGGAGAGGAGAGGAGAGGAGAGGAGAGGAGAGGAGAGATTTGGTAGAACTTCATGGTGTACTATCTTCAGTGCATTTTCATTACTGTCCTTTAGCTATTCTTCCAACGACCTTGTTTTTTCTGCAAAAATGCATGATGTTTTTGCAATGGTCTATGCCCACCAGTGGTGGGTTTCAAATTTTTTTACTACCGGTTCTGTGGGCGTGGCTTGGTGGGCGTGGTGTGGCTTGGTGGGCGTGGTTTGGTGGGCGTGGCAGGGGAAGGATACTGTAAAATCTCCATTCCCTCCCCACTCCAGGGGAAGGTTACTGCAAAATCCCCATTTCCTCCTGATCAGCTGGGACTCGGGAGGCAGAGAATAGATGGGGGCAGGGACAGTCAGAGGTGGTATTTACCGGTTCTCTGAACTACTCAAAATTTCCGCTACCGGTTCTCCGAACTACTCAAAATTTCCGCTACCGGTTCTCCAGAACTGGTCAGAACCTGCTGAAACCCATCTCTGATGCTCATCTATGCTCCTGATGAGTCTGTCAACATGTTTGTGTGGATGAAGGGCCTGATTCACTGCCATTATTTTTCTGGTCTTTCTCTTCAGGACTTTTAGTTGTTCTTGAGTCCAGACCACTATGCCAGCTTTGTATCTAATAATAGGAATTCTTTTTCTTTTAAATGTCTTTGTTTTGGGGATTCCTGGCCTTTCGGGAGCATTAAATTTTGCTCTGAAGGGTGTTTGGCTGGATAGAGAGAGTGAAATGTGTTCTCTTGGTTAGATTACTTTTTTCTTTTCTGGGAAGTATTTGGCTAAAGGTATTTGAAAACAGCAATCCTGAGGAACAGAGGAGGCAAGTGGTGCTGAGAAAATATAGAATTTCCTGGGGAGGGAACTGAAAATATGCAGATTTCCCTTCCTTTTTGTCTCCCCTCACCACTGGATTCCTGTTCTCCATGCCAGGACATGCACACTGTTTCTTGAGATGGTGTTGGGGAGGAGAAGTTGCTTCTATGTAGCAACGGAAGTCAGACTTTTGGAAAAAGCATACACACACACACACACACAAATTGTTTCTTTTGCTGGGAGATGAGGCTCTTTTTCAAATTTATTCCAGTGAATTCCCATCACTTCTAAGCATTTAGCATGAATAGAGGTTAGCACGCTTGGATTTTGGCAGGGAGGATTTTCAGCTCCTAAGCAAAGAGGCAGTGTAGTAAGGCAAAGAGCATGGGGTGCCTCAGGAAGGTTGGGGGAGGTCCTGAGAAACCTGGCAGAGGTCACACACATGCAGATGTAGGGTCTTCTGCTTGGGCAGGGGGTTGGACTAGATGACCTGCAAGGTCCCTTCCAACTCTGTTAATCTGTTAATCTTACAGGATTTTAGCAGGGAGGTTTTTCAGCCCCAGAATAGAGAGACAAATTTTGCCAAGTTTTTCCTTTGAGCCAATATGCTTGTGTTATATGATTCCATGAAAATCTGTTTCAGATGATTAAAATATCTAATTTAGAAGAGTTAAAATTATAATTCTGATGGCAGGAGAACTAATATTACATTTATTTCTTTAATCAATTATGGATCAAGACACTATGAAATAGTAAACATGGGAACACGTCCAATATATGGATTAAAAAAAAATACAATTAGAATATCCAGTCATAATTATCTGATTAACATCTATGATAGGAGATATTCAAGAAAAGTAGGTAACTGCATGGATTTTTGTAATTAATTCAGAAGTGACAATTTGAACAATATGTACTACTAATATTATAATTTAAGTCACTTATATTTTATTCTACCACAGTTTTAAGGATGTATTTTTCAAAATCACTGTTTCCTTCACAAATCTAAATTTTCAACAACAGCAAAATGACCAGTCCAACTTTTCATAAAAATTTTCTCTTGCATTGGAAAAATGGTTCTGTGTGTATAGCAATAGCACTTAGACTTATATACCGCTTTACAGTGCTTTACAGCACTCTCTAAGCGGTTCACAGAGTCAGCATATTGCCCCCAACAATCTGGGTCCTCATTTTACCCACCTCGGAAGGATGGAAGGCTGAGTCAACCTTGAGCCGGTGAGATTTGAACCGCTGAACTGCTGAACAGTCAGCTGAAGTAGCCTGCAGTACTGCACTCTAACCACTGCGCCACCTCGGCTCAGTGGTTAGAGTGCAGGTATATATAAGTAAATCAGGTTTTAAATCATCCAACTTTTAATTATCCAATTTTAATTGTAATTAAAATAAGCTATATGAGTTGAAGGGGTGGGGATAGGAGGAGAGGGAAGAGAAAGAGTTTTAAAGGCATGAAATAAATGTAATTTTGCTGGACAGTATTTATTGCCTCTCTCTTATAGCAGCAGAGCAGAATTTGGCAACATTATGAGTGATAATGATAGTGCTTCTGTTTTTCTGCTAAAATAACAGAATAACAGAGTTGAAAGGGACCTTGGAGGTCTTCTAATCCAACCCCCTCCTCAGGCAGAAAACCCTATACCATTTCAAACAAATGGTTATCCAACCTCTTCTTAAAAACCTCCACCCACAACTTCTGGAGGCAAGTTGTTCCACTGATTAATTGTTCTAATTTCAGAAAATGTCTCTTTAGTTCTAGGTTGGTTGTCTCCTTGTCTTCTCCTGAGTTTCCATCCATTGCTTCTTGTCCTGCCTATATGAGATGTGCCATTAATTGTACCTCCCTGGGAATTCTTTTATGAGTGGCTGGTTTAATACCTCATACAGGTTCAAAAAGAAATTACAATATAAAAGAATATGCTGAACGTCTTCTATGGCAGGGGTGTCAAACTCGCGGCATCATGTTGTCATCACGTGACTTTTTTCCCCTTCACTAAACCAGGTGTGGCAAAGTCATTTGTGGAAGGAAACTTTTTGATATTGACCATCAATAACTGCTGAAGGGAATGGGTTGAATCTGGTCAGAGCAAATAGAATAGAATAGAATAGAATTTTTTTATTGGCCAAGTGTGATTGGACACACAAGGAATTTGTCTTGGTGCATATGCTCTCAGTGTACATACAAGAAAAGATAAGTTCGTCAAGAATCACAAGGTACAACACTTAATGATAGTCCGGGTACAAATAAGCAATCAAATCATAGTAGGAACCAGTCAATATAAATTGTAAGGATACAAGCAACAAAGTTACAGTCATACAGTCATTTGTGGGAGGAGATGGGTGATGGGAACGATGAGAAGATTAATAGTAGTGCAGACTTAGTAAATAGTTTGACAGTGTTGAGGGAATTATTTGTTTAGCAGAGTGATGGCGTTCGGGAAAAAACTGTTCCTGTGTCTAGTTGTTCTGGTGTGCAGTGCTCTATAGCGTCGTTTTGAGGGTAGGAGTTGAAACAGTTTGTGTCCAGGATGTGAGGGAATGCTCTACAATGTCTATTGTTTATTAGAGAGTGACAATAATAAGCTTATTTGAAGATACTGTAAATGACAATCTCCAAGATTTATTTAGCCTTGGTGCTAAACTAATGTCATGTTGCTATCCTGTATCAAGGATTCTCTCTTCCAGTGATGTTTTTGCTTGGTCATATCCCATGCTTTGTATTGCCTCATTAGTGAAGCCATAGGCTGCCAGTTTTTCCTCTAATGGATATCTTCCAGGTAGATTGGAAGTCATCCCTGTTAATGAGGGATGTCAGGCCTGTTGGGTTAAAGAGTAGTTTTAGCTAGTAATTAAAAATAACAATCCAGGTCCTGGCTTCTATCCTTGTAATTCCTAATTCAAGTCTTAAAGCTGCATTAGCTCTGTGTCTGGGGACTTGAATGATCACAGAGCTTCGACTGTACCCATGTTGAGAATGGCCTAATGGGTAGACATGACAGTCGGGGGGGGGGGGGGGGAACAGCAAAAAAAAAAAGACTCATGCCACATTTGGGGAAAAAAAGCATGCTGTATATTCATGATGTATGCAAGTGTTGTTGTTCATTTAAGAATTCAAGGCAGCTTACCTAGTTTTCCCTTCTCCCCCGCCCCCATAAAAGCAACTCATTGAGGTAAGATGGGTTAATACAGAGAAAGCAACTGGCTCAGTTACCCACTGAATTTAAACCGCTGAAGGTGGACTTGATTCTCAGAACTCATCCAACATCTTAATCACTGCACCACACTAGCTCCTTAGTATTTTCAAAGCCAATGCTAGACATTTCTAGGTCAAGATGGTAGAATTATAGCATTTGGTTGCAAATGAGAACATAGATATACTGGATATAATCAACTTCTATTGAAATAGAGGAAATCAGTGGCAATTTAAGGAGATATAAAGTAATTAAGACCTGGGAACTAAATCCTAATTTCACATATATGCTGATGGAAATTGGTTACAGGGAGATCAGATTTAGGGGTCATAGTGGATTGAGTGGTTAATGAAGATGTCAACTCAATGTGCAGCAGCTATGAAAAGGCAAATTCCATCTAGGGATAATTAGGAAAGGGAGACAAAATAAAAATGCTGACACTGTAATGTTTTGATGCAAATATGTCGTGTTCTATATTTGGAATGCTACATGCAGTTCTCACTGCAATAATTTTTTTCCCCTTCCAAGTGTTTTCCCATAAGAGTCAGGTCTCCTTTTTTGGGATCAATCAAGTGTTGATCTACTACAGAGCAAAAAAAAAAAAAAAAAAAAAAAAGTAAGAAAAAAAAAATAAAAAAAAAAAAAAAAAGATGGTGGCGTCCATGGAAAAAAAAAAAGCACTGAAGAGGGAAACCAAAATTAACAGGGAGCTCAAACATTCTTTTATGAAAAAAAAAAACATTTTGTATTTTTATGCTGAGATAAAAGGCCACTCAGAGAGGATATGATCCTTTGGGAGTTGGGCGGCATATAAATTTTATAAATAAATAAATAATTTTTATAAATAAATAAAATATATAAAAACCATACATGGCATGAAAAAAAATAAACAGCAGAAGGTTTTCTCCTCCTCTCAAAAAACATTAAGACCAAAGTCATCCAATGAGACTGAAGATGAACAGGAACAGGAAAATATTTCTGAACAAAAGTCATGATATTTGATGGTATTAAAAAGAGATTAGATATTCCTGGACAAATCCATCCGGATTATTCATTCACTGGTTGGTGATGAAATGTGTCTTAATACATTTTGGGGGAAAACAACAGAAGACTTGGATGTGCATATCACCTCCTTGGGAGTACTACCAAAGTATCTACAGTATCTCATCTTTGTAAGGAGCAAAGTGCTGGTCTAAAATGAGCCCTGGCTTGATTCAATAAGGCTATTGTTATCTTCAACACTACTTCAGAAGACATAAAATTGTGGCTGCAGAGACAGTATACATGATTGTGGCCTGACTAAGGTTTGATTTTGACAGGTGGGATGCTACAGAGTAAATTGCTAGTTGCAATATACCTGGAAGGTGGGGGAGGGGAGAGACAGAATAAGATTTGCTCCTCATGAAAGTTTAGGGATGTGGCATAACACATATTCATACACTGTGGGGATGATTCCAAGAATGCAATGTAGCTACAATCCTCCTAATGAGCCCCTCCTGAAAACCTTTTTCATCTAACTCGCATTGCTTATTTTTAGACTGGCTCACTTCTCCTTAATTATAATTTTTTACAATTTTACTTTTTTTAAAAAAAATATTGCTATTACCAGACTAGCCATTTTTACAGAAAGCACATGCATGACAGTCGTGGGGAAAAGGAAGAAGCGACAGAGAATATCTTCTGTAACCCAGCCCTCTTCTAAACCTCTGCAACAGCAGAAAGTTGATGGATTTACCAGAAGCAAGCAAGCCTCTCCAGTAAGTAATACCACAATTTCATCTGAGATATGACCTCTTATAGATCCTATAGGTAGAAAATGAGAATCAGCAACTTCTAGAACTTTTCTCCTCTTTGACAGACAATGTTCCCTCCACACAGGCTGTTGCTGCTTATTCAGCCACTGAAAGATTCATACCGGAGGGACATGGTGGCTCTACTTTCAAACCCTTGAAAGAACAAAATATGCTAGATTTTATTCCTACACCGTGTGCACACAAATATACACATGCACACATACACACACATATGACATAATTACATTATCATTCAACCGAGGGGTGGGTTCTAACTTACCTCGCTGCCTGTTTGCTTTCTCCCGCGCTGCGTGGCCGCGCCGCATGGCCGCGCACACGCATGTGCAGTACAAAAAAATTTAAAAATCCCCCCCCTAAAAAGCCAAAAACAAGATGGCGACACATGCACAATGCCAGAAACTCTGCTTCTGCGCATGCGCAGAAGGAAAAAAACCCGGAAAAAATTAAAAAAAAAATTACCCCCCCCCCCAAATTCAAAAAAAATTCAAAAAAAAGATGGCGGCGTCCACAGACCGGCACCGACCGAACTGGATCCGTGACATCATCGTGACGTCACCAGTGGGTGGCTACCGGTTCGGGCGAATTGGTCCAAACCGGGAGGAACCCACCTCTGATTCAACCATAACAAATGTAGAGTCAAAATAGCTGGTATAAATTACTGTTTTGTGCACTGCAATACCATTAAGTTTATTTTTCTATTGAAATTTTAATAGAAAGTGTACAGGTGCCAGTATAATTTAATGGATGTTTTCAGAGTGTTTTGTACATAGCATTTTAAAATTTCTTACCTCTATCAAGGTTCTTCACTGGAGAGAGAACTATTATTTTAAAATTACATAAGTCACGTTAATGGTGTCAGCTTCCAAATCCTTTCTACATGAAAGAGGCATGTGTTACTTTATCTCTTGATTTTCTGTTTTTTCACATCTGTGATTTACAACATCTTTTATTAAAACTGAAAATAAAGATATAGCTTTGTTGTATTACCATCTGCATTATTTGTAATATTTTCATTTTCAGATGTCTTTCGTTATCAGTAAAGAAAAAATGTTATTTTGCATTCAGAAGCAATGAATTCAATCAAGGTATTATTCAGAACAAAAGGGAACCAAAGTGGTGGGAAAAATATTTTCCATGTAAGATTAATATTAGAAATATTTCAAGGAAAAAACAAGCAGCATAGTGCCCTTCAAAAGAAATCCAATCTTATCCAATGTTTAAAATATCTATATCTAGGCAGCAAACATACATAATGTTCCTTTGTCCTTCTATTTTTCCAACAAAAACCACAACCTTGTGAGGTTAGTTGGGCTAAGAGATTGACTGGCCCAAAGTCACCCAACTGCGGTAGCATTCATGCCTAAAATTGGACTAGAACTCACAGTATCCTGGTTTGTAGGCCAGCACTTTCATCAGTGCACCTAACTGGATTTCATACCAAGCTACTTCCCTGGTAAGTACTGCTGCTACTTTGCCATGGAGTATTGTATTGGAGGAATTACCTATGAAAGAAACACTGTCAAAGAATCTTTCAATTTCCTACATAAATCAATCTTTGTTGTTTAGGCTTAGATACCTTTGCTGCTTGAGCCTATTTCTTTTTAGTCAGAATTCAAATGTTGGCATCTTTTTATGGCACAGCTTTAAACTTACTCATGAAGGCTATCTAGATGACTCTTACCCATTAACTGAACTACAGATGAAAATTCTTCCTTTCAAATGAAAGACTGAAGGCAGTAAATCATTTATTGATTATCAATGCAGTACTGAGAATTGGCAAGAAGAAATGCTGACAGTGAACGTCTTTCCTCTTCTTTGCACAAGATTAAGTAACATGTTTTAAATCTTACTCTCAAGTAAAAAAGTGTGAGTCTATCTGGTTTGGTTCCTATCACAAACATTTTCACTGGAGCTTGTACTTATTTCACCTAACTATTCATTTTTTTTGCACTTGTTTAATGGTAAACAACATACTAGTTTGGAAAATTGTGAGAAAATTCTTCTGTTACTTAAGGAAGGGTAAAAATAATGGATACATATAAAATCGAAAGCATGGTGTCATCCATTTGTTCTTCCAACAACCTGTTTCATCTTACCAATGTTGCCTACCTTGCTTTAGAATTACTAATTTTATTCTCTTTCTTGTGTATCTCTTCCTCTAATCCTTAAGTTCCACCTACATATGGAAACCAGAAGGTTTGAGAATTACAATAGGAATACTGTGCCCATCCAGGGCATCAAAAGGGCAGACAAGTCAACCTGTGCTGCTTTTTAATGTGCTTTGTATACAGCACATAGATATCAAAAGAAGTGCTTCAATCACCCAGTTACACCCTGCATTTTGACATAATGGGTCATCCCTGTGGCCAGCAGATTGCTACTTCTTTTGGAATGATGTATGCCTCACAATTATCTCAACTACCTCTCTGGTTCACAATACCAACATGCCAAACTTGATTTTCTGGTTATTCTTAATTGACCGCTAATTTAAATGTTAGCCCCTAGAACACAGAACAATAGAGTTGGAAGGGACCTTGGCGGTCTTCTAGTCCAACTTCCTGCTTGAGCAGGAGACCCTATACCACAGGTGTCAAACTTGCCACGTCATGTTGCCGTCACGTGACGTTTCGTGAAGTTTTTCCCTTATGTGGAGCTGGGGTGGGCGTGGCCTACGCATGACGCATCTGGCCCACCGACCAACATTTTGACACCCCTGCCCTATACTATTTAGATAAATGGTGTCCATTTTAAAATCCTCTAGTGATGGAATATTCACAACATCTGAAGGCAAACTGTTCCATTGGTTGATTGCTCTCACCATTAGGAAATTTCTCCTTAGTTCTATGTTGCTTCTCTCCTTGGTTAGTTTCCATCCATTGTTTCTTACCTTGCTCATGCAGCTTCATTTCAACCACAAAAAGATAATGTTTCAGAGGTGAAAGGAAGCAAGTTCATGCTTGTACCCACAGAAAAGTGTACTTTTAAAACCAACATTACATTGGTTTGTTCACTTTTATGGTCTTCTTATAATATTCCTATCTACTGCTGCTGAGATATTTTCTTTTTAACTGAAAAGACTTCTTTGATGCTAGTCAATTAGGGATCTTGAATCAATGTACTGAATTTTCTTTCTGTGCACATTTTGCTTTTAGCTGCTGTAAGCATCAGATAGAGAAGAGGGTACTTATTAAATAATCATAAATAAGACCACAGTGCAACTTAACTGATCAGGTTTGGATATATGACCATGTCACTACAGGAATGCTACATTCTCCACTTTGAAGTACTGTGTGTGTGGGGTGGGGTGGGGGTGGAGAACAGATGATTATACGTATTTCCATTGCTCGATTTCTCCTTAACATAATAATAATAATAATAACACTTAGACTTATATACCGCTTTACAGTGCTTTTACAGCCCTCTCTAAGCGGTTCACAGAGTCAGCATATTGCCCCCAACAATCTGGGTCCTCATTTTACCCACCTCGGAAGGATGGAAGGCTGAGTCAACCTTGAGCCGGTGAGATTTGAACCGCCGAACTGCAGCTAGCAGTCAGCTGAAGTAGCCTGCAGTGCTGCACTCTAACCACTGCGCCACCTCGGCTCTAGTGCATGATGCACTTAAGAATGCACAGAAAATATTTATCATCTCTGAATGTGTCCTACTATTTGTTATGGAGAAGTAGATATAGATACAGGTAGAGATTACACCTTGTAGTCTTTGTTGCTCTTTTCAGTTCTTATCCCTGTCCTTCCTTTATATAGTATAGCATCTATATGCATTGCATAATGGATCATGAAAATAATAAACCTGTTGGCACTTTAGTTCTGTAAGTTGTATTTTAATCTATTCCTATTTGCACAAGGAGGTCAGAAAATAGGTCACATATTTCATGGGAAGTGAAAATGTTCTGGCAGGTTTTCAGGCTCACAGGCCAGATTTTAGTTCAAAATGAGTTGTTGGAATAATTTCCAGATATGTTTCAATGCTGTGATTTTGCTTTAATTTGTATTTCACATTTTTGTATCTTCTGGAGTATCTAAGTATTTTAAATGAACTAACAAAAGATAGTATTTCTTTGCTACCATATAAAATATGCCATTTTCTTTATGAATGACTATATCATCTCTGCAGCTGCGTCTTTATATATTATATTAACAGGGTTAAGCTATTCCCTCCACACACACATTCTTATGCTAAATATTTGTGAGAGTAAACAATAATTAAATCATTATCTATTATTTCAGGGCAACAAAATAACATACTTTAAAAACCCCTTTCCTCCATGACTGAATCATTTCACCAACTGGGAGAGTGGAGATAAGCAATTATGTGTGTGGGGGGGGGATGAGATAATATCTATTATTTCAGGGCAACAAAATAACATACTTTAAAAACCCCTTTCCTCCATGACTGAATCATTTCACCAACTGGGAGAGTGGAGATAAGCAATTATGTGTGTGGGGGGGGGGGGATGAGCTAAAGAATACCACATCTATCACATCTATAAACCTTTCTCTAAGCATCCCACATCATCAGAAAGCACTCAGACACTGCTTTCATACATGCATCAGCAATCATAATCATTGTGGAGGATCTAAGATAAAAGCATGAATGTGGCAACAGACAGTTCAGGAACCATCCTGTTGTCATTTTGATTCCAGCCAAAACATTCATTTGACTCAAGCTGTGTTTCGATGCACTTCCTTAATCACTTTAATGCATGTAAACAAAACATTTCTTAAATAAAAAACTTTTATAGTCTTATTATGCAGTGAAGTTTTTGTTGATTGACCTGTGCTACAGATGGGACAAGAGGGGAATATTCTGGTTGACTGTGCTGACCTACAGTATGCTCCAATGGTTTCTGTCTAGAACCTTGATCTGCAGTGTGAATGGGGGACATACCTTTGTGGTTGCCCTGACCCTGTCTTGTTGGTAGATCTCAGTAAGTTGGGATTGGCAGTGGATTTTTTTTTTCAATGTTGTAGCTCATAGGACTCTGGGAACTGGTGAAAATGCTGTGGATGGTGTTGGAGAATGACTTGTCAGGAAGATGTTTCTCCACTTAAAAATGGCTTCTGGGAAGCATTCCTAATTACAAAGAATTATCAGAATGGTACCTTCCATTCTCTCTAACCTTCCATCCCAAAATATTTTTCCTAACATTCCTGGCTTGCTCTCTGTTTCTTCTGAGCAAGTAGCAACTTTCAGAAAAGTTCAGGACTGCAGCCACTGACCAATCATAATTGCCAAGACAGTTTACAAGGGACCTCTGGACCCCAGGGACAAGTAATTAATACTTGGATTAAAAATCTGGCAGGGGAGATGCAGTGATGCAGTGGCTTAATGATGCTGGAAATGGTCTGCACTCCAGTGGTTCAAGCCCGGATTCATGAAACAGAGTGAGCTTCTGTGGCTCGATCCCTAGCTCCTGCTCACCCAGCAGTTAGAAAGCAGGCAATATTGTGAGTAGATAATTGGGTGGGAAAAACCTAGCTGCATTCCTGTGTGTGGAGAGAAGAAGCTGGTGCTGGACCTGGCCAGATGCATAGCAACATGAGACAAGGCAAGGCAGGACCAGAGGAGGAGCCTGGAAGAGCCAGCAACCCAAGCGCTGCTAGTCAACTGGTGTAAGCTAGTCCACCCTGTGTGACGCACCAAGGATAGCCATGCAAGTGCTGAACAGATGAACTAACAATTTAGGCTGCCAGGATTGCGTTGTGTGTCTAGCATGTGTCAATTTCCCTGACATTGTATGCCATTCGCTAGATAGATAGAGAGATAGATAGAGAGATAGATAGATAGATAGATAGATAGATAGATAGATAGATAGATAGATAGATCTAGCTGGGAGGAATAATGATATATTATCTCATGCCTATTTTATATGTGGGCATTAGATAATATACCTTTCTCCATCGTGGGTGGAGCCATCATTCAGGATGGGTTGACCTCTGCCCATCAGCCAATGAGGACCGAGTCTGTTTTCCTTATGCCGGGATACTCCTTGTGCCATCCCAGCTTAGACTCGGTCCTCAGTGAGGTCGATCGTGGCAAGTCTAGCTCCCATCCTGAATTTTGGTGATTCACTGTTCGGATAGCCTGATCTGTCTGGTTTCGAGAGTCTACAGTCTGTGAGTCTTGGTCTTCCCTTCGCCATCGGGAGGCCGGCAGTTGCGCCAGCTTCGGCCCGCGGGGCTTCGGCTCCAGCTGGCTTTCGAGCCCGGAGTGAGGGCATTGCGTTTTGATCCTCAAGGGGGTTCCCTCCCCCCCCACGATCAGACAAGAGAGCTCTGGGATCTCCCCTTCGTGGACGGAGGCCACTTCGCCCCGCGCCCTTTCCGGCGTCTATTGCTGGCTCGGTGACTGTTCAGATTGGAGCCCAGGCAAAGGGAGCCCGTTACCCTCCCTCTAAAGCCGCTCCATTTTCAGCTGAGACGTCAGGCGCTGGAGCCTCGGCTCGCGCTATTTGTGGCTCCCCCCCTCCATCAGGTCTCCTTCCCCCTCCGGTGGACAATTCCCTGTCAGAGAGGATCAGCTGTTCGGCGCTGCGCTGTTACCGCCAGTTCAGGACTCTTGGCCCTCTGAGCTTGCTCGGGCCGGCATTGTGCGCTCCGATACCATTGGGGGATTAGGAGACCGTGGGGATTGTGACTGAGGCCCTCTGAGCTTGCTCGGGCCGGGGGTGTGAGCCTGGGCTGCCCGCGTTCCCGCCATTTCTGGCGCGGCAGTTGGAGTGGCCATTTTGCCAGGCCCTGTTGATTGTGCCCTCAAGATGGCGGCCGCTGTTCCTCCCAGTGACAAACCAGGTGGCAAACGCACCAAGAAAACTGACAGGCCGATTCTGGATGAGGAGCAACCTCACTCCTCAGGCCTTTGTATTTCAAAGCACCATCGGGCCACGGCGGTGGTCTCTAAGGCGACCCAGAGGGCAGAAAGATGCCGCGATAAAGCTCTGCAGAAGCTGGTAGCCAGGTCGTCCAAGGGCATTTCCTCTGGCAAATCCTGCACTGATGCCCCCCCCCCCCCGATAACTCTGTCTGGACCCTGGACTCTGTGGGCCTGGCTTTGGTGGAACCTGATCTGTGGGGCCCAGGGGGCTTATTGGCTCCCTCTACTGACCCTTCCCAACGTGCAGCTGATCACGGGCCTTCTCTCCTGGTCAATTCACAGGCAGACGCCTTACCAGCGGCAACTGCCCCCCTCCTTCCGCTGGACTGGATCCTGCTAACCTGCAGCATTTGATTGCTGCAGCGGTGCAGCAGGGCCTTTCGGCCGGTCTGCGTGCCATGGGCAGTGCGTTCCCGTTTGGCACGGGGGGTCCTTGTGAGGGGATTCCGCCATCGTCTCGGGCGGGTCCCTTTTCCGGTCAGCGATTTCAGGACGATTACTCTGACGTTTCGGAAGACGCCAGCCAGGGGGATTTGTTAGAGGATGTTGAGGGGGTTACGCTGGAACTGTCGGAGGATGAATCCCTGGAACCCGACCAGCCGGTAGCGTCTGGCCTCTTTTCCCCGGCCTTATTCAAGTCCCTGTTACATAAGGCGCGGGCGACTTCAGGGCTGGATGACCCGGCTCAGGATGGGCCTGCTACCCAGGGCTCGAACCAGGACCCCCTCTTTTCCGAGGTCAAGCCAGAGACCTCCTACATCTCTACTCCTCAGCTCTTCCTGGATACGGTCCTCAGGCAGTGGGCTAACCCGGCTTCCGGCCCCTCTCCTTCTTCGATGGAGAGGAGATTCTTCAATGTGGCTCCGGAGCTGTCGACTCTTCTTGCTCCTCCGGCTGTAGACCCTCCTGTCCTGGGCCTTTACACACCGACGGCCCTTCCTGGCGAATCAGAGGAGCTACTCAAGCCCGAGGACAAGCGGCTGGAACAGGCCCTCCTCAGGTGTCACCAAGCGGCTGCCTGGGCTGTCAGGGCTTCGTCCACTTCCTCTTTTTTCGCCAGGACCTCACTCCTGTGGCTGCGTCAGGTCCAGGAGCACTTACCGGCTTCTGACCTTAGGGCGCAGCAGGACTTGAACAAGCTATTTGCGGCCTTCCAGTTTATGGCGGATGCCACCTACACACCTCGCGTTTTGCGGCCAAGGCAATGGCAGCGTCCGTAGTGGCGAGAAGGATGCACTGGCTGTGGCAATGGCCTGCGGATACCCGACATAAGTGGCGGCTGGCGTCGGGTCCTGTCCAGGGATCTCACCTGTTTGGAGAGTCTTTGGAGCCGATACTGGTGGAGTCCCGGGACCGGAAAAAGATTCTTCCTTCTCTGTCACGGAGGGGTAACTTCCGGCAGGCACCCTTTTACCGCTGCCCCTTTCGGGCGGGGGACCAGGGCTCCTTCTCCTCCCGGGTCCCTGGTCCCTTCGGACCCAGACAGCGCACACCTCTGGATAGGTCCAGCTGGGGTAGGCAGACTAGGTGTCCCTTCAGGGGAGGCACTGGGTCCCGCCCCTTCAGACAGTCCAGGTGGTGAGGGGTTTTCTTGCCTGATTGGGGGCCGTCTTTCCTTTTTTTTGGAGTCTTGGCATCAGTCAACCCAGGACTCCTGGGTCAGGCGGACCATTAAACATGGCCTTTTGTTGGAGTTCCTCTCTGACCCCCCGAATTTCTTTGTCCGCTGTCCGGTGTCCACCGTGCCATCCAAACAGGCACTTATGGAGTCAGCGGTTCAACACCTGCTGGAAATTAGGGCCATCCAGCAGGTGCCCCGGGAACAGCAGGGGAGGGGCTTCTACTCCATTTTGTTTGTTGTGCCCAAGGCTTCGGGTGGTTGGAGGGCGATTCTAGATCTAAAATGCCTAAACAGGTATGTCTCGTATCGCAAATTTAGGATGCACTCCCTCTCTTCCATCCTGGCCTGCCTCCGCAAAGGAGATTTTATGGCTTCCCTGGATCTCACTGAGGCCTACCTGCATGTGCCCATCCATCGGCACCATAGGCGTTTCCTTCGATTTGCCTATGCAGGTAGGCATTTTCAGTACAGGGCTATGCCTTTTGGCCTCTCCTCCGCCCCCAGGGTTTTCACGAAGATCCTAGCGGTCCTGGCGGCTCACCTTAGGTCCCTCCCTGTGCACGTCCAGTGTTACCTGGACAATATTCTAGTGCACGCGCCTACTGGGGCCCTCGCGTTGCACAATCCCCAGGTAACCATCCGGACGCTTCGTCAGCACGGGTTCGAGATCAATCTAGACAAGAGCCACCTCTCCCCTTCCACCTCTATCCTGCATTTAGGCACTATTATTGATTCCCTGGAGTGTAGGGTCTCCCTTTCCCAGGAGAGACAGGTCAGCATTTCGGACCTGGTGCTACTGGTACAGCGCAAGCGCAGGGTCCCCCTGGCGCTCCTGTCTTCTCTCCTGGGGAAAATGATCTCGTGTATTTCCATTACTCCTTGGGTGAGACTACACTCCAGGGAACTCCAATGGTTCCTTTTGCCCTTCCAGAAGGCACGTCACGGAACGTCCCAGCGCCGGGTTCTGGTCCTTCAAGTAATACTTCGCTCCCTCGCCTGGTGGAGGTCGCCGGCGCTGTCAAGAGGCTCCCTTTTCGTCGATCCACATTGGATCGTCGTGACAACCAATGCCAGTCTCTCGGGCTGGGGAGCTCACGCACTAGATCATATCGCCCAGGGACGTTGGGGAGCGGCAGAGGCCTCCTGCTCCATAAACTGGTTGGAACTTCGGGCGGTGTCTCTGGCACTTTGGCACTTTCGCCACCTGGTGGCAGGTTGCCACGTCCTCGTCCTGATGGACAATACTATGACGAAGGCGCATGTGAACAGGCAGGGGGGCACGCGCTCCCGGTCCCTTATGAGGGAGGCCCTCCACCTGGGTCTGTGGGCAGAACGTCATCTTCTGTCACTGGTTGCAGATCACATTTCGGGGGTCAACAACGTGCAGGCGGATTGGTTCAGCCGCTCAGTCGTGGACCAGGTGGAGTGGCACCTGCATCCGTCTCTTTTCATCCAGATATCACAGAGGTTCGGGCCTCCGTTGGTGGACCTTTTTGCGACCCCAGAAAACGTGCAGCTCCCTCATTTCTTCTCATGATTTCGGACCCAGGGGGCAGAGGGCGTGAACACCCTGCAGAGCCCTTGGCCCCCCGGCCTCCTTTACGCCTTCCCTCCCCTTCCAATCCTGCCCCTGGTGGTCCGCAAGTTGTTGGAGGAGAGGGCGGAACTCATCCCCCTGGCCCCGTATTGGCCCTGCAGGGCCTGGTTTGCGGACCTCCGGGCGCTGTCGGTGTCCCCCCCGTGGAGATTGCCTATGTGCGCGGATTCTCTCAGCCAGGGGGCTCTCCTTCACCCGGACCCCGGGTGGTGCCAGCTGACTGCATGGCGGTTGAGTGGGGCTCCTTAAGGGCCGGAATTACGATCCTGCGGTTATCCTCACTATCTTGGCTTCCCGTCGTCCGGCTACCCAGAGAATCTATGCATCTACTTGGAAGGCCTTCTGCAGCTGGTGCGAGGCGGAGCGTCTATCACCTTTTCGGCTTCCTTTGCCCAAGGTGTTGTCCTTCCTCCAAAGGGGACTGGACCACGGTTTGGCGCCTAACATGATTCGGAGACAGGTCGCGGGTCTATCGTCTCTCCTTTCCTCCGACCAGGCGGCCTCGTTGGCACAGTGCCCGACGGTCCGGAGTTTTCTCCGGGGTGCAAGCAACCTCCGTCCTCCGCCGATTCGACGTTTTCCTACCTGGGACCTCCCGAGGGTATTGCAGTCCCTCATGGGTCCGCCTTATGAACCACTTCGTGAGGCTTCCCTCTGGCATCTGTTGTTCAAGGTCTCATTTTTGATTGCCATTACATCGGCGCGCAGAATTTCGGAGTTGTCGGCACTGTCCGTTAGGAAGGATCTCTGCGTTTTCCACGCAGATAGGGTGGTCCTCAGGCTGGACCCTTCGTTCATTCCTAAGGTGAATTCGCCATTTCACCAGGCACAGGAATTTGTCTTGCCAAATTTTTGCCCGGGGCCGAACCATCCGTTGGAGAGACGCTGGCACTTCCTGGATGTGCGGCTGGCACTCCATATATATATACAGCGGACTCGAAGCTTCAGACAGATGGAAGCGCTTCTGGTCGCATTCCATCCGAGGTCCTTGGGTCGTAAGGCGTCATCTTCCACCATTGGTCACTGGCTCAGGGGCCCTATTGCCAAGGCGTATGAGCTTGCTTCTCTCCCTCGACCGGTGGGGATAACGGCGCATTCGACTCGTAGTGTGGCGTCCTCGGTGGCATGGGTGGCTCAGGCGCCTTGGGAGGAGGTATGCTGGGTGGCGACGTGGGCGTCTCCCACGCCGTTTATTCGGCATTATAAGATAGACTCCTATGCTTCCACAGAGGCGGCCTTCGGTCGGCGAGTATTGCAGCGTGTGGTCGAGGAGGCCTCCTCAGGCTCTGAGACTGTGCCCACCCATTGAAGGGACTTTTTGCTTTGGTATGTCCCATCCTGAATGATGGCTCCACCCACGATGGAGAAGGGGCATTGGTCTTACCTGAGATGCCTCTTCTCATAGGGTGGAGCCATCATTCAGTCCCCCCCTGTTTGAGTTTTGTTTTTGGCTGTTTCTCTTCTGCGTTCTTGTTGGGGGTTGTTCCCCTCTTCGGTTGGTGGCCCTTTGTGGGGGGCATTATTGGCTGAACTTGGTCTGCTTGGCGGCTGTGTTCTGGATGGGAGTTCGGTTCGTGTTTCTACTGCTTGCCACGTCGAGTCTGGTCAGTGGATTCGTCTAAGCTGGGATAGCACAAGGAGTATCCCGGCATAAGGAAAACAGACTCGGTCCTCATTGGCTGATGGGCAGAGGTCAACCCATCCTGAATGATGGCTCCACCCTATGAGAAGAGGCGTCTCAGGTAAGACCAACGCCCCGTCTCTCTCTGCTCTGAGAGCTTAAGGAAAGGTAGACTGTATACACCATTCTGAACAACAAATAATTATAATAGATGTTTAAGTAAGCAGCTCAAAGTCATCTCATGAATTTCCATAGCATAAGGTGAACCTGAATTTGGGTCTGGTGACTTGGACATATAAAATTATGCAATCTTAAATTCAGATAAAACTCTCATTTGAGCATTATATAGACTATTTTTCCTTCCTAGTATTTTCCCACAAGTGCAGGGTCCACTTTTTAGTTTTCAAATCATTGGTTGCCACAGAAACTAAGATGGGATTAGAACTCACAGTCTACTGGTTTCTAGCCTCCTGCCTTAATCACTAGCTCAAACTGACTCTATAGAAATAAAATAACATAAAAATATAATATTTAGTTATTTATGTAATTATTAATCAAATTTATATAGTTGCCAATCTCACTGAAGATAGCACACAATCAAAACACCCATTTCCAAACATAGACATAAATATTAAAACATAGTAATAAATATATTTAAAAAGTAACATTTTATAAAAAGAAATAATTTAAAAATAACGATGAACATGCTCGTGTTTGAATATTTTCCTTAAATGTTTACAATAAGCTTAAATTAAGAACTGATGAAAAATTGTATAGTCAGTACTAATATCAATTTATAAAAAGCTGACTCCTACCATTATAAAAAAAGTTGAAAACATCATGTAGCAAAAGCTATCTAAATAAACACATATATCTTATCTGTAGGAAGACAAAGGTAAATGAAAGATAAAATGCCAATTATATAGACATTATTGCTAACCAGGGGTGGGTTCTAACTTACCTCACTGCTGGTTCACTTCCTCCCGCACTGCGTGGCCGCGTCTCATGGTCGTGCGCGCGTGCATGTGCAGTGCAAAAAAATAACCCCCCCCAAAAAAAGCCAAAAACAAGATGGCGATGCATGTGCAGTGCTGGAAACTCGGCTTCTGCGCATGCGCAGAAGAAAAAAAAAACCGGAAAAAAGTTCCAAAAAAAAATTCAAAAAATTATTCAAAAAAAATAATTCAAAAAAAAATGGCGGCGTCCACGGACCAGCACCGACCGAACCGGCTCCGTGACATCATCGTGATGTCACCAGCGGGTCACTACCAGTTCAGGCGAACCGGTCCAAACCGGGAGGAACCCACCTCTGTTGCTAACTATAGATTATGAAGGATTGCCAGAAGGAAGGTCTTCATGCTGATAGAGTAGAAATTGCTGTAAGAAGCTAACCCATTCCATTCGGTTGATAATGATTGGCTAAATCTTTAAACTAAAATAAGAAGGGAGAACAGAAGCAGTCCATTGCAGCTGCCATCCAACGTTACTTAATAACATTGGGTTGAATATATATATATTTTTTAACTTCCTCTTATTTCTTTGCTGTGTTTTATTGGATTTCCAGCTTGGGCACAAACTGCAGGAAAATAAGATGTCTGATCATTCTGACACTCTAAACCATAGATGTCAAACTTTTTGGCTTTCCTGGGCTGCATTGAGTGAATTCTGGTGAAAAAGAAGTTCCCTGAGGATGGGCTCCAGTATGAATCTGAAAGCTTGTAAGACTAAACCTCTGGTCCTGGTGACTGACCCAGATTGGATCCAGCAACATTATCCTAGGACACGTATTCCTTCATTCGTGAAATGGAATTGTCTTGGGCCACATATAAAATATATAATATAGTTAATGTGTATAAATATTGCTAGAAATCACATAATAAGGTTAAAGCTTTATGCTCTTGTGGGACCACATTACTAGCTATCCAGGGCCACATGTGGTCTGTGAGCTATGGGTTGCACATACCTGCTGTAAACTGACATTGAGATTCCTGCTTCCTTTTTTTTTTTTTTAAAGCAAAATTTGTTTTGGAATTCTCGGACACTCCACAAGCAGATTTTTTTTTTTAATGGAAATGAATAAAGCACAGTAAAGAAAATCAGTAATCACAAGGTGGAAATAAAACATATGGACAAATTCAATCAAAGTTCTGAATTCCATTGCTCCAAAGTTGTTGGATAGGTCTGATAAAACAGTATGAGATTCCACTATTTTTATTTCCTTTTTAAATCAGTTTTGTATATTATAATATGGAAATTGGAACATAAATTTGAATAACCTTAGAAATGGAGGAAGTTTTAAAACTGATTTATAAAACATGTTGCTAAACAGCTGTAGCATATATGGCTGCATACACACTATAAAAATGGAAACTTACCACTCAACATAAATTCACATTTTAAGAGTTTTACTCATTATTTTTATTTAAAAAATCTTTCCAACTATATGGCAATCAAAGTAAATAAAATAGAAGAGCAAGGTTTGGTGAAACCAGAGGCATTACAGGTAATCCTTGACATACAACAGTTCATTTAGTGACTGTTCAAAGTTACAACGGCATTGGAAAAAAGTGACTTATGACCATTTTATACACTTACAACTGTTGCAGCATCCCTTTGTTCGTGTGATCAAAATTCAGATGCTTGGCAAATGGTTGATATTTATGATGGTTGCAGTGTTCCAGGATTATGTAATCACCTTTTGCGAACTTCTGACGAGTACAGTCAATGGGGAAGCCAGATTCACTTAACAACCGGGTTACTAACTTAACAACTGCAATGATTCACTTAACCACTGTGGCAAGAAAAGTCATAAAATGGGGCAAAACTCACTTAACAAATGTCTCACTTAAGAACATAAATTTTGGGCTCAGTTGTGGTCGTAAGTCGAAGACTACCTGTATTTAGTTAAAATCTCTGCCAGATTCAGAGTTGTTATTTAGTTGTGAAATTAACAAAGGTAACTCTTAGTTTTTTCAGTCTTATTACTGTGCAATCTTCAGAATCCTATAGCCAGAATTCCCAGCTATATTTATTTCTGGGCCATCTTCTACAGCATATATTATTCAAATACAAAGTACCAAATTATACAGCTGTCTATCAAACTTTCAAACTTTAAACTTGTTCTGAAGGTCAGCAAACTACTGCTCCCCCCCCTTGGGGTAATAGCCATGCATATCATAAGACCAAGTTGGATAACTTCCAACAGGAGCATTTGAATGACCTGACACAGAATTTAATCAAGTGGAGATTCGTGGGGGAATCAATTAACTTGTTAGAGCTGTAGTAATGTCTCCACCAAACCCTTTTCCCCCAATTCAGTGGGGGGCAATGTTCCCTCGAAGGTGTGCGGCCGCGCGGCCGCGCACGTAACGAGAGAATGCCGCGCGGTAGTTTCCAACTTCCACGCGGCATTTTCTAATGGCAGAGGCTGCGCGCCTGCACGCCCGCGCACATGAAAAGAGAGCGCCGCGTGCCAGTTTCTAACTGCCGCGCGGCGTTTTCTAAAGTTACAGGGAACATTGGTGGGGGGTAGGTTGGACTGGAAGAAAACAACTTCCCCAAAATCAATCTATGAGCTTTTAGAATTCACCATTATCAATCTCCCTGGTCCTGATTCAACTTCTTAAATGTAGCAAGGCATGATTACATTACATACTATAAAATCTGGTTTCAATGCAAATGTATATGCTGGCCATAACAAAATCTTTTGAAAATAGCTCTCAGACTGTTGGCAATTCAGCCAATGCTGCAGCTTTTAGCTTTTCTATTGCTTCCCCCCCCCTTTTTTTTTTGTCAACAGAAGTATCTAGCAGTTCTTAATATAGAAAACTTCGTTTATTTTCTATTCAGTTTCTCACATTTTCTACATTTTTCTGTTAATTGGTGTGATTTAATGAGTTCTTTGAACAGCTTCAAAATATGTAACATCTGGAGTATTCTATCAAAAGACTCATTAGTAGGTTTTTAATAAAGCATGCTCTTTACTTACTGTTTTCAATTGGGTGAAGGTGTGGAATAAGTATACATGAAGAATACACCATTTCTAAAATCTATTAAGCAAAGAAATATGTAGTCTTGAAATCAGACTATATACAATGGTCTAGGTTTTATACTAGCTGTGGAACAAGTAAGATATACATAAGGGAAATAACACCCTCAATCATACCAAGAATACAATGAAACAGTGATTTAAAATAATGTAGAGCAATGGTTCTCAACCTGTGGTTTGTGGACCGTGGGGGACATATAATGTCATCACAGGGTTTCTGCAAATGCTTAAAGAAATGTTATGATTTAAATCTTGAGTTAAGGCTTGGGGTCCGTGGTTATCGTCCATGGCCACAAAAGGCATTTAAAAGGGATTTGTAGTGAAGAAAATGTTGAGAACCACTGATATAGAAGAAATAATATGCCTTTGGTTCCCCCCCTCCCTCTTAATAAAGAAGATATAATATCAGAAAGAAGCACAATGCACAGCTTTTATGAAGAAAAGAAAGGAGAAAAAGTAAAGGCTAGAATTATCAAACAGAATCATGTTGGTACAAAGGAGTCAATTGTCAAGCTCTGGCCAAAATGAGCGATTCAGACGTAGCTTCATTCATATACTAGCTAACTCACATTACAATCATATCAGACTGGAACAGACTAAATTCTGTGAACTCAGTTTGGGTTACTTCTGAGAATTTCCCTATGGAGGAGCTTCCATTATCTTTTCCTCATAGGGAGAAAAGCAGCTGGGGAGGCAATTTTATGGAAATTGCTTACTCTACCATTTCTCTGAACCTAAATGCAGCCATTTGCTCTTTATTATACAAGCAAACAGCTGTCAGGAAAAGATGACAGAGAATGCACATGTAATATTTCATTTGTTGACAGCTTCTAAAGGCTACTCACAGGGAAGGCACAATTGGCAGCTACATGGTGACAGGAAGGACCTGCCAAAATCTGAGTGGCTGTTTCCATTGGAGAAAAAGCAAATGAATCATAATTTGGCCTTGACTCCATTAGGTAAGATGAAAGAGGGGGGGAGAGAGGGG
>QLTV01004400.1:1583487-1599635 GCA_003457575.1 Thermophis baileyi
CAGTCTGAGGAACCATGAATTGGCCCCTTGTTTAAAAAGTTTGAGGGAGGACCCCTGGTCTAAAATATTCTTGCTCCTAGTGGGACAATTGACATGCTGAAAATATTTTGGAAGCTGTTTCCTTAAGTTACCTTTGTTTAAATCACCTAGAATAATGGCCAGTGAATCGGGGTATTGGGCTTCAGCCTCCATAATCTGATCAGGTAGAGTTCTTAATGCCCTGTTTACACAGGCTTGTGGAGGAATATACACCGCAATTAGTAGAAATGAAGTAAACTCTCGAGGATAATAAAAGGGTTTGCAGTTGATAAGTAAGGACTCTAAGTTGTCCAATCTGATCAGCTAGAGTTCTTAATACCTTGTTTACACAGGCTTGTGGAGGAATATACACCGCAATTAGTAGAAATGAAGTAAACTCTTGAGGAGAATAAAAGGGTTTGCAGTTGATAAGTAAGGACTCTAAGTTTTCATCACAGAATTTTTGTATTATAGTTATGTCCTGAGACCAGCTGTTGTTGATATATATACATAAGCCTCCTTCCTTCCCCCCTCCCCCCTGATAATTCTACAATCCTGTCTGTTCTAAGTATCTGAAACCCTGGTATATGCATGCTATTGTCATCAATTTCCTCTTTTAGCCAGGATTCAATAAAGCATAGGGCAGATGTGTTGTGAACATCAGAATTGCATCTGTTTAAAAGGAGTATTTCATCCATCTTATTAGCAAGTGAACGTAAATTGGTAAGAAAGATTGAAGGGAGTGGGGTTTTTTTAGTTCCCTTATTCCTTAGTCTATTTAACATTCCCACCCTTTTACCTCTTCGTCTCTGCCGTCTGCGTTTGCTTTTGGTGATCCATAGTTCCGGGGAATTAGCTTCCTCCTGTGTTAGAATCTCCTCCGCGTTTGTAAAGACAGGTGGGGGTGAGGTTACGGAGAGCTGCTCCTTAAAGAAACATTCCTTAATTCTTAGCAGATGGTCTCGTGAGTATGAAATCCGTAGATAATCACATAGAATAATAGAAAATAAAGATACCATTTGAGAGCATTTCACCAAGGAAGCCATTGTCGGCGCCATCTTGGATCATATTATTTGCATATAATATGTTTCTTGAAAAATTAACAGAATTTATGTCTCTATACAGGTTACCCTAAGTCCGTGATGGTGAACCTATGGCATGCGTGCCAGAGGTGGCACCCAGAGCCCTCTCTGTGGGCATGCGCGCCATCACCATCTGTTCTGCTGGTTTCCGGCACGCACATGCGCGCCGGCCAGCTGGTCTTCATGTGCGGCGGAGTGCTGGAAACCCGAAGACCAGCTGGACGGCAGGTGCATGCGCACTGGCCACCTGGTCTTTGGGTTTCCTGTGCGCGCGTTCCAGTTTGGGCACTTGGTGCCGAAAAGGTTCGCCATCACTGCCCTAAGTTGTGCTTTCTGATGTGTGTATTGCCATGATAAATAGTCATAGTTTTCTAACATCCCCAACTACCAGTTTGAAGAATGTATCTGAAAAATAGGAAGAAAATGGAAATACGTTTAGTACATGCGCACCGCATCTCCCACAGCCCTCTTCCAGTGCGGACTCACGTCCTACCGCATGTGAAGTCCTGGGACATCTGCTTGCAGGGCGAGCGACCGGCGACTGGCGGACCGGTTCGGGGGCGTGGCCAGCCAGCCATCGCTGGCAGTTTGGTGAACCACGGGCGGCCATCGCTACCTGTCCACCCAAACCAGTCCGAACAGGGAGCATTTCACCCCTGGTTTAGTATGACAATGCCTGATAAGTTGCATGGACCCAGTGAAAATAATGTCATTGAGTATAGGTACAGTATTCCTGTTCACTATTCACTGTTCTGTTTCAGTCCATTTACTAAAGTCCAGAGGTTATTGAACAGCTTGATAATTACTTTTAACTTCTCCCAGTTTGTTTTAATTGAGTTCTTTGTTCTGCATCAATTAAATTGAAAATATTGATCCTTTATAAACACTGCATTAAAAGCCTTAAGAAGAAAAGAAGGCACAATCTCTGTCACTAGGTATCGGCACCTTTTTTTTATTTTTTTGAGTGAATGGGAACATGAACTAAATGAGGCTAATTTTGTTTCATTGTTATTTAATAAAAAATGAAGGGCAACACACCCAAATGTCGATTGTATTTGGGATTTTGATTTGCACACATCAGTGTCACATTTGGAAATGAGATAATGCCTTTGGGCACGGCACAGGAATGCTAATTTTATTTACTCTGTTGATTAAATGACTCCAGAATAAATAAGTAAAACTACCTACAATAATCACGGTCATTTTCAAATATTTAAAGAAAAAAAATGAGGCTTAAATTTGACTGAAAAGAAGAAAAAGGAATGTAACCAATACTTTGCGAAATAACTGCATTTTTACAAATAAAAAAACAAAAGCTGAATGGATGAAACAAGAAAATAGTTTTTCATATTACTACTGCTTAACTGAAATATCTTTCAGTTGCCTAGAGTTCACATATTCTTTTAAAAACATTTGAAATAAATTATTTTTAAGATGTAAAACTTTCTTCTCATACCAGAAGAGAAAGAGTTCAAGACAGATTTGACTTGTTTCTCTCAAGACAGAGCTATTTGCTGTCCTTTTTAGCCACAAAGAGAAGATTAAAAAACTTAGCTTCTGTTTAATTAACCATAGTTTAGCATCATCCCTAATACACGGCAAGTTCTACATAGCTTTAATTATGGTTTACATAAATATGGGACCTCTGCCTTAAATTTTATCTTCTTTTCAATCTCACACTTGGAATTTCAAAATTAGAACAATTTCCTTGATAACTTGTTCCTCTGAATTTGAGCTGACATGAAAAAAGTGATTCCCCTTAATTTGTTTGATCTGCTTACTGAACCACATCTAAATGTGCTCAGATTAACTCAATTAAAACAGGTAAGTTCAATGAGTTAGGTAAAATCAAAGTGCACAGCACAAATTAAGAATGCATGTAATGAAACAAATTTCTGTTCAGTTTGAACATAGAATCTAATCAAAGTTTTTTGAGAGCTATTTTTGGTAGCAGCATATGAAGTTCTTCAGTATCTCAACATATGTAAAGAAAAGGAACCAGAATGGTAACTACGGTAGATACCACAAAATTATTTGATCTGCAGCTGACGCTATCTTTCCCCTTGTGTATTATCCTCCAGCACCTACCTCCAAAATACAGTTGGCATGCTCAAAGTATCAAACGCTGACTTTACCTATCTTTTGTAAATTGATTGGGTGTGGAATTAACTCAGTTTCATTTAATGAAAGAGCTTGGAAGTCAATTCATTTTCTTTTTTTTTTTTCACAAAGATGCTCAAGATAAAATCAGTAGAAAGACACGCAGAGTGTGGCCTTCAGGATTAACCATCAAATATTTCATCCTATCATGTAATCTGTGTACTGAATTATCATTTATTTTACATTTTTCGATTTTGTTTTGAATATGTTTGATTCTAGGGACAGGAGAAACATGATGTGGGAGGAGAATTTTTCCAGGAATTTCTTTGAAGCCATAGGATTAGCACTATAATCTACTGGCATTTTCATATTTATCTGTATTAGCACACAGGAGAAAAAAGTGATATTGAGAAAAAGAAAGAATTGTAAAACTTCCCTCTGTGAGGTCTAGTCTGCACTGAAAATGGTTTTCATTATGTAACTAAACATTATTACAAAAACTAAACTAAAAGATGCTATAGATAAATAGATTTGTAAAAATACGTCCTAGAAATGGAAAGTCCTGTGGAGGTTTTTTTTTAAAAAAAATACTATTTTAGAAATCTTGTGTGTTTTAATGACTGCTATAATTACTCATTTGATTTCACTTTAGAAACTTTGTTTTTTAAAATAAAATGATTTCCTCCCCAAGGTATCTCAGATTTAAAAAGAGGGGAATAGCTAATAATGGAACATCATTAGACAAAGTGTTTCTAAAAAAAAAATATAAAACTGTCTTAATATTAAAATAGCAAAAAATATTTCCGGACAAAGAGACTCTATAAAATCATAATATCACAGTGGGAAGGGGAAAAAAAAGAAAAAACATTAAATTAAAACCATTCTTTCTTTATCCAAACCAGATAAAATGATAATTAAAAGTAAGAGTTTATCTAAAAGAAAATGGAAAACCAAATGTATTTTCTGAGAATTTAGTAATTTGGGGCCGGGATTATAATTGTATAGTTATATGTACCCATCCATTTGGTTATTCCCTTTGGACAATTTTGAGAGACAAGCTTCCTGAAAGAAGTCTTAAAGATCAGATACATTCACATGAATGTTCTTTAACTACTATGATGCCCTGCCAAGGGGAAAAAATGTAATCCAGATTGCTTGGAAGTAAATAGGCTTGCATTTTGCTTTGGTGAGTGGATGAACACATGATATTTATTTATTTAATCCAATTTTGACCCTTTAATGAGTCTGAGCAGCTTAGAAATAAAAAGAGAATAACAATCCATAAAAAGGTCACCACCAACTGGACCAATTCCAAAAACAATATTTAAAAAACTTAGAGATTCTACAACCACTTTACCCCAAAGAACAACCATTTTTTTAAAAGGGGGGGGACCTTTATGTATCTTGGGGGAGGGGGAAGGGATATCATTCCAGAGGGAAGGTGCTACAACAGAAAAGGCATGCTTCCTGGGTTATATTAATGACCTTGTTTAATCAATGGGACCTGGAATGCAGCCACTGTGTTTGATTTCACTGGATGAGAGGGAAGAGAAATAAGCAGTCCCTCTTATTTATTTATTTATTTATTTATTTATTTATTTATTTATTTATTTATTATTTATTTATTTATTTATTTATTTATTTATTTATTTATTTATTTATTTATTTATTTATTTATTTATTTATTTATTTATTTATTTATTTTTAAACATGTACAAGATAGATAAATATGAACATGGACATGAATGAAGGAAATGAATACAAATAAATGGGGACAGTAGGACAGGGACGGTAGGCATGATGGTGTGCTTATGCATGCCACCTTTACGGACCTCTTAGGAATGGGGTGAGGTCCACGGTAGACAGTTTAAGGTTAAAGCTGTGAGGGTTTGAGGATGTAACAATGGAGTCGGGTAGAGCATTGCAGGCGTTGACCACTCTGTTGCTGAAGTCGTATTTTCTGCAATCGAGTTTGGAGCGGTTTACCTTGAGTTTGTATTGATTGTTTGCCTGTGTATTATTGAGGTTGAAGCTGAAGAAGTCTTTGACAGGTAAGATGTTGTAGCAGACAATTTTGTGTACTATGCTTAGATCAGACCGCAGGCGGTGCAGTTCCAGATTGTCCAAGCCCAAAATTTCAAGCCTGGTGGCATAGGGGATTCTATTGTGAGTAGAGGAGTGGAGTACTCTTCTCGTGAAATACCCCTGGACCCGTTCAATCGTATTCATGTCCGATATACAGTGTGGGTTCCAGGCAGATGAGCTGTATTCGAGAATTGGTCTGGCAAAGGTTTTGTATGCCCTAGTTAGCAATACAATGTTACCGAAGAAGAAGCTTTTCAAAATTAGGTTAACAATTCTTAATGCCTTTTTGGCAATGCTGTTACAGTGAGCTCTGGGGCTTAGATCATTTGAGATGAGTACTCCTAGGTCCTTGACAGAGTGAGGGTCATCTACGAGGTCATTTCCGCCCAACTTGTATTTGTAACAAGTATTCATATAATGACTTCTTATGCAGATAAGAGTTTGCAGGGGATAACCAGCACCTTGAATTGTACCCAAAAGTCAACTGGTAACCGATGCAGTTCACAAAGCAGTAGAGTCATGTGTGATGTAATGTAATAACTCTACCACTGCCCACTGCCCAGCTGTATCAGCTGTAGCTTCTGTGTAGTTTTCAATAACCCTCTCTATATCCCCATATAGAGTCCCTTGTATGTATGTGCCTTCAAATAATGTTGACTCCTGCTTGGAGAAATCCCTATAGTTTTGTGGCAAGATTTCACAAGTGGTTTTCCATTGCCTGCTTCCTAGGGCTGAGAGAGAGTGACTGATACAGGAATAGAGGTTATGATTTCCTGGTCTAGCCTGATGCCTCAACCACTACATCAAATGGCTTTCTAAAGTGCATTATACTAATCCAAATGTGAGGTGACTAGAGTACTTGACTGTGTGAATGGCTTCCAGCTCTAGGACTGGACACAACTGGCACATTAAATTAACCTCTTGGCCAAACCTGCTACCTGTTTTTCAAGAGGAGCTGTGAGTCCAAAACAAATTGTAGACTGATCATAAACCTTGAATGAGGAATTGCAACCTCATTGAAGGTTAACAATGGAATAACCCTGAAACCAGCAGGACAAATAAACATAGTCACTGGATCTTGTCAGCACTGATCCAGAGTCTGCTCCTCTCCATCAGTTCCTGCCCATGGGTAGACTTGTTCATCATGCAGCCACTGACCAATGTGGGCCTCTGTACCAACAGTTTTCCCCATTCCTGCATTGCAGTTGAGAATTTAGTAGGTTCTGAATAACCTAAGCCAAATTATCTCTTTCCAGGGAAGGCAGTTGGTGAAGCAACAACATTGATAAAAGGCATTCTAAGGAGAAAGCAAGATTTATGAGAAACCCCACATTATAAATCTGATTCTTCATAACTAAAGGCCATATCTTTTATTGGCTGCTTACATTTGTTTTTCCGATGTTTATGTTCCATTTTATTGTCCTTTGGTAAGATTTTTATATTTGAAGGAAGCTGCCTTATATTTAATAACCACTCCAACTATGGTCATTAACTATCGTGACATTCTGTTCAAGAGAAGCCACAGCTGGCAGAACAGACAGACCTCCGGGGGGGGGGGAGGAAAGAAAGGGCAAGAAATCAAATAAGGGCATCTCATGAATGTATATGAGCATATTGAATTTTATAAAAAAGGTTTTAATAAATTTCATGGCCATTTGTGACCTCAAGAACATAATGTATTTTTCCAAACTTGAAGGTCCTCTCCTCCCCTCATTTTGGGTGAATGGGGTTGCAGGAAGAATAACAGCCCCCCTTTTCCCCAGTGTTGAGACTGGCTCTGAATTATTACTGGCCTTCAAAGGATTTGTATCAGAAAGTATAGGAATCAGGCTTTTCTCACACCAGTTGAAAGGATAGAGAGGTGTTTATGAGGACAGCTTGGTCCATATCTGATGTGAGCTGCTCAGAATTATTTAAGATGCAAATCTTTTAAATTAAATAAATAAATAATTCCTTTGTTGGGCCTTTAGGCTGCTTCCAACTTTGCTGTTTGCTCATGGGAAGTCACCAGCAGCTGAACAGTTGGAATGCCACATTTTTTTTAATGGTAAGATGCAGGGGTGGGTTCCAACTTACCTCGCTGCCAGTTCGCTCCCTCCAGCGCCTCGTGGGCGCGCCTCGCACGCGCACGCATACACAGTAACAACCCGCCCCCCCCAAAAAGCTGAAAAAAAGATGGCGACCACATGCACAGTGCCGGAAGTCAGCTTCTGCGCATGCTCAGAAGGAAAAAAAGAAAAAGAAAAAATCAAAAAAAAATCAAAAAAAAAATCAAAAAAAATAAAAAAAATAAAAAAAAAGATGGCGGCCCCCATGGACTGGCACCAACTGATCCGGTTCAGTGACATCATCGTGACATCACCAGTGGGTCGCTACCAGTTCAGGCGAACCAGTCTGAACCGGGAGGAACCCACCCCTGGTAAGATGGTATGACAATGTGAGCAGGACCAGTGGCATTGAAGATGATATATAGCACAGTTTCATAGGCCCTGGTGCTGCAGAGTCCTAATGGCAGACATAGAAAAGCAGACAGACATCACAGTTTGTTTCTGGGAGTGGTTGAGCTCCAATGGCAGAAGCCTAGTGGCAAAGTGAAATTGAGAAAACCATAAGGAGCACTGATGATGTTGTCTAGGTGGGTAATGAAACATCTACAAACAAACAACCAAGCTCGGAGACCACCAAGGTCTCCCTGAACTGCATAAATTGTTTTCTATTGGAATTTGTTACCTTCCTTTGGTCCCAAACATTGTAAAGGGAGGTTTTGTGTTATGCCTGTGACTTTTCTTTGTAAATCTTCTATATCTGGAAGATGAGGACTGGAGGTTTATGGACCTTTTTTTTTTTTTTTTTGGCAATGGTTTTGCTTGAATGGGATGAACTTTTTTCACCATTTGAGGACTGTTGGATCTTTCCCTGGGGTAGAACCTAGGAGAAAACAATTTGCCCTTGAGTTGGTAGGAAGAGATGGTATCCAAGCCATTTGATAAGAGCAGGTGAATTTGTGGGGTACTGGGTATTTTTTACTTCTTTGGGTGGCAGAAGATGCTAAACATGTAAACAGAACCATCCCAGCATCCTGGATTGCTTCTCATTTGTGTGGTTGTGTATTCAGAGATGTTATTGTGACTTCCTAGTCCAGAGACTGGCATGGATGGGGTTGTGGAGGATGGAATGGGGAGGGCAAGGGTAGGCCACAACATCTCTGTGATGATGGGTATAGGGAAGTATGGTGGGAGGTGAGGACTGGGCTGTTTTCAGAGAACAAGGCCCTGTGTCTTATACTAGTGATACAGTACTTTGTCTGTTGGATAAAGTTGCTTGGATTGGCTTCATGTTGGACTCTGTCCTCTAGACCCCATGCAGGTAACTGAAGCTTGGTCTAGCTTAATTGTCTGGGAAGAGCCTGCTACTTACAATGAAATGAACAGTGAAGTCCAGTAAATCTGAAATATTACCATATTTATGTTGAATAAAGCAGGATCAAAGATCAATTGAATTTTTAACACTTGATTTAAGACAATTTTCCATTACTTGGACAAAATTTAACTCCGATGCCTTATTCCATTTAAAAAGATACATAAAAAGGTACATATTTTAAAAAGATTAATCCTGTGACTTTAAGTCTCATAAAATTTGGTATTCACTTCTAATAAGCTAGACCTCTGTGAAGCTGACATCTGCAGGTCCAAACTGACACGCCAATAGATGCTGTAGTTATAAATAATGCACATGATACTTATCTTTTAAACCATAGAAAGTGATTTAAAACTCATGATTATAATTCAATAATTGTTCTAAAGTAAAAAAAAAAAACCCAACATCCTTCCAAAACTTTGATGTAGCTATTTTTCCTCTCTATCAGTTTTAATGTCTCATGTCAATTTATCATGACAGAAAGGATCAAAATAGAATTTTCCAGAAATAGCATATCACAGTGTTCATAGCAATGTACTAGTGACAGAGGTTATGTCTAATTTATTATATTTGGAGTCCACAACAGTTCAATTAAAAATGCTATGTGTGAATATTCCAAAAAGTCTCAGGAAGAAGGTTATACATTGAGTGAAACCATCCAAATTATGGTGATAGACAGAAGACATGTATAATGGCATTACATGACAAGACCTGAAAGACCAGGTTAGGAAGAAATAAACTACAGTAGTACCTTGGTACTCAACTGCTGTCAGGCTGAAGCCATATTTTATTAGAGACTTTGGCCTGCCACACTTTACGCTGCACAGAACCCTGACAACTGCTTCGAAACGGATTAAATTTGGTACTCAATGCATTTTGACGTGAAAATTTTGTCCCAGTCTTAATCGTTTGTTTAGCACTCAATGCACAGTTAGAACTTGTCAGTGTCAACTGCTTTGTGACTCAGTACATTATTCCTTATGGGAAAAATTTGTTTGGTACTCATTGGTTTGGTATTCACCATGCCTCCTAGAATCAATTAATGATGAGTATCGGGGTACCATCATTACCTGTACATGGTTGCTAAGAGCCGACAATAACTTGGTACACAATTAAGAAAAACCCACTTATTGAAGAAAAAAGCTGATAAAAAGCACTATACCAGCAATGTGTATCACAAATGATTTTTGAGCAAGTTCTATTGTTGTTATTACAGCCATGAATTTTCAAGCTGCCTTAAAGTGCTCTTTGTATGAATGAACTCCTTTGGCTGAAAGAAAGCTTAGAGGCAGGATGGTTGATCTACTAACAGAAGTATCAGCCTAGGTTATTTTCCAGCTAATATTTGTGCTGCATTTACATATCTAGAGATGAAATAGTCTTAGTGCCATAGAGATGACTAACCAGTCAGCACATAAAGATGGACTATTTCTTCCTCAAACTAATGAAGTTCTCTTAAAGTCCAGTTTTACAATTGGAGATGATTCATAAGATCAACAACTAGAACTACTGCAACTACACACTTTACACTTTCTTGATTGGAGAAAGAGCATACTTCAGACAATTAGTGCCCACTCTTCATTAAGATTCCATATGTCTCTAATTATACAAGTGTCATTAAACACAGAGCTGGTGTAGCTGCATATACAAACCCTTGTAAAGCAGATCAGCAAATTGGAGCTTCTGCTGAGAGGAATAAACACTTGGGCAGGAAGAAATATTTGTCATTGTGTTAGTCTCCTAAACACGTTATATGAAACCTGGAGCACATCTTAATGATTTTTCAGATGTGGTTAGGTTGGGATTGAAAGCAGTATACCAGCTTGTCCTAAGTTCACATTCAGACATTAGCCTGCTGGCCAACAAGCAATGAAAAGAACAAAATAGATCAGAATTAGAATGATTACTATACACAGAATGGGGTGGATTATGTCTATTTATCCTCTAAAAATTGTGCAAGATATTAAGAATAGCAGTGTTGAAGTTAAGCTAAAGACTCTGCAAACTAGGTTTACCTTGGCAATTGTGGCCAATAAAGCACAAGCAAGACTTACTTATCAATACAACCATTCCCTTATTTTCCTCCTAGTTCATAGGTAACTGTTAGCAATTGACTCATACAGATTTATGCAGAGTCAATTTGGCAACCAAGGTTAGGAATAGGATTGATCTGTTTCTTTACTTAAAGTTGTATCACACTTTTTTGTTCATAGGTGAGAGAAGTGGAATATTATTCTTGTAATAAATGAGCAAGAGCACAGCCATATTGTATGACATATTATATTATGTAATCAAGACAAAGCTGCATGTCAGCTCTGTTCCCAGAAAAGGGAAATAACAAGACACATAAAGCTGATATGGACAGGAAAGAATGGTTCAGAACAGGACAAGCTGACATGGGAAAGGAAAAGCAATTGTTATGAGAAAATGTTAGGGGTTTTCCATGCTGGGAAACTACCCAAAAAGTTGCCAAGATGTTACATAACGTGGTCAGACAATTAAGTAGGAGGGGTAAGATCGTTGTTTGCCTGTAAATGATAAATGTATTTAAACCGATGTATTCAGACCAGCATGTCGCTTGGCTCAGGGCTCTGACCCTGGCTAAGACCTTTTGCAAAAGATATTACTCTTGATACATTTTTTCTTCCAATAAATGCTCAATATATTGTTCATTGGTCTCCTGCTGATTTTTTGAATATATTTCTCTCAATAGGAAAGAAAGTTTCTCTAGCTAATGATCTAAAAGAAAACATAAACAAATATAAATGCTCAACATTAGTACATTGGGGTTATATGTGGCCCCTAAACTGCAGGTTGCTAATCTTGTTCTGCGAGATAATCTGATAAAGGCTGATGAATAGGCAGGTCTGTTAAAAGAACGGAGAGACAGAGAGACATTTGGAAGTGGTTGAGAAAGTAAAGAAAGAATCATGATCTCTCAACACTGAAAAGTTTATTCCTGTAAGAGGACAGTACAGAAGGGGGATGTGGCTTCTCAATCTCTTTCCAGAAACAGGCTGGTTTGGTCTGTCCAGCTGTACAGTTATCACAAATCAGAATAGAATTGGAAGGGACATTGGAGGTCTTCTAGTCCAACTCCCTGCTCAAGCATGAGACCCTATACCATTTCAGATAGCTGGCTGTCCAGTTTTTTTCTTAAAAACCTCCACTGATGAAGCACCTATACAACTTCTGAAGGCAAGCTGTTCCACTGGTTAATTCTCCTCACTGTTAGGAAGTTTCTCCTTAATTCCAGGTTGCTTCTCTCCTTGATTAGTTTCACCCATTGTTCCTTGTCTTGTCTTATGGTGCTTTGGGAAATACGTTGCCCCCACCTCTTCCTTGTGATAGCCCCTCAAATACTGGAATACTGCTATCACGTCACCCCTAGTCCTTCTTTTCTCTAGACTGGCCATTCCCAATTCCTGCAACCGTTCTTCATATATTTTTGTCTCCAGGCCCTTAATCATCTTAGTTGTTCTTCTTTGCACTTTTCTCCAAGTCTCAACATCTTTTTTGTAATGTGGTGACCAAAACTGGATTCAGTATTCCAGGTGTGGCCTTACTAAGCATTTATAAAGCAGTACTATTTCATGTGATTTTGATTTTATGCCTCTCTTTTATACAACCAACGTTTGTATTAGCTTTTTTGGCTGCTGCCGCACACTGCTGATTCATGTTTAAGTGATCATCCACTAGGACTCCAAGGTCCCTCTCACAGTTACTGTTTTTGAGCCATGTTTCACCTCATCTGTACTTGTACCTTTGATTTTTCATGCCTAGGTGTTAAACCTTGCTTTTCTCCACATTCAATTTCATGTTGTTGGGCCCTCCATTGTTCAAATCTGTCAAGATCTTTTGGATCCTGAGCTTGTCTTTTGGGATGATGGCTATTCCTGCCAGCTTAGTGTCATCTGCAAATTGCATGAGTTCCCCTTCTATTCCCTCATCTAAGTCTTTATGAAGATATTGAAGAATACTGGACCTAAGATGAAGTCTTGTGGTAGTGGTACCACACTGCTTACTTCTCTCCATTTAGATTAATACCATTAAGGACTACTCATTGAGTATGGTTTGCCAGCCAGTTACAAAACCATCTGGTGATGCTGTCTATCCCGCATTTTTCTAGTTTACCAAGAAATAGGTTGTGGTCTACTTTGTCAAATTCCTTGGTGAAGTCTAAGTATACTATGTCCACAGCATTTTGCTGGTCTATAACTTAGTCATTCTGTCAAAGAATGAGACAAAATTGGTTTGGCATGATCTGTCAAACCAATCTTATTTCATTCTTTGACAGAGTGATTAAAATTAGTAGAGTAATTTTTTTAATCAAACACTTTAGGAAGAGTAGGAGTTGCAGAATGCAGTGGTTCCAGAACCTGTTTAAGCAGATTGACTCAGTTACCTTCATGTAACAAAGAGCCTTCTCGCATACTTTCAGCTTCAGTTTCTCAGAACATAGAAGTCTACAATTGTAATGTAGTAAAATACCTTTTTCTCATCATGATGGGACCATATCTCCCCTCTCAGAACAGTTTTCATATGATTCTCATTATCAAACATCTCACTGGGTGGATCTGAGATAGGTTTGGCAAGCGTGATTACTGGGAAATGCAACTCTTTCTGTTTTTCCCTGGAGTAAACACTTGCTTAAAGATGGCAAACACAAATAGGCTGTAGCATAGTACAATGTGTTTAGCAGTTTGTCTCACTGAAAGAACAGGTTTTCTATTCTTGCCTCTGGGAATCCAAGTTTTAACCCTCTTTATTGCTCTCAGAAAACTTCAAAGGCTTTTGATGATGACAGAAAAGACAAAATGAATTTGAATTTTGGAGGGAAGATATATCTGTTCCAACAAAGAAATCATAGCAATGGCATAAATATAGAGTGGTGGCTGACTTGGAGGCTACAATCACATAGTGTGTTGCCGTAGTGTGGCTATGTTTAGCATTGAACTCTGTCATTATTGGAGGAGAGAATCAATCTGAAAGTCTTGAATAACAGAATAACAGAATTGGAAGGGACCTTGGAGGTCGTCTAGCCCAACCCCTATATTTCTGTATCTTCTCTTCAATCAGGTCTGATTCTCAGAGACTGCTTGGACAAGTCCCTGCAGTTTTCTTGATATTTTTTTTTCAGAAGTGGTTTGTCATTGCCTCCTTCCAAGGGCTGAGAGAAAGCAACTGGCTTACCCAGATGGCTTTGTGCTTAAGGCAGGACTAGAAGTTACAGTCTTCTAGTTTCTAGACTGATCCCTTAATCACTACTAGCTCTTGTGATATCTAACTAAAAACTATTCTCAGAATGCATGACAAAAAGCATGAAGACATGGCAAAAGGTTTTAGCCATATAATACAATTTACCCTTACAAAAGCTTATAAGCTACTGTATATAAACAAACACATATTCACATCTATGTAAGTGTTCATGTAGCATACAAAGCAGACCTCTTGACATTTCACATTCTAGCAAGACTAATTCTGAATTGCTAATAACATATAATTTTCAGCATGTTTCATTTTAAATCTGTCTACCTGTCTGTGTATCTATTTCTCTGTCAAAGAAAGTCACAACCACAGTATGTGATGTGATTGTAAAATCAATAAATAAAGTAAGATCACAATCACCACCACTCATGCCTAAAACACTACACTAGCAGGAAAAGAACTGAGAAAGGATAACTTCAGAGTGAGGAAGTTGAATTTACCAGAAGTTGAATTTAACTCAGTTTCGGAGAGTAGTCATATGTTCTTATAAGATGTTAAGTTTCTTTCTATACCTGTTCATAGTTGAATCTGATCTAACTATAATAAATAGTCACTTCACCTTTTATGTCACTGTCTCATTGTAAATGAACAGCACAATAAATTTAGAAACTCAAGAAAACCAAGTTTTCCTGTATTTTGTTTCTCAAAAATCTGCTCTACAGAATCTTCAGCAATTTGTATCAGGGGGAAGTGGTATATTTCATTCCAATATAAAATTTTATGTGTGAAATAGGTCCTTGGAAAGGAAGTAACTCTTTAATTTGTGGAAAATTTCAAGGGGGAACTTAGCATGAATTGATTGATTGCCTTTATATAGCTAATTTATTGGGCAGAAGGAACCAAAGAAACTAGAGTGCCAACTAGCTATTTCTCTAGATCTCAAAGTGCATTTCTGAGTACTCTGCACTTCTTAATGATTACATTCTTCATCATTGGTACAGTATTTGTGAATTCAATGCTTTAAGATGGATATGTATCATAAATTGATTATTTTTCTCTATATCTAGAGAATTTTTGCTGGACAAAAATATCCAGCAGAGCAATCATGCCTTCAAAATTGGAATCCACTGACAAAGAAAAGTCTGTCTTTTTCTGAAGTGAAGTATTTACTGAAGGCTTTTTCTGAAGTGAAGTATGTACTGTGTTTGCTTTTATTTCCCCCCTCTGGCTCCTTTCAATATTCCAATCCCAACAAATAATGGGAAACTATTATTCTGAATGAAGTTGGCCAAGGCTAACAAATTTTTCAAAATTAATAATACACTAACTATAACAATAAACTCTATGCAAATATTTTTGCTGAATGATTGGAAGAATGAGTGAAAAGTTTGAAGTACTCTGAATGTACTGAAGGTACAGATTGAAGGTCAGAATGAGGCTAGGGAAAAGCTTAAAATATGCAAAGAAAAAGACAATAGAGAAAGACTGAGAAAAACTAGAAAATAGCATGTCAGCCCTATTAAGATAAATAACAGGTTCATGGACCAGCTAGTTGAATAGCAAAATGAACCAATGAGGAGCAAGGTAGTTGAATAGATATTCCATAATCTCTTTATGACAAAGTTATTATGGAGTTAGTGGTTTTACAGAATAATAAACGAGTAAATGCACACTAGCCACAATACAATCTGAGTGGAAAATCTAAACTTAGTGAGAATGTTTTGACAAGAGACAACATAAAGTACATTAAAATGGCAAAGTGATCAAGTCAAAAATTTAGCCTGGAGGATCAAGTAACCAATATGGCTGGTACATGACCTCCTTCCAGGGATTCAACCAGTAGAAGCCTAACAAGGCTTCCTTCCTAGATTGAGAACATATAAAAAGGATTAGTAAAACAAGCAATATTTGTGACTTGACTGACAAGTAAAGAACACTTGAAGGCAGGGAAAGAGCAGTGCTCTCATTTTTATTCTTTCTTCATAATTTCATTGAATATATCACTAGAAAATAAATAAAAAATAGATAAAAAATAGAATATATAACTAGAAAAATGTGGGATAGACAGCATCACCACAAGACTTGTAACTGGCTCACAAACTGTACTGAACGTATAGTCCTTAATGGTACATCTACATCAGTGGTTCTCAACCTTTTTAATGCTGCGACCCCCCGCGACCCCCTCCCCGCTGCCGTGACCCCCGCCGCACCCCCTCCCCCCACGCAAGGAGGAGAGAA
>QLTV01004400.1:1633730-1662835 GCA_003457575.1 Thermophis baileyi
CGAAGAACTCACCTGGAAAATCAACACGACCCAGGTGGCCAGAAAGGCCCAACAGAGACTCCACTTCCTCAGAGTCTTGCAAAAAAACAAAGTGGAACAACAACCGATGACCTCCTTTTACGGGTCCACAATAGAAAGCATCCTCACTCATTGCATTATGGTGTGGTATGCTGGCTTGACAGCCGCGGATAGAAAAACATGACAGAGGGTGGTGAGCACAGCACAAAACATTGTGGGCTGTCCCCTGATACCGCTAGACGACATCGCTAGGGCTCGCTGACTTAGAAGAGTGAGGAAAATCCTCAGGGACGACTCACACCCTGCTCAGCTCTTCTTTATTCTCCTACCATCCGGAAGGAGATATAGAAGCATAGGCAGCCACACAAACAGGCTGAAGAACAGTTTTTATCCATGGGCTGTCAGCCTCCTGAATGAAAAATAACTTTACAACAACATAGTATGATTGACTTGCGGGGCCGGCGCGATGTGCAATACGTTCACATGGTGCAATAGGACTGGGTGTTGGTTTGTTAGTAGGATTCACTGGGCTAGGGATTTTCTGTCTTTCACTGTGAGTTGTATTGTGTTGGGGGTGTGCACGAAGGGAGGCTCAGCCAATCTCATTGTACACATGTTGTACTCTGACAATAAAGGTTTGAATTGAATTGAATTGAATTTACAATCTTTTACACAATTAGCTCAATATTGCCCTTACTATGAATGTTGATCAGATAGCTCATTATTAATATTATTATTATTGCTTATGATATAAATTCTGGACTGGGATTGGAAATAGTTGAAACCTCTCTGGCAGATCCCATCTTCCAAGGGTTCCCAATAAAAGATAAAATTAAGCTAGGTTTATCCCAGTCAAGCTGAACCTGCTAACATCTTGTAGTCCATCTGATTAGGAATTTGTCTATCATTCTATCCCATAACCCTCTGTATAGCATAACTATAGGAAAACTATAAAGAAAGTGCTTTGGATCTATCCTTTATGGGCCAGAAATATTAAATATGCAAATCTTCAAGCTGCATCATCATGTAGTCTTTCAAATGGGAAAGGTTTTATTGAAAAATCAGTGAAGCCAATTCTTCAGATATAAATAGGAATTTACATGGGAAAAGAGAAATGCAAGCACAAGAAGAAAGATGATTACCAGGCAAATACAATTCCAAGTAAAATTAGTACTGCCAGCCTATATATTTAAGTTGTTATCTCTTTGAATAACCTCTTAGATTTTAGCACATGGGGATAAACTCAGAATGCACAGTTTATTAGATGCTTTCTGGGCATGCTATCAAATCCTATTTTTGTTGTTGGTAGGGGAATGAATGAATGAATGAATGGAATCAATCAATCAATCAATCAATCAATCAATCAATCAATCAATCAATCCATGGCTGGCCTTAGGAACCAATAAATGAGCTTACAAAAATTTAGGACTGTAGCAGACAGTCTACTGATTTGTTTAACATATTGGGAACATATGCTTTGCTATTTAATATTACATTGTAATTAAACAATGTTTTACTATTGATATAAAAACAGAGGACTATTTTTATGGGTTGGCTTCACTTCTGAAATAATGGGCAATAGTCCATTTGAATTTGTTATTTGTTATTTTTGGTTACACTTTAACTTTAGTTTGGTTCCTTGCTTGTAAAAAATATTGGTTGAAGTTAAAGGACGTAATTGGAAAGTATCCTTGTCATTTTTCAACCTTCAGTGATTATTTGAGATTATTACTTTTTCTAGCTTTCAAAATTATCCTTGGATTATGGTCTTCCCTGCCATTCAAAGGCTGGGCTTTGAGTGTTAAAATAGCACGAAGGGTTTTTGTTGTTCTGATTGTACTTTTCCTTTTCCTTTTCTTTTTGAGCAAGGAAGTTGTCTCTTGCTATTAAGGCTTGCTGTTGTTTCCCAGGATCCAATGTTAAAAGGTATAAGTATTTCTAGTTCAGGGGTGTCAAACTCACAGCGTCACGGTGGCATCACGTGATGTATTGGGACTTTTTCCCCCTTTGCTAAACCAGGCATGGGCATGGCCAGTGTTGTGGCCCGCCAGCGTCCCATGCTGGTGATCATGGATCTCGAGGACGATGAGGCGGTTGTGGCACGGTACCATCAGCCCGTGCACCTGGTGCCCGCGTCAGAGAGCGAGGAGGATGAGAGTCAAGCAGGGCCTTCTTTACCTCCTAAGTCTTCTTCTCAATGCTTGGGCACACAGGACTGCTAGAAGACAAGAGTGGCTACTCAGGAGGAGGTCTCCTTGAGAGTAGAGCTGCAGGCTAAGTGGCCACACCCTTAGATTATTTAAGCCCTGACCACGCGGAGCCTTGTTGCAGGAAACAACGTTTATTATTACTCTTGATCTTTGTGACTCCCGTCTGCTCGGTTCTTGTTTCAGTACGGGTCTTGTTTCCTGCATTCCTAGATCTGGGAATATTGCCAGATACAGTAAGAGCTGCTCATTTATCTCTTGGACTCCAGCCAGCTGTTAAGATTACATATTAACAAGCGGGGTTTTTGAAAAAGACTATTCTGCCTTTATTTTGTTTTTCCACGGCTCTTAAGATGTTATTAGGAGACTTTTACTATTAGTAAAAGAACAGTGTTTTGCAGTTTGTGTGTGCGTATTATTGGTGGCTCATCACTGGGGCAGAACAGCCAGCACGTGACGCATCCGGCCCATGGGCCGGGAGTTTAACAGCCCTGTTCTAGCTCATCAGAAAAGGAAGAAAATTATGAATTGCTACAGAAGGCATAGCACTGCCTAACATGACATTTGATTTGTTTTATTTTTTAACAAATATAGGAAGCATAATTCTGAGTAAGCATGGAAAATATATGACAGACTGATATACTCAGTAGAAGACCAAGTCATCTTTACCACTGAACCCAAGAAACATAGGTTCTCATGTTCAAAGCACCACATGTGACCTGATCATCTTTCCCACATAATTTTGAAGGAGGAACAATGATAGATCTGCTGCATCATTTCCACAATATACCATTTTGATTGGGTCTTGATCTATGAATTGCATCTCCATATGCAGAGATGAGAACCTCAATCCAGCTTGTGGTATATATGCTAAAAATAAATCCAAAATATGATAATTTGTTACTTTTAATGTTAGTCGTAGCTGTCACCAGAGTCTTGCAAGTAACTACACCCTGCCTAGTTGTGAGTCTTCCTTCTTGAGTAAGTGGAATTGTTTATTTCTAAACATAGATCCTGTTTTAAATGACAAAGAGTGACAATTACAAAATGGGTTGCAATGTCAAAGTGACTTATAACTGCAGTTCCAGCAATACCAGTTGCTCTACGGTAATTAGGCGAATACTACACATGATTGGGTGATGCTTGTGATTTGCAACCTCCTGCCAGCTTTGCATGTCACAAGCTTTCAGTGACGATAGCACTTAGACTTATATACCACTTTATAGTGCTTTACAGCCCTCTCTAAGCGGTTCACAGAGTCAGCATATTGCCCCCAATAATCTGGGTCCTCATTTTACCCACCTCGGAAGGATCGAAGGCTGAGTCAACCTTGAGCCGGTGAGATTTGAACCGCCGAACTGCAGCTAGCAGTCAGCTAAAGTAGCCTGCAGTGCTGCACTCTAACCACTGCGCCACCTCGATCACCATTCACCAGATGATGTGACATCATAATTATGATCAGGTTGCAAAACACCTGAATTGCAACCACATGATTATGGGAATGTTGTGACAGCCACAATTATGACAATCTGTTGTATCTCCCTCTTGTTCAGCATCATCGTAACTTTGAATGGTCACTGAACACATGGATGTTAAATGAGGACTGTTTGTAAAATGTCTTAAGAGCATCAGACATATCCAGGGGAGGTGGGGGGGGAGAGATATGTTTTATTGTCCACAAGTTTTTAGAATTATGTTGCCAATATACTTGCAATTCAAAGTCTTTGTCATGGCCAAGACTCTGTAGAGGAGACTGTCAATGAACAGCCAGTTGCTAAACAAGCTGCTGCCTGAGCAGCTGCTAGCAGAGAAGGCTGCACTGCCTAGTAACCAAGAGATAACTGCTGCTGGTGGTCTCTGAAGATGAGAAGTCAGAACTGCTAGCTCCTCTCAGTTCAAGGGCTCTTCTTGAGGAGAGAAGAGGAGAGCAAAGGTGCTCTGCAAAGACCGTCATAAGAATGGAGCCACACCCTTCCAAATGAGCAACCTTGGGATTTCTTCTATTTAACAAGAGCAGCAAGCTCAAGACTCTCCACTGAAAAATATTCTCTCTCTCTCTCTTGCCAGCTATGAGTGTTTATTCATGACAGATGAGAATAAGAGTGGATTTCTTAAGCCTTGCTCATAAAAGCTCTCAGTTGCAGCATGCTAACTGTTACCATCTCCCAATGAATCTTGAAGAACCAAGGCCTGTGCTTGAAATGCTTGAAATTAAATTACTTTGAGTTTTCAGGAAGGGAGATTGAAAGAGCTTAATCAAACTACGCTAACAACAGATGAGATTATGTATCTAACTGACAAAGTGAAAACATATTATTGTGTCCCAGATGGTGCATTCTGAAAACTACTAAAGAACTTAAGAAGTGAAATGGCTGATTTGCTTACAAAAATATGAAACATGTCTCTTAGATGGATCTTTGTATCTCGGGGCAAAAAAAAAAGTGGCTAATGCAACAGTGATCAAATAAAGCAACAAGGATAAGAATCTAGAAAATCCTGAGTAAACTGATGGAAAGCATTATGGAAGATGAAACTGTGAAACACATAGAAAGGTTTTGTTGAAAAAGAAACATCATGATGTCTGTAAATGTCAATCTTTTCTCATTTGTCTTTTTGTGGCCTTTCACGATACAAGTAGATTTTTTTTCTAGTAGGAACTGTTTACTTGGACTTTACAAAAGCTTTTCAAAATGCCTTCTGTCAACCCTCCTCACTAAGGATTCCCAGACAGTTATTGGAATAAAAGAAGTTACCCTAAGAAACAAAAAGAAAAGAGTAGGATTTAAACTGCTATTTATTGCAACTGAGCTATGTAAGACTTCTAGATTGCTGTTATTTAAATTAGTGAGTGGGGAGGCAAGCTGTGAAATAATCTTTTTTTTTTTTTTTAGGACATCAAATTTGGATGACTTTTTTTTAGGGACAGTTAAGATTTGTTATCTTTTTTAAAGAAACAAAACCTTACCTAAACTGAAGAAATTGTACAAAAAAAATCACTTTCACTTCAAAAATCACTTCATCGTGTGCAATTGTAAACTGCTGCACACTGGTCAAGAATTAAATCAAAATATTTGATTTGATGTGATATGATACGATCACTTGATGAAAAAATCAACCCAGGATATTTTTTTTAAAAAAATATGCAAATTTCATCTGCGAATCAGAATCTTTGGACTCATTTCCGCTTTCTAATGTAATACTAGCAGTGGTGGGTTGCTGCCCCCGAACCGGTTTTCTGGTCGCCGTGGCTGGCAAAGAACATTTAAGTCATTTCCCCAATGTGACATAAGCGCGCACGCGCACTTCTATCGCAATGTAAACTGGTAGGGAAGGTAAGTGGAACCCACCCCTGAATAGTAGTAATATGTACTTATAACTAGGTGTGGTATGATCATAGAATAAAACAATTGGTATGATTATTTATTATAATCATGATGTAAAATAAGGATCTCTAATCTATCAGATTCATGACAGATAATTATGTTAACCTACATGTATTCAAAGTATCAGGTCAAAATGAATTAAATAATGCCCCAAAGATGCTTTTTCAAAAGGCAACTGGACTTTGTTTTTCCTTGAAGACATTTTGCTTCCTATCTGAGAAGCTTCTTCAGTTCTCTTCAGAGTCCAGTTGCCTTTTGAAAAAGCACCTTTCAGACCTGGATGACTGAGAGTCTCCATAGACATTTGAATTAAATAATGCTTCATACTACTCAATATGTTGACCATTTTATTTTGTCAGTCCTGTCTCACTGTTAAGTAATCATGTCAGAGGGTGTGGCACACCATTTTGGCTTTATTTGCATGCTCTTTTGTTATAAGCACTCAGAAATGTACAAGTAGATAATACAGCTTCAATCAAAACATCACGTGGATCCAACTTGTTGCAACCCTTCTTTGTCTATAATGGAAAAAATGAACAGACCAAAAAGAGCTGCTAAAAACCAAATTCATGAATCTAATTTAATACTTCTTCCCTGTAAAAATCGCTCCTATTATGGCCTGAAATGCATTTTGCCACTGGACATGACATAATTCTCCCTATTCAACAGAGGTGATAGCTCAAAGCATGGATGGTGTTTCTGAATGCAATTCCCCCCCACCTCCCATGGCTGGCATTGCATCACATCCTCTGCACTGTCTTCTTTATAAAAATGAGCTCAAAGCTTTCTTTTTCAAAGGATTAAGAAAGGCAGGCCATCAATACAGAACCAATAAACTCTGACAAGAATTTGGGAGAAGCATAATCATATCAGAACAGGTGCACAATTCTGAAGCTTTCCAGGCAGCTGGTTCACATTGGCACATGCTAAGGTAAGGCCATTAAACTCTCATTGCTTCTGATTTAATGAGCATACACTATAAATACTAACAATATTTTATCTCATTTGGCATCCAAGACTCTCCAAATTTCTTCTACCAGAAATTCATATATTTCTGGCAAAAAGAAACAGTTGTCTTTTTTTGCCAACAAAATAATCATATTTCTATATAATAGGTAGTATAATACCTTCTCCAGGACCCCTTCTTGGATAATTGAGTATGTCAGCTTTAGGGATTTTGAAGGTGACATCTTCCATAGTACAAAATAAAGTGCTCCAAACTTGGCTTAACTCCTGAGGATTCCTATAAACAATCTTAAGAGTTATAGTGTGAGAATATTGAGAAATCTGTGACAAAGGCATTTGTCATTGTGTAATGATTTTAGTTTTGGTGTTCAGAGCTTCATAAAGAGAATATGTTGGGAATAAGAATAGAAAAACAAATTTGTTTTCACTTTTCAGTTCTGTAAGTCTTCTTATAGCAAAGAGGTGAAGAGTCTTTTTCTTCTTTAGGTACCAGGGACAAAAGTGAGGTGAACAGAGTTAACCTAACCAGGTCTGCCCATATATTCATAGTTTTAAAGTCACACAAAGAGAACACTACACAAGGAACATAATTTCCTTTAGAAAGACAACAAAAATAAACCTTTTTGTATATGACCATCCTCTCATCTCCTCTATACCCTATTTAGCAGTATTCAAGGCTTGTGAAAAATCTTGTAATTGCGCTGGTGTAACCACGATGGCTCTGCAGTTAAAGACACTGAGCTTGTCAATTGGAAAGCTGATAGCCCAGGTTCAAGACCTAAATGCTACATGACAGGCTGAGCTCCTATTACCTGCCCCAGCTCCTGTCTGCCTAGAAGTTCAAAAGCATGCAAATGTGAGTAGATAAATAGGTACCACTTCAGTGGGAAGGTAACAGTGTTCCATGCACTGTTATCATGTAATCATGCTGGCCATATGACCATAGAAAATATCTTCAGACAACGATGACTCTCTTGGCTAAGAAATGGAGATGAGCACCTCCCCCCTAGAATTCGACACAACTGGACAGGGGAAACCTTTACTTTACCTTTAAGACTTGTGTAGCTTCATGGCATACAGTCAAAATTACTTAACACTTACGTAACTAGCATGTTCTGTAAATGGGAATGTAACTCTGATGATGGAACATTCTGTTGTAATGTGCAACTCTGTGCATAATCATCCTAAGGGAAATTATTATCTCTGTAGCTCACCAAACAAATCAGTGATGGATATAGAAAACACAAACTTTTTGGGTAGGATACAAAATTCAAAGGTGCAACAACTTTGGATGAAAATTGCAGGCCATATAGCATTTCCTAATTCAGATCCTCTATGTAAATTACTTGAAGTGATACACGGTTTACAATTTCCAACATTGTTTTGAAACAAAATAAAAAGTGGGGAAAAAGAGAAACAAAACTATTGCACCCCAAAACTATTTTTTTCTTTTTGCTTCAAGGCCTTTTCACTTAGTTTCTTCTATTTTCATTAAAATTCAGAGCATTACAAACTCAGCTGCTTGTTCGGCTTTCATTATACTAGGTGAACTGTCCAATTTAGCGCTTCAAAAAAGATTTTTGCACCACTTCTTGAGCATTCCTATTATTTTTCAGAGGATAAAGCTGCTTTCTTCAAGCTGACTTGAAGTTAATTTTTGCAGGCTTTTGAATACTGAGAGCTTTATTTTCATCATTTTCACACCCGCCTCCCATCTTCTTTTCATTTCAAGTAGCTAGAGGACACTAAGTTGAAGAGGTCTTGCTGTTGCTGCAAAAGGAAACAATTCTCCTCTAAAGTCACTCTACTCCACCTCTTATAAGACTGCAAAAAAAAAAAAAAAAAAAGAGTGGGAGGTTGGGGGAAAAAAAAAAAAAAGTGAGTGGGAGGTTGGGGACTTCAAGTTCACTATAGGGAACAGAAAGAGCAATCACAAGCTAGGAGGTTTCTGCCAACTGAATTAGAATAAATTTCATTATCTATAACAAGCCATATGGTACAGTGAAATATATGCATCCCACATTCTTAACACCTGTCTACATTCTGTGATTTCTTAGACTTCTGAGACTGATTTTATATATTACAATGCTGAGATATGCCACTGAAGATGACCTTTAGATAGCCAGTGTTCTTACCTTTCTTTCTATGTAATAAACAGAAGGTATTTTGATCCATCAATCCTTAAAACTTTTAGGTATACATCAAAGTAGTAATAAAAATACAAAATACCATGTTAAACTGTAAGGCAACAGTTGGAAGTATGCTATTCCTTTGTGACAGGAATGATTCATACATGGGTGAAATAAAGGAAGGGACTTTATTTCCCTTGGGGATCGGAAGATTTTGGTCTTATATTGGGTGACTCAGAAATGTACTTAACTGCACAACCTTTTCTTGTGTATTTTGTACTGTTATAGAATTTGGAATAGTATAGAAGAATCTTGTTGGCTAATGGTAATGATTTCAGGGGAACAAAACATCTCTTGTGCTCTTTTTTTAACAATCAGTACTCCATGTTCTGTAGATAGTTCTAAACTGGCTCCTGTCAGCTAATATAAACAAACATCATATCAGTTTACTTGGCTAAAGTTTACTTGGAGCACAAGTGGGAACCTTGCCCAGTGGAAAACATCTGGATGCCCTCCAGGAGGTTTCTGTCTAATACCTAATCAGATTTGCATCATGCCCTCTGGCTGTAAAAAGTTGTATGAAAGGGTTCCAGCTATAACTGCCTGAGGAAAATGTTTGACGTAGCTTTTAACTACCAAACAGCTACAACGGTCAAGATGGACATTGATATGTTTTATTATATGCAGTTTTGGCAAGGAAAAACATCCGGGGAGAAAAAGTTTGTGCTCTTTGAATGAGTCACACGAGGAGTTTCCCTTTTTATTCAGTGTATGGCATTTGCACCAGATGTGAGTTCCTCCCGGTTCGGACCGGTTCTATAGAACCGGTAGTAACTTGGCAGCCTGGGTCACTAGAACCGGCAGCGACCCAGGCCTGCCACGCCCCCGAACCAGTTCTTTTGGTGGCGATATAGGCGCTGCCATTTTGTTTTTTGCTTCTGCGCATGCACAGAAGCTTTATTTAAGCACTGCGCATGCGCTAAGCGTGCCCACACCCACGTGCCCGCACCTGTGTGGTACAACACTGAACTAACTGGCAGCAAAGAAAACCAGAACCCACCCGATTTGCACACTGAGAGTCAGGGAGTCTACAATGCTATTACAGAGTAGTTTAGTTGCCTAACATTGCCAGTTCATTATTCACACTCAGAAACTATTCCAGATGTACTGCAGGGAGTGAACTAGCTCCACACGGAGAATGGCTAGCATCGTTCTGCAGGAGTGTCAGTGCCATCTGGGGCTTTTCTCCATTGATTTCGCCTTGCATTGGCTTCTTGCTACCACATTTAGTGCCACTGGTTTCCCACTGGATTGGTACCTATTTACTTGCATTTTGCATACTTTCAAACCGCTTGGTTGGCAGAAGCCGAGGTGGGTTTCCCTGTAATTTGTTTATTGTTCTACTTTACTTGAGACATAAGAACAAAACTGAGAATGTTCTTTCTTCATTCTATCTATGATTTAACGGCATCTGTTGATTCACAAACAAACAATTCAGTCACACTTCAAATGAGAAATTTATGTCTCTAACTGTATATTTATTGCACATAATTTCTAGTGTAGGCTTAGGTTTTAAGTGAAAGCTTATTTTGATTTGATTTGATTTGATTTTATGTTTTGCTTGAATAAAGTGTTGCTTCCCCAACCCCATCCCCAACCCCGACCAAGGTTTTTAAATGTTGGAGCTCAGTTTTTTCCTTCTTCCTTCAGTACATGAGGGAATAAATGCTTGTTACCTAAATTCATACAGAAGAATCTGTATGAATCTTTGCTTGGATGTTCGGTCCAGAGGTGGGTTCCTTCTGGTTCGGACTGGTTCACCCGAACCAGTAGCAACCCGCTGGTGATGTCACGGAGACGGTTCGGTCGGTGCCGGTCCATGGACGCAGACATCTTTTTTTGGGAATTTTTTTTTTGAAAAAAAAGTTTTTTTGGATTTTTTTTTTCTGCGCATGCTCAGAAGTTGAGTTTCCAGCATTGCGCATGCGTTGCCATCTTGTTTTCAGCTTTTTTGGGGAGGGGGGGAAATTTTTTTGGATTTTTCGGCACTGCGCATGCACACGCGCATGAAGTGCACGTGCGCCCACAAGGCGCGCCCACGTGGCGCAGGAGGAAGCGAACCAGCAGCGAGGTAAGTTAGAACCCACCCCTGGTTCTGTCTATGATCAGAGTATACTACCCTAATCAGTCATAATGTTATATACCAAATCATATTGGTATAATGCTTATCTATATATTGTAATGAGAATAAATAAATGATCGTGATATAGCAATAGCAGTTAGACTTATATACCACTTCATAATGCTTTACAGCCCTCTCTAAGCGGTTTACAGAGTTAGCATATTGCCCCCAACAATCTGGGTCCTCATTTTACCCACCTTGGAAGGATGGAAGGCTGAGTCAACCTTGAGCCGGTGAGATTTGAACCGCCGAACTGCAGCTAGCAGTCAGCTGAAGTAGCCTGCAGTGCTGCACTCTAACCACTGCGCCACCTCGGCTCTTTTATATATATGTTACTAATGTGTGTGTGTGTGTGTATACATATACATATACATATACATATACATATACATATACATATACATATACATATACAGATACATATACAGATACAGATACAGATACAGATACAGATACAGATACAGATACAGATGCAGATACACACTATTTTACTATATTGAACCAAGCTGACTTTCACTGAACTTGATAAAGCTAAGGAGATTCAGATTTGGTTATTCCAATAATTGTGTATTATTTTAAAAAAAAAAATCCTAAGAGGTGTTCATGTGGTTACCAGGACTTGACCTTGATTCCAGTAACCCTTACTTAAGATATAATCTTTTGTTCCCTGATTGGGAACCCAGTGCTAGATTGTTATTTGAATATAACAACATTTAGGGCTCTGAGTTAAAAATATATTTATTTTTTATTGATCAAATTTATATAGCTGCCCATCTTACCAAAGGAGCTCTGGAGGGCATACAATAATCAAATACAGGTAGACCTTTACTTACGACTGATCATTTAAAGAACATTTGGAGTTGTGATAGCCTCAGATAGAATGCTTTATAGCCTGTAAAGCACTTCTAGACATGGTAAAATGTTGCATTCCCCACCACCATCATATGACCAAATTTTGGGCACTGGACAATGGGCTCATCTTTATGACTGGTTGCAGCATCTCATGGCCATGTGACTACAATTTGTGACTTTGTTGCTGATTTCATTTGGGAGAATGAATTTGTACTCCATGACTTGCTTAATAACTACCATTAAAATGATTGTAAAAGGTTCAGTCACATGGCTAGCTCAATTTATGACCATCATGACTTTCATCCAAAATTCCAGTTCCAATTCCAGTTCTAAGTCAAGGGCTACCTATAAAACAAATACAAAACCAACAGATGTAAAAATATAAAAATCCACATTAAAAGATAAATATTATAAATATATATATAAAAACCACAGGCAAAGAAGAGATGAAAAATGTCCACTCAGCAATGGAGCCATCTAAGCATATCTCATATATTTTGCACAGCCATTTTCTTTAAGAATCACAAGTTATGGGCCATCTAGTTGGAGCTGACTTTTAACAATCACTTAATGATCACTTTCTCCAAGATTATCTGTCCCTAACCTGCCCCTTCAGGTTTCCAAATAGTGGACTCACTGCCACCATTGCTACTGATCATCTCTTGTCAACATTTCTTCTACATTTTTTAGAGACTTTTCTTCTATGTTTTTGGTTTTCTCTGATGTTGTACTGCACATATTTTATTATCAGTCTAGATAGCAATAGCAATAGCACTTAGACTTATATACCGCTTCACGGTTCTTTACAGTCCTCTCTAAGCAGTTTACAGAGTCAGCATATGGCCCCCAACAATCTAGGTCCTCATTTTACCCACCTCGGAAGAATGGAAGGCTGAGGCAACCTTGACCCTGGTGAGATTTGAACTGCCAAATTGCAGGCAGCCGGCAGGCAGCAGAAGTAGTCTGCAGTACTGCACTCTAACCACTGCACCACCATGGCTCATCATAAATAACATCATCAGTGCAAGAAGAGTGAAGATGACTGATATTTTTGCATGCCTTTATTGCAGGCAGGGAAGAAAGGAAGGAAGGAAGGAAGGAAGGAAGGAAGGAAGGAAGGAAGGAAGGAAGGAAGGAAGGAAGGAAGGAAGGAAGGAAGGAAGGAAGGAAGGAAGGAAGGAAGGAAGGAAGGAAGGAAGGAAGGAAGGAAGATTGGCTCTGATGCTTCCTGCCACAAGGAAACTCAATGGGAAAGCCAGGAAGAAGTTGGAAGTTGCTCCAGCTCCCACTGTTTTGTTGCTCACTGTTTTCTACTCATTCTGTTTCTCTGTTTAGATAAGGAAATCTCTGAAACAACAAACCTACAGGATATGGTTTGTATAGTTCTTAATTAATACTTGCCAAACAGAAGCTTTACAGCTTATCATACTTTAGGGTCTAACCATGTCTAATTCCAATCCTGGTAATGACTGTAGCAGCTACTTCTCTCTGTCATGTCTCCTCCTTCCTTTTGATTGGATTTTCAAATGTGCTGCCTTATGAATATGCAAATAAATGAGGAATTCATCATTAGGATTATCTAAATATATAACAAGCTTTGCTTACATTTTTAATATGTTCTGTATGTCTATTCATGGTTCAGGTAACTTTTGCAATAAACATTCATTGGGTGATCCAATTAGAGCCCTCACAACTTCTAATTCAGCACAAACCATATGGAAACTTTTTGCCCAATAACTGAGAAACAAATGCAATGCATGTGATGAATAACCCTTGAGAATCAGTAACATATTTGCTCATCTGTAACAAATTTCCCGACACTCCGTAAACAATAGGGTCTGTGGGGAGACAGAGTTAAATAACCTATAAAATAAGCACATACTGAAACCACAATCTGTTTAAGTGATATCCTTAAAGATACACACAGACACACACAGACACACACAGACACACACAGACACACACAGACACACACACACACACGCCCACGCGAGAGAGAGGAATACACACACACACAAACACACACACAGACACACACACACACACACACACACACACACACACACACACAGAGAGAGAGAGAGAGAGAGAGAGAGAGAGAGAGAGAGAGAGAGAGAGAGAGAGAGAGAGAGAGAGTTCTGAAATCATGAATGTTTGGAAGCATCATTTCTTACATGTACTGTTTTCTTATCTCAGGCATGATGGGGGAAAATAAGTACTTTTGGTAAAATGGGATTGGCCCTTGCATATATGTTTCAATAATTACATCAGAGGGCCCAACTTATAACTCTACAGATATATGGGACATACTAAACTTTTGGATATTTGATCGAGATCTGGACTTTTGAATATTTGACCAAAATACCATCCTTCAAGCTTCATGGGGGGAAAAAGGCTTGTTTTGAGAAATTGCAATTATCTTTAAAATAATATTATCTGCAGTGAAATTGTTGGAAGAAATATCCATGGTTCAGTTCCAATCTGGGAGAAAGACACTGGAAACATGGAGGCTGATACATGGAGGCTGATTGGAAAGATGGTTTAAATATATGATGAAGTAGAACCAGGCTGATTGGAAAGATGGTTTAATGATGAAGCAGAACCACATAGGTTTGAGGTCTTGGGTAGCTGGCCACATGGAGTTGAGAGTGAAGGGTTTTTATACTTTCTCTTGGGCTTTGCACTTGAACTTCCTGTTTCTGTGCAAGAACATGTATTATATTGGCTGTTGTCAGACTCCCATGGTGCCATGTACAAATTCTAGGAGTTTGTCTGAGCTAAGCTTGGTTGAAGTTTGGCTGATGCAATGAAGGGGCTTGTTGGGCAATTCCTATTGTGGCTGAGGGCTAACTATACCTTTGTTCAGACCTTGCTGCAGGGAGTAATGGATTACCAAATCTGCATTTCTAAAAGCTGGCCTCAGCTTAGTATCTGCTTTGGGGCAGGGAGCTGGGGCTCTGAGTTTTGTCTCCCTTAAGATTTTTATTTCTCTTTTAGGGGAAATATTTTATCCTGCCTTTTTAAATATTTCTCAAAATATTTCATTCTTCTAGGAGATGGGTGGGTGCTAACTTTCTACAAAATTATAAACTTTTTTTTTTAACCCTGGCCATATTTAATTTCTTTGTCATCGCTGCAGGTCCTCTTTCATAGTAAGCTTTCAGAATGACTCTGATAGATCAGGCATATTCCTTAGCTGCAAAAAATATACACATCCTGAATTTATATGGTATGTCCAGATGTCTAACAATTTTTCACAGAAAGAAAAAAATAACTGAAATCTCTTAACTGTCTTAATACTTTACAACTGTGTTGGCTGGCACAAATATCAAGAGCTGCTGAAGTCTTATTTCATTTTTTTTTCCACATTGTATAACTAAATATTCTTAGGTATTGTTTACTGCCTATGATTAAATGGCAGTCTGCCATAAACAGCAACAAGCAGCTCTGTTTAATAGAAATGAAACACTTTAATTAACTTAACATTTACTGAAGTCCATGTGCAATGTATTTGCCTTTAATTACTGTTATCCGGTTATTTTTATCTAATTGAAAATACACAAATGACTGCATATGGGAAGAAACCAACTATTGTTTTGGGCATTATTCATTGCTTCATGAAAAAGGAAACATCATGAAATAATCAGGTAAAACAATTGGGAAGATTGGAAATGGTTCAGTCAATGAAAGTATATAGTTCACATATTTACTTAATCAGTTAAGGGATGAAGAGCCGCGGTGGCGCAGTGGTTAGAGTGCAGTACTGCAGGCTACTTCTGCTGATCACCGGCTGCCAGCGGTTTGGCAGATCGAATCTCACCAGGCTCAAGGTTGACTCAGCCTTCCATTCTTCCGAGGTCGGTAAAATGAGGACCCAGATTGTTGGGGGCAATATGCTGACTTTGTAAACCGCTTAGAGAGTGCTGTAAAGCACTATGAAGTGGTATATAAATCTAAGTGCTATTGCTATTGCTATGTATTAAGGACCTTCACAGAATACTCTTAGGATTGCCAACTGATATGGTGAGAGCAATTAGAAACATACAGATTATGTTATTTCCAGCTTGTGACAATACCATATGCATTAAATTGTTAGATAAATAATTTCCTTATCATTCTGTGAATTTCAACAACTAAAAAAACCCCACATTGTTGTAAGGGTGAATGAAAATTTTATGCACAGCTTAATTGCAAATTTCTGAAATGAATGCATTCATAATTTCAGTGTTTGATCTAAAAAAATATTTGGGGATGCATTCCAACATACAAAATTAGTTTATTTATTATTAAACAAACTTATATAGTCACCCATTTACAAGAAGAAACACTGCGTGGTGCACAAAATAAAAATGCAATACAGTAAAACTAATTGAAAACAATAAGCAATGTTGAGGTCCTAATAAAACACATTCATCTCCCAACCACCCAATGCCAACTCTATCAACATCCTGGTCCCAATGTCTCTGGGGGAAAAGCCAGGCCTTTGCCATTTCCCCCAGGGCAATATATAAGCCAATAAGTAAATAGGTATGTATGTATGTCCTTTGTTTCGTGAAGAATTATTTTGTGCACTATATTAGTTTGATCAAAATTAAATTGTGATAGAGTTCTGCAAAATCCAGTGGCTGGGAGATGAAGATGAGAATAATCAAGATTTTTTTTTTTCAGGCTGGTTGACATAAAGATGTCACAATGTAGCCTTTTTATTTGTTTTTGTTTTTAAATTGTATTTATGCCACTTGATACATTTTGTTTGCTTTTTAATGGCATTCAAAAATCTTTAATAGGGTTATTTATGTTTTAAAAACTTATCCAGAAAAGTTTTGGAATTTTTCTAAGAAAGTAACTTTCTGCTATCTATTACATGAGATGTACAGTAATTGTATGGTTTTTCCTACATTCCATGTGCAAAAAGATGCTACTGCTTTAAAAAGCTGACTCTTTAAAGCCGCCGTGGTGTCTTTTTTAGCTTACATGGAACCTTGAAAATGTGGCTCATGAACAGCAGAGAGGCAATATGCTCATGTGTGGTCTGAAGCACTTTCGACAAAATATTTCTGAAGTTTGCACAATCCTATCTCATAATAAGCATTACCTAAAATTAAAAGTAAAATAAACATGGTAATTAACTGAGGACATATAGTTAATAGACAGGCTCCAAAGGTATCAAATTGCTGAGGGTTAACCCAGTCCTGAACCTGGTTGAAGAGAATCCCCATTTCTGCAATTTTCAATTTATTTTCAAAGGAAGGGGATCTCCATATCCAAAACTTAATTTATGTACAAATTTCTATGTCAGAAAGGCTCCAAATAATAGACAAATCAACTTGGGTTTCTCAATACCTGTACAATCACTACACTTGTTGGATGATAATTTAAAATAGAGTAAAAATCCACATGAATAAAGTATAATATGCCTAGGCCTTCCCAAATCAATTTGTATTGTTAATCAAAAGGGTATTTTAAAGGTACAGAAGCACGGTGTTTCCAAATATTAAATCTACATATGGACATTTGAGGAACTTTTATCTTCAGGGACATCAAACTAGGACATTCTCAGATTCCTTTCTTTTTTTCAGGAATCACATTCTTCCAGAGACTAGGTCAGCCTCTATTCTTGTAAGTTTTTTAAACATTACTAATATTTGGTTTTTTCAGCTTAACTTTGGTCTTTTCTAAAGGGGAACTGATATTTATTATTAATAATAAATAACAACCTGCAGTTAAGGCCTAAGACTTTGGTGAAAACTTAATTCAAGTCCTAACCAAGGACTTAGGAATTATTAGGGTAGAGCTTAAGGATATAGGCAGTTCCAAGCAAGGTGGTTTTGTAAAATTAAGGTGTCCAGGTCTGGTAAATTCAAAATACCCAAATATAAAGGCAGCCCTTTAGAAATTACTCTGAGGGCTCCAATCATGATTGGTGTATCAACATATTTGTTGATACATTCTTCTTCATAACCATTCAACTTTGATCTGCAGCACCCAATATTTTAAATTTTTTTCCACTTGCTTTTTTCCTCAAGTCTTACATCACCCTGTGTAGCAATATCAATCAACCAGACTTTCCCCCCCCCCCCCATGGTGGATATCCCCCAATGATGGTTATATCAAACAGACTGTGGACAAAGTGCCTATCTGTTTGAATTTTAAAGTCCCATAAGATCTTAAACTGTTTATTTTCCAAACCTTTTCAACTTGATTTTCCCTGTAGTTTTTCCTACATTTAAATCCAAACCTCTGGCAAAGTTTCCTATGAATAATTTTGGTAACTCAGTCATGCTGCTGCTTATAGTCAGTTTGTGAAATTTTGAAGCACCATTGATCAAATGGTCAATTGTTTCATTCTTCTCTCCATAGAGGCAATATTTGCTGCTGTTTGTTACATGCTGAATTTTTGCTTTCATGCGGTTAATTGATTAAACTTGTTCTTGAGATGCTAAAATAAAGCCTTCAACTTCTTTCTTATTATGGTTAGTTGCACAGTCAGCCAGATCTTGATACTGGATTTAGCATTTTTGTCCACCAATCAAGTCTTTCCCAAAGCCCTGAGATAGGCAGATGTGGATATTTGATGGTATTAAAGGTATTGTTGCAGGATGTAAATTGTTCTGAGTAAAGCTGTCCTTTGCAATTAACAGATCATGATTTTGACAATGCCAATGATGTTCAAGTGGTGTTCTGGTGGTTTTGAGATTCCACCCAAGACTCCTATTGCTGTTGGTACTACCTTTGTTTTTGTTTGTTTGTTTGTTTTTTGTCACTATCGTTCTATTTTTATTTGCAGGTCTTTGATTTTATATTAAGGTTCATTGCAAGTCTTTTGTTATTGTCTCCAGTTCTTTCTGTTCTATTCTGCTGCCTCCAGGTACTCTACATCCACTATCTAGACTTTTTATCTTTCTTATCGACAATTGTTAAGTCTGGCGTATTATGTGGCAAGTGCCTATCTGTTTGAATTCTAAATTCCCAGAGCACTTTAGTTTCTCCATTTTCTATTACTTTTTCCATTTTATGATCCCACCAATTCTTGCTTGCAATCAAATGGTATTTCATGCCATTTTATTCCAATGCACCATTGTTGTTTGCCAAACAATGGCATTTGTTTCATGCCATTTTATTCCAATGCACCATTGTTGTTTGTCAAACAATGACATTTGTCGTGCCATTGTGTGTAGTCAGTCTATGTGATCTTCTTGCAGCAGCTAATCAGAGGATCCACTATTTCTTCAGCTTCTTTGCAGAGGTGGCACTTGCTACCTGTTACTGTCTTCTCAATTCTGGCGGTATATGCATTTCTTCTTATGGCTTGGCTTTCTTCAGCCAGAATTATCCCCTCTGTCTCTTTCTTCAACTTTCCTGCTCTTAACCATTGCCAGGTCTCGATATTATCTGTTTTCCCTATTTTATTTTATTTTTTTATGTACTGGCCATGTAATGCTTTGTCTTCCCACGCTCTTTTCAGTTCCTCATTTGGTCTTTCTTGATATACTAGCTTGGTATACTTGGTCTTTGTTGGTATACTTTCAGTTTGGTACATTAGATGCTGTGCATCTTTTTCACTGTCCTTCAGTTATTCTTCCAATGCCCTTTTTTCTTCATCTACCATCTGATGTACTTGCAACATTCCATGCCCACCATAGATTTTCTTTGGTAAATAGAGTCTGTCAACGTCACTATGAGGATCAAGGGCATGATTTATTGTAATTAGTTTTCTGAAGGATGATGTATCCAAAAAAGAAAAGGAAAGAAAAGGAAAGAAAAGGAAAGGAAAGGAAAGGAAAGGAAAGGAAAGGAAAGGAAAGGAAAGGAAAAGGAAAAGGAAAAGGAAAAGGAAAAGGAAAAGAAAGGAAAGGAAAGGAAAGGAAAGGAAAGGAAAGGAAAGGAAAGGAAAGGAAAGGAGATGAGAAGAACGGAAAAGTGNAGAGAAGAGAAGAGATAATAATAATAATAATAATAATAATAATAATAATAATAATAATAATAATAATAATAATAATATGCAATGACATAATAATATGCAACGACATCATAATATGCAACGACATCATAATATGCAATGACATAATAACAATAACAACAACAATAATAATAATAACAACTACAACAACAACAAAATAATAATAATATTCAACGACAAAGTTGAAACTGTTTCACATTTAATATGTGAATGCAGCAAAATTGCACAAACTGATTACAAAGCTAGACAGGACCAAGTTGCTAAATTAATCCACTGGTTTTTATGTAAAAAATACGTCATGGGAGCACAAAGTGGAAAAAGTTACCAAAAATGAGACGGTGAAGATCTTGTGGGACTTTTGAATACAGATAGATCGTCATTTGGAACACAACACACCAGACATCACGGTTGTCGAGGGCCAAAGTGTACAGTTTATTGATATTGCTGTACCAGGAGATGCCAGAGTCGAAGAAAAAGAACAGGAAAAAATCACGAAATATCGCGACCTAATAAAAAATGTAAGAAAAAAAGAAAAGAAACATGTAACCGTGATACCTATTGTCATCGGGGCACTTGGTACCATGTCCAAGAATTTTACAAAACACATCAAGAAATTGCAGCTTCCTGCAATAACACCAGCGGAACTGCAAAAAAACTGCACTACTCAGAACATCATATATTTTAAGAAGATACTTGGTTGATACCTAGTATGCTGGCAGCAAACCGTATCAACCATTAGCACCAGTCAATGGTATTTATGACACATCTTTAAATGTTCAGTTGACTGAGTTTCATGTTTAATGAATAAAAGAAATAATAATAATAATGATGATGATGGTTGGTCACAAAGTAAGCCAGATGTTTAGACTGCATCTGGCATTTTAATCCACCTATCATCATACCAAAGGACTTGGGATAGGAAGATGTTGAGATTTAATATTAAAGTTTTTCTTGCAGGATGTAAGCTGTTCAGGTAAAGCTCAATGTCAATGGTGTTCAAGTGTGCCTCATATATTCTGGGTTTGCACTCAAGTCACCTTTTACTATTGGTACTATCTTTGCTTTCATTTGGCACAGTCATCCTACTTCTGTTTGTGGGTCTTTACATTTTGCAATTTTCTCCAGTTCTTTCTCTTCTGTTCTGCTGTTTCCATGAATTACAATGTCCACTATTCAGATTTTTTTGGTCTTTTTTACTATTAATTTGCTTGCAATGGAAATCACTAAGATATCAAGTTGTTTTTCCAAATTTTCAGCTGTTACTCCCTGTTGTGTATTTGATTTTAAACAGCATGTGTGCAAGTATCTCATTGCCTTCTTTCATTAATCTTGAAACTCTATTAACTCTTGGGTTTTGGTGTATACTCATACTTCTACCTGAATGTTGAAATAACAAGGTTTAACCCTCAACTCTATTTGAGTATTTATTTATGATTGTGACACTTAAGCTGCTAAAAACCTTATGTAGCACTAAGGCTAAATAGATGCGTAGCTGACCACTGAGAGGAAAGAGGTTTGCACATTTCTTTATGACATCTGCTACATAGAAATGAGACTGAGATCATAATGAGAAACATACTGTGTTGATAGCAAAAAGACAGACAGAACCAGTTGGTACTCTACTTCTCTAGCAGTTAGGCAATCTGCGGAGAAGAATCAGTGAGATTACCAGTGCTTCATTACTTAACTGTCCTCTTAAATGCCTTCAAACATTATGTCTAGACCTGGTTTCTTCTTCTCTTCCATTTAAAAAAAAAAAAAGCAACCATGCTTTCATAGTTTTCCAATACATGTTAATTAGCTCCCTAAAATTATATAGTTCTTTGCATCCCTCAGCAATGTGATGCTCACAAAAAACATTTTTTATCTGATCTTGGGCTTCTTTTAGGAGTGGAAGTGAACACATGTTAAAATTGCTAAGACTGGGAAACACTGGCCTATAAGATCCAGTAATGAATAATCAATGACTTCCTCACCCCTTTATTTTTTATTTTGCCTGCTACTTTGGCTAATCAAAGCATTCTGCTGTTCTGAACTGGCCTTCAGAATCCATCCCACCCCCCATTTCTCCTAAATATACTTTCTTGCAGGGTGACAGTGGGATCTGAAAAATGGCATAATGTTGATCCTTAGGGTATTCAGGCAATTTTGCATTACATCTTAACTCATTTTTACCACAAGAATCTTGCATATTTGGGAAATTCTCCTGATATTTTCTATGTATATCCCATTGTATGGTAGAGTGGCTGTCACATATATTATTTTCTTTATTTATTTAGGGGTTGGCATTTTTATTCCCTCTTGGATTGTCCTTTGGGGTAGTTGTGATTATTTAAGACTCCCTTTATGTTTTTATTTTCCCATATCTTATCATTCATCTTGTATATATTATATCAGTACTTAAGCTTTATTCCTTTTATTATCTTGTTCATGAGTCTTTCTATGTAGTTTGAGCAGTAGTTGAGATATTAATCCATATGGGATGGTTTATTGTGGACATTAGTAATCTGTTGTTGTTGATTTTGATGAAGATATCCAGGAACTGTAGGATATTGTTCCATTCTTTTTCCATCATGATTTTTAGAAGGACTGGATTTTGTTTACGTAAGTGTTGCAATCTGATTCCAAAGCAAAAACACATCATCTACATAGCTTAATCATATTATCTGGAATTATAGACTTCATTATTAGGTTGTTGTTGTTTTTTTAAAGATGGATATTAGCATTTTAGGATGTCATCTGTGCGCCTTTTGAAAATCACATTTTTCCTTTTGCCAAAACAATTTCTTTTGATGTATTGTTGCATATTCAGCATTCAGAGAGCATTTTGAATCCCTTGAGAGTTGCATATATTAAAGAAACAAGCCTTTATAAGAAAGAAGATGCAACATACAGTATTTTAAGAGTGTCAAGCTTTTTCTCACATCCAATCAATGCTTTTATTGTTTGTTTTCAGCATATGTATAGAATATACAGTATATACATATATAGCACCTATGGTTTGTATTGTTGGGGAGGGAGAAGCCCTACAAAGTAGTCAGACCAGGAAACTGCCTCAACAGGATGACTAGAATGCTACTTTATTGACAAAGAATCTAGTAAAACAATTTTGCAAGTCCAGCTGAGTATTCCTTCCACCATTATCTTATATAGAGACTCAGGTGAGCCAGTATGAGACTGTCTCCAATATTTTTCTGCCCTGCTGGGCTTCTGTACCTGTTGCTGTCCTAATAGCTTCTGAATGTCCTCTTCAAGGTCATCTACATAGTAGAGATAGAATTACATGAGCAGAACAGCAGAACCACGTAGCCAATTCTACCCCAGTAGCACCAACAGCTTTCTGGTAACAAACTTTCCCCCTCACATATACTGAAAGATATGAAAGTCTTGCAGAAGCTTAGGACAGAAACAAATATATGTATCTGGCCAGAAATATCATAGCTAGCCAATCCTACAGTGGTTAAAGAGATTTGGAATTTGAACAGATGAGTTTCTCTATATAATTCAAAGCAACAAAGGTCAGGATTAACTAAGCTTGGTAATTTACACACATATATTCAATTCAAGCCTGTGTAAAAGAAAATGAGATTATGGAAACTATAGCTAAGTAACATTAGAATTAGATACATAGCAAGCATTAAAAAAAGTATAAATATAAGATAGGTAATTAGTTATAGATACACTAATTAGAATTAAGTGATATTAATTTAAAGAATAACAATTATTTTTGCATAATAATTATAGAACAAAAGAAGGGGAAAAATCTGCACTCTTTATCTGTGGGCAGTGCCATTCCCCTTACCTCCCCCAAAAGAGCCTACAATTCAGCTAAATATTACCAACTGAAATTATGGAAACAGTTTGGTGTTCAGGTAATTCTCATTTAGTGACCACAATTGGGACAGGCAGTTCAGTTGTTAAGGGACACAGTTGCTAAGCAAGTAAATTGGTTGTAAAGTTACCCTTTTATCACCTTACTGTAACTGCAAACAGTTCACAAATAAATACCTGTATTTATCAAGAATTAGTAACTTGTTGCCTTTGTCTGGTGGTAGTATGAGTATATTTTCATCTTTTTGTCAAGTCATATAGTGGGCAGAGTTCAATTCAGCTCAGGTTTGGCTCCCCCCTCCATCCTGTGCTAATGAACTTTTCTGTTTAAAGTTGGTAACTGGGGGGGGGGGATGGATGTTTGAAGCATATTGAGAACTGGTGCTGTCTTCCAGAACATTCACAATTAAAACAAACAACAAATAACCTTAAAAAGATGTGACTTACTTTAAGAATAGCTTTAATGAGTCGATTTATTAAAGCAGCAGCATCAGACAAAAGCATGAAAACAAACACGTGGCCTTTAAAATTAACAGTGTTTTGTTCAGGTGAGGCCTGAAACACTTCTGAATCTCGTTCAGAAGGTGCACATCCATAATTGATAACAATAATCTAGGCTATAATCCTATCATGACTTCTCTAGGAAATCTAATTCATCATACTGATATGTAATTATAAGTCAATATGTGTTGTATTGCACTGTCACCAATGCCCTTGCAATAAATGTCCCTGCTTCAGTAGCAATGGTGAAGTGTCCTTGCAATGAATGTGGCTAATGAAAAACTATTTTGTGTGGTGTAATATTTGGTTTTTTAGGTATTCCTCTCCTGTACCTTTGACCATAACACCATACTGCCATGGAAAAGTGAAGTTGGCTTCTTAAACTTTTATCTATATTATAAGTTTTTGTTGGTTTATTTAAGGAATAAATTGCACGTAGTTCATAAACATATGCAATGGCAGAGGGAAGAAAACAATGAAATAATATACAAAATTATCACACCAGGGTGGAACTCCAGGGATGGCAATTTCACCAGCTACTGCTCAAGTCAAGGTATATATTGGCAAAGCAAGTCTCTTTCTTGTCTTTCACACATTTTTAATTTGTTTGTGCCATGCTAGAAGCTGGTCAGATTCAAAAGATGTGGACCCTAAAACTCTAATTTTATCCTATCTAGACTGTCTTTGGTCAACAGTGAGATAAGGGACAATTTTCATACCAACTTCTATAAAATACATCCAAAGCAGATGTGAAGAGGTCAGGTTCTTCCCATTCAATGTCACCAATTCACTCATTCCTTGTTATTGGTACAAATGAGAGTTGCTTAACTATTATTCATTCAGTCCAGGTGCCAGCACACCCAAGTTACATCTGTTGCCTGAGCAGATGGGAAGAGTTCTTTTAACTAAATCATTTGGCAATCATCATTATTAGCTGAGCAGGTCAGTCTACGTGCCATAAATTATCCATTTACAGCTGGTTTGCATGCTAAAATATTTGGCTTATAGATCTTTTTCCCTTTGACCTTAACACCATTCTGTCATGGGAGAAGAAAACTCAGTTAACATCCAAACTATTTCTATCAGTTTTAAGGGCCACACATGACCTACTAAACAACAAATGAATGTATAAAATAATGAGATAGATACAATTTATTTGTCTGGAGTTAAAGTATGATAAGGCTGGATCACTTCTAACCTATATCTTAACAATATTTTAGTGAACTTTACTATATTTTTAAGATGTAAAATGGCTGAATCAAACTGAAACCATTATGCAATATATTTTACTGTTTTTTGAGTTAAAGTAAGGATTGATTTAGGCAAAAATGTGTCTCATTTAAAAACAATGTAGAGTTGCATGAATTGTTCTTTGATATTGCACAAAAGGAAGTACAACATTCCTGGTCTTTTCTCATACTTTTGCCAATCTAATATTAGACCAAAATGAATGTTTTTTTCAAAATAACTGTTTCTGGAGTTTTCACCTAGATTATATAGTAGAAGACTATAGTAGACAAATATAGTATAGTAGAAATCAATTATTTTCCAAAGCTTTGTCATCCAAAAAATTGGGGGAGGGATAAGCCGTCATATTTTAGAAAGAGTTCATCTTAAATATATACAATTTATAGCATATGTACTTTGATATGAGGGAGATGACAGTTTAGAAATGTGAAATATAAATAAAATAAGTATCAATACTGTAGATTTGTCCCTGTATGTGTCCTATAAAACTCAAATGATTTCAATTCACAGTACCTCTTGGTACTTTGTTCTGGAAGATGCGACAAATATTAAAAGTAATGAATACCAAGAAAACCAAATGACTTACCACATGACCCATTATTTTGGCTGGAAGAAATAGTGAGTCACGAGGGAGCCAACATACATGCAAGTTCTTCCTTGTGCATCAACTACTGGGAGGAAGATGTGCTGGGACAAGATTTCTGCTTCAAAACACATAAAATACTGAATTCAAGAGTTTTGAGTGCCTAGGTGTGACTGTATTTCCACTTTGCATTTTCACAAAAGTCTGTCCCCACTAATTGTCATTTTTTTTCCTAACACTTCCTTTTTTGAAAGCAATTTGTGAAAAAAGTTGCCTTTTTCAGTAAATTGAAAATCCTTACTGCATGAATGTGTGTACCATCTTTTACAAGAAGAACATGGCAGAAGATGGAAAATCTCAAGGATAAATGCATATTAGTATGGGGAAAAAAAGTTTGTGGAGGTACACTCAATGAAATCCTTTACTATTAACATCATTTAAATCTCCCAAGGACTTTACTTAAAGTATTATCAATCTGAGAACACTTAAGAGAATGGAAATGCAAAAGTGTTTAACCCAGAAATGGATTGTTATTTGTGTACATTTTCTCCACAAAAATCTAGATTCATATTCCAACATAACTTTGGAGGCATCCAGCTGAATTCCATACTGAATGAGACTGAATTAGAACTGTGATATATATAAAATAAATCCTTCCAATTAGCCCAGATCTGAATTTGAATTTATTAGTGATTTGTCATCTGGAAAATCAGAAAGACTAGACAATGTGCTTCCAAAAATTAATAGATATTTTCCAAGTTCTCTAAATATAGAACCTCCAGGAGATGAATAGAAAGAAAGGGGTAAGGATTGGTATCTGTCAACTCATTAATTACATCCCTGTTAATCATGATGTTCTGGATAAGAAAGTACTTTTGGTTATTTCAATATCTCAGAAATATGAATGTTTAAATGATATTTAATCTATAAAACTTTACAAAGCATAACACTGGGTGGATTCTTGAAACATTTGAGACTTTCTGCATCTGTTATTGTTTCTTCTGTATGCACTATCTACCTCTATCCTCCTGTACCTTAACTGATTCTATGACAGATTAAATTATTATTATTATTATTGTTATTATTATTATTATTATTATTATTGTATCATCATCACAGGCTACAATTCTGCACCAAGGTTTGAAACTGGAGATATCTATAGATAGAGATAGTTCATCGTTTTCATTCTTTTAATTCACTGTAAATTTCTCTTCTGTCCATATCATTCTGAACATTTTTGTAGAGTCATTTCAAGGATATACAAACTTGAATGCTTCAGAGAAAAGGAAGCATGCTGTTGTTGTCATTGTGCATGTGCAAAGCTCCTGAATTGAATCATATGAAATTTGGCAGGCAAAATATCTCTGAAGGCTCAAATTTTGCAGTTTTTAAAAATCAGCATTGAGAAGCCCTCAGCACAATTTCATTTTCCTCTGAATCTAATTGATGTTTTGTAAATCACTACACTGAAATTTGTACCAAATTTTGTTGTCTATGAATGTGTCTAATAATTATGATTGATGTCAAGGTCCAAAGGTCTCTTAAGTATCTCTTACAAAATCATCAGTGCTCTCACCAAATGACAACTCTTCACATTTCTGGTAAAAAGTCATATTGATCTAATTTAAATATTTCAAACCTTTCATTAGCATCTCACTTAAAATGAAGATGGAGAAATAAATTATTAAATGCAATACAAATCATTACATTAGATGATTAATTGGATTTAGGTTTAAATTATATAGCAGTCAATAGTTTTTATTTTGTTTCCATTTACTGATTTTTGATATATACATCTATCCCTACATGTTTTCCCTCCCAGCTTTTAAACATTTTATTCTCCAGCTTATGGTTTGTAAATAATGGATTTTGGTTTAGTGTAGTTTGTTAATTTCAGCCAATTCTGGTTTATTTAACAAGCTTAACAGATTGAGTGAATCACATCAGATCCTGTTCTATGAGAGAGAGAGAGAGAGAGAGAGAGAGAGAGAGAGAGAGAGAGAGAGAGAGAGAGAGAGAGAGAGAGAGAGAGAGAGAGAGAATGATAACATTTTAAACAGTCTTGTTTTGCTTATTAATATCCAATGCTTATTATATGAAAGAGATTTTATATTCTAAAAATAAGGTAAAAAATTATACTATACAATCATAAGTTAAAGTGCCTATATTTTTTTAAAAAATGAAATAATGCTTTAAATATACCAGATGGATTTTTAATAATAGCAAGCATATACAATAATAAATCAACCAAGATGGTGTAACTTGAAAGAAAGCAGCTCTTAATCCACAAGCATTTACTTTAAAACTTATAAACAAATTCATAATAAAGTGCCAAGCATATTAAAAAATAAGGTCTCAGTATCTCTAGGCTCATCTACCCCATTACTACATTGGTGGTTTACACCTGAAAGCAAGCCAAATTGGTCAGCTGCACATCATTCCAATGCATTAAATACTGAAATGTGAAATATAAAAGCAGCACATTGAATACCTCCTGGGTTTTTTCTCATTCAGACTTGTTTTTCACTTATTAATTATTGTTTGCGGCATACCACATAACTTAATTAAATCTCCCTTTAATGCATCAATTAAAATAGCAAATTACAATGGGCAGCAATGATTTCAGGATGGCTTAGCAATACCCTAGATGTAACTACCCAGATCCCTGAAACGACCAATGTTTTCACTTACAAATGACAAGAATGACATCATTTATCTCCAGTCCTCTTTATAGGACTACTATTTAGATGATGGGAAAGAGGGAGAGTTCAACCTGCAGTGCAGAACTACAGAAAAGTGTGTTACTTTTGTATCTGTCCTGGATATGGGAAACAATGCCTGAAAAAGCTAACACAATTTTTATTACCAGGAATTAAGGAACTAAATTAAAGATAAGTTGGGTGTATATTTGAAAAGTAATGTGAGAGGGAGAAAACACTGAATTTTATTTTTAAATGTAGAGTTACTATACATTGCTCCATTTTACCACATTGGATAGTTGTCAGCTATTAGGGACTATAACCATAGTCCTCCACCGAGACATAAGATTCATGCTGTGAAACCATCTGGCTTCCTTGGAGCAGATTCAATATCTACTTACTGCTGCCTCTGGAAAAAGAAAAAGAAAAAGAAAAAGAAAAAGAAAAAGAAAAAAAAGAAAAAGAAAAAGAAAAAGAAAAAGAAAAAGAAAAAGAAAAAAAAAAAAAAAAAAAAAGAAAGAAAGAAAGAAGGGAGGAAGGAAAGAC
>QLTV01004400.1:1676476-1687228 GCA_003457575.1 Thermophis baileyi
AAGGGAAGGGAGGAAGGAAGGAAGGAAGGAAGGAAGGAAGGAAGGAAGGAAGGAAGGAAGGAAGGAAGGAAGGAAGGAAGGAAGGAAGGAAGAAAGTTATGACCCCAATTGAGTCCCAAATTTTGGTTGCTAAGCAAGAGCGTTCTTAAGTGAGTTTCACCACATTTTACAAGTTGGCCACACCCACCTGGTCACCTGACCACCAATCCACGCCCACCTGAAGCCACACCCACCTGACCTCAAGCCACACCCACAAAATAAGCCCCGCCCACAGAACTGGTAGGGAAATTTTTCACATTTCACCACTTGTATTACACCACTGAAATCCTGAGTTTGTGGGTTTTATATGACTTCCCCAGAGAAAGGAAGGCAGCTTGGGGGCTTGTTAACATGAAATACAGATGTTGAAAGTAGTGCTGATCTAGAATAATTCTTTTGAGGATAGGTTGCGAGAAGTGGCTTTTGGGGAGGGGAGGAAATCCATTAAGGGGAAAAAAACTTAAATGTATCCTTATGAACATCCTTAATTACCATCACTGACATCATTATTGCAGGTTGTTTTTTTAAACCTTTATTTTTTACCCCACTTGGTTTGGTAAAGGTTGTTTAAATAACAGTTTAATGGTGTGCTCTGCATTGTGGTTCCTAAGCACTATTCGAGCATTAACTTTGATATATCTCCTAGGGAAAAAAAGATTCATATTGATGATTGGTCTTGATGGAGACATTATGATATTAAGGAAATTCAAACCCCAATTGTTTAAATGATAAAGTGAAACCAGTTAAGGGAAACATTGCAATATATTCTTTATAGACTTACTGTTCCTTTCTTGGAAGGTACTCCAATGACAGTTAAAGCAATAGCTAGAACTACAAACTAAGATAGTGCACACTGTCTGAAAGTGAACAATTGCCTAAAATGTTTATCCATTCAAGGATATGTATATGTATTCCCCAACGTATAACCACAATTGAGCCCAAAATTTCCGTTAAGTAAAATGTTTAAGTGAATTTTGCCCCAGTTTACGACTTTTCTTGCCATAGCTGTTAAGTGAATCACTGCAGTTGTTAAGTTAGTAACATGGCTGTTAAATGAATCTGGCTTCCTCATTGACTTTGCTTGTCAGAAGGTCACGAAAGGTGATCACATGACTGCAGGACACTTCAACCATCATAAATATGAGGCAGTTGCCAAGCATCTGAATTTTGATCATGTGCAACAGTCGTGTGAAAAATGACCATGTCACTTTTTTCAGTGCCGTTCTAACTTTGAACAGTCACTAAATGAACTGTTGTAAGTCGAGGACTACCTGTACAATGAATGATGAAGTCCAATGTGTAGTTTCCCAGTCCCTAAAGAATTGTAAATCAGCACAGCACAGGAAAAGATGAGCAAAAAAAAAATATATGAACAAAATGACATTTTGTTTCTCTTAGCTGAATGTCAAAATGTTGTGGGGGTTGATATATTTAAGTGATTCCCAACATCTGTCTCTGCACATAGAAACTAGCATATTGGAAGGGAAGATGCTCACCTCATCATATGGTTTTGTCTATGAAAATAGCTTAGTGGTTTGCTAACTGGAAATGGAATAATTACTGCAGGTCGCTTGGTTGCATAGTCATAATGAAATTTCACATCATAGAAAACTTTAAGAATGCTTGTATAGTGAGATATATTTGTGTCTAGCTAATGTTAATTGAAAATTTCCAACACTCAGTTTCTAAAGATTGGAAGCACTACACATGTTGTCAGATGGAAACTGTTTCAATGTGTGTGTGTGTGTGTGTGTGTGTGTGTGTGTGTGTGTGTACATTGAGGGTTGTGACATAGTCATTAAAATCATTCATAATTTTTAGATTATTGCTTTAGTTGTACAGCTGTTTTTTTTAAAAAAAATACTGTAGAATTTTCCTATGTGCTGATTTTAATTTGGGGGTTGTCATCATCATCATCATCATCATCATCATCATCATCACACTTTTTCATCAAATATAGCTGGAAATGTTTACTACCCCAAATCAGGGGTAAAATGCTCCCGGTTCACTCGCGCCTGTCGGTCGCCGTAGAGCTGGTTGCAAAGGTAGCGCGAGGCTCTGCCCAGCTGCCCGGACGCCGCCATTTGGGTTCTTTTACCCTCTGCACATGCGCAAAGCGTTCTGTGCATGTGCAGAGGGTAAAAGAACCCAAATGCCGGTGACCGGGCGGGTGGGAGGAGCCTCAAGCTACCTTGGCGACCGGCTCTATGGCAACCGACAGGCACGAGCGAACCGGGAGCATTTCACCCCTGTCCCAAATTACTGATCCTTTCACTTTTCTTCAGTCTATCTCTGACAAGGGTAGACCAGGGGTCAGCAACCTGCGGCTCTGGAGCCGCATGTGGCTCTTTCATCCCTCTGCTGTGGCTCCCTGTCGCCAGTCAGCTGCACAATTGATAGGGCTTTCGGTTAGGACAGGTAAAGGAAAAAGGACACTGCGCTAGGAGGAGACTCTATGGTGGGGGAACCGGACATCCGGTCGGCTCCAGAATTGAATGGGGGGGTTTCCGGTTAGGACCTTTGTGGCTCTTTGAGTGTTTAAGGTTGCCGACCCCTGGGGTAGACTGAGGCAATCTGGCAGGACTTGAGCTGTCAATGACATTGCAGTCAGAATTCTTTCTTCCTATAGGAAAACCAGTCATGTTGCAGAGAATTGGAAACTTGACCAAAAGAACTATTCTGCCCCAGGAAAATGCTTAGCTCTGTTCACCAGTTTACAGCATCTCCATAAGGTCTGCTAGTTCTAACAGAGAAAGGTAGTTAACCTGTAACTTGTCATGAGAGCTAGGTTTAGTTCATTGAAGGACAAAAGGTGGCTAAAGATTGGCTTTGAGATACTCCTGACTGGGAATCCAGGAAATATTTAGATTCAAATCCAAACAGAAACATTATTGCTTTGTATTGTTTATTTGTAAGATGAATATTATCAGCCTCCAGAGTGTATATTTTCAGAGCACAAAATATAAGCTGGGGCTATGTTGACATAAGTAACGGAGTGAGCTCCCGTTACTTGTCCCAGCTTCTGCCAACCTAGCAGTTTGAAAGCACGTAAAAAATGCAAGTAGAAGAATAGGGACCACCTTTGGTGGGAAGGTAACAGCTTTCCGTGCACCTTTGGCATTTAGTCATGCCGGCCACATGACCACGGAGATGTCTTTGGACAGCGCTGGCTCTTTGGCTTTGAAACGGAGATGAGCACCGCCCCCTAGAGTTGGGTACGACTAGCACATATGTGCGAGGGGAACCTTTACCTTTATGTTGACATTTATAAGGGACTTGATTTCACTGAGAAGAGACTTGACCAAAGAGATCCAAATTGACTTGATTATACTACATTCCGGCTAGCGCACATTTTCACTGTCGAATTTCTCAAGACTACCCCGGAAAAGAAAACATGCTCCTGAAAGTCACATAAAAAGCTTTAAAAAAAAGAGAGAGAGCTTACATTAAGGAAATTTACATTAAAGATGACTACATCAAGGAAATTTACATATCAAAGAGCAAAAAATGGGATAATTTGCATTTTAAAAGGTTCTTAAGCAATTTATTTTAATGGCTACATGAATTAGGGAAGAGGTATACAAAGGCTGGGGAGAGTAAGAGATATTGCAAACAAAACAGTCACGGTATATTACCAATTTTAAAAAAAATAATTAAACCATCCTATAGAATGAACAGACTGTTAGGCTATTAATACCAACAGTAAAGTGACAAGATTTTAATTGATATGCTCTGTTTATAACAGGACAGTGTGATCAACCCCCTAACATTTTTATAAAGCACTGAAAAAAACTATTTAATAATCAATTAATGGGGGGCAAAGTAAACTTATGATGAAGAATGCTCTGTAATTCCAATTCAGCTCATTTGTTGAAATTGCAGAAGCTGATCATATATGTCTAAAAATCTCATTTGAATCAATACTATATAGTATTTTAATCTTTCCTTTTAGTGATTAAGGAAGACCCTGTTTATAAAGTATGAACAAACAGAATGATGTTTATAGATTATTCTCGCTTATATAGAATGGGAAGTCATGCTCCAGATGGCCTTAACATATGGGGAGATCAGCAAAGATTTAAAGATATATAGTTTGTAGTATGAAACAGCTTATATGCCCAGATGCTGAAAGTGAAACAAATGAATATCTCTTCTAAAAAAAAAACAAAAATTGCTGGTAGGCATTTTGACAGACTAAATGGTTCTTTCAAAACAAAAACTGCTGATTATACTACGTATGTTAAATATTTCTGTGGGGGGAAAAAAGCCTTAGCTAAACTAGCCAAAGGCTGTAGCTCAGTAATTGGACATATGCTTTGTATACACAGAGTCCAGAGTTCAATCTGTGGCATGGTTAAATAGACTTAGAAAATTCAGAAATTTTAAAAGCTGCAGTGGTCAATCAATGGAGACAAAAATATACTCTGCCAGAAAGCAGTGGTGAAATCCAATTATTTTTACTACCGGTTCTGTGGGCGTGGCTTGGTGGGCGTGATGTGGCTTGGTGGGCGTGGCTTGGTGGGCGTGGCAGGGGAAGGATACTGCAAAATCCCCATTCCCTCCCCACTCCTGGGGAAGGATACTGCAAAATCCCCATTCCCTCCCCACTCCTGGGGGAAGGATATTGCAAAATCTCCATTCCCACCCCACTCTGGGGCCAGCCAGAGGTGGTATTTGCCGGTTCTCCCAACTACTCAAAATTTCCACTACCGGTTCTCCAGAACCTGTCAGAACCTGCTGGATTTCACCCCTGCCAGAAAGGCTACAGTTGCAATTTAAAAAGAAAAAGAAAAAAAAATAGCATAGAAGAAAAAAAAGGCTGCAAGAAAGAAAAAAAATAGGAAAACTCAAGTACATTTAGTTAATGTTTATAAAGGAACCTAGTCTTTCCTTCGACACAGCCTGAACTCACATCTGGCAAAAAGTCAAGGGCTATTGAAGCTTTGCTTCTCAGGACGTTTAATGCTGTTCCTATTTTCTGTTTATATTTGTGCCCATGTTTTCCATTATAGCAAAAGCAATAGAATTTAGACTTATATATCACCCCATAGTGCTTTACAGCACACTGGGCAGTTTACAATGTCAGCATTATTTGCATATTGCCCTAAACAATGTGGGCCCTCCTTTTACCAACCTCAGAAAAATGTAAGACTGAGTCAACCTTGAACCCTATCAGGACTGAACTCCATACTGTGGGCAGAGTTTGCCTGCAATACTGCATTTTAACCAGGTTGTTGAAAAGAAATTATGGTTTCTTTTCAACAATGTCACATGTTTTTTCTTTATTACTGTTCAGTCAGCATTGTGATTTTCTATTAAGATGATTCATTGTGTTCATACAGTAATTCTGTTTTCATGCTTCACTGAAAAGTAACAATAAGTTGAGCTCATTGAGTTAAACCTGATGCTTGGGCATATCAATATTACAAACAGTTACTTTTCCCTAGTTTTAAGGAACTTATGATGAATACAATCAAACATCTACAGAACACACACAGAATACCCCCCAATTAAAAAACAGTAAGTATCAGAAATAAAATGATTATTCAAATCTTTGCAATTTTCTTGGCCGTGACATGGAAATGGTTTGTCGTTGCCTTCTCCCAGGATTCAAAGTCTAATTTACATCCCTGGTATTTCCCAGTGGTCCCACATGGAAGTGTTTAATTGGTCTGGCCTTACTTAGCTTTCTTAGACTATCTAACATCTGCTATATACTGCCAGCTTAGCTGGGTAACTACTGTCGCAACTGGTGAAGTGTATTAACTTTGGTTTTCAAATAACTGGTCAACTACTAAGGTCATTAATCAGAAATAGAAGTAGTTAAAATTACAAGCCATTACCAACATGTGAGAAATCATTTAAACTAATGGGTATTGGGTTTGATGATAACAGTGCATAAAGTATCACCACCCCGAGTTTTAGATTTATAACCAGAGAAGCAAGTTTAGAAAGCTGTAAATTCCCATTAACCCTTAGTCCCAATTAAAGCAGAAATCACAGCGGGTTCTTTAACCAGCTGGTGTGAAACCATTTTCACAATTTACATAACAGAGTTTTTCAACTTACCCCAAGGCAGAGATTATTTCCTTTACTCTATTTTTTTTTCCTCCTATGGTATGTTATGTGAATGTATTATCCTTGCCATCAAAGCCATCAGGCTTAGTGGGTGGGCTTGAGAAAGAAACTCAGTTGACTCAAAGGACTGATATGAGGATAAAATCAGATCACACATGCTGCATTGCAAATAGCCCTAAAGTTATGAGCAAGATGAATTGGATGTTAGGATTTCTTTGGACCTCTCTCAAAGTCAACTGATAGGAACTGACCACCAAAAGATCTCTGTTAGAGGCATAGAAACAAGCTCGGCTTGTTTATTAATCCATAAAGCACTTTTATTTTAATCCCCCCCAAAATTTGTCAATCATCAGAACAGAGCTGGAATGGATCTTGGAGGTCTTCTATCTAGTCCAACCCCCTGCTCAAGCAGGAGACCCTATAACAGTGATGGCTAACCTTTTTTTCCTCGGGTGCCAAAAGCGCACGTGTGTGTGCCCACACCCATAATGCAATGCCCCCTCGCATGCCCTGTCCCCCCGTGCATGCACGCACAACCCGCCCTGCGCTGCTCCACCCCCTGCACATGCGCATGTGACCCCCCCACTGCTCCCGTGCATGCACGCACGACCCCCCCCCCCATGCCCTGTTTTGGGCCCAGCAGGCCTCCCTGAAGCCTCCGGAGGCCGGAAACAGTCCGTTTCCGGACTTCCGGTAGGCCTGTTTTTCACCCTCCCCAGGCTCCGGAGGCTCTCCTGGAGCCTGGGGAGGGCAAAAACAGCCTCCCCTGGCCCTCCAGAGGCCGGAAATGGACCATTTCCAGACTTCCGGGAGGCCCATTTTTCGCCCTCCCAGAGCCTCTGCGTGAGCCCTGTACTTACCTGGCATCCAAAACGGGCCGCGTGGAAACTCCTGGGAGGGGCGGGGCAGTGTGGGTGAGGCCAGCTGAAAATCAGCTGGCTGGCACGCACGCGTGCATGTGCAGTGGAGGTGACCTAGTGCAATGACTCGCATGCCTGCAGAGATGGCTCCATGTGTCACCTGTGGCACGCGTGCCATAGGTTCGCCATCACTGCCCTATAACATTTCAGATAGATGGCTGTCCAGTCTTTTCTTAAAAACCTCCAGTAATGAAGCACCTACAACTTCCGAAGGCAAGCTGTTCCACTGGTTAATTGTCCTCACTGTTAGGAAGTTCCTCTTTAATTCCAGATTGCTTCTCTCCTTGATTAGTCTCCATCCATTCTTTCTTGTCTTGCCTTCTGGTGCTTTGTAAAATAAGTTGACTCCCTCCTCAAATACTGGAATACTGCTATCATGTTACCCGTAGTCCTCTCTCTCTCTCTCTCTCTCTCTCTCTCTCTCTCTCTCTCTCTTAGTTGCTCTTCTTTGCATGTGCTTTGGCATGTGCTTAGTTTCTTTCAGCCATGTTTGTTATATACATGGGTAGTCAATATAAACTGTGTATAATCAAAAGTCAGCTCCTATTGAAATTAACAGGATAAATTGGCTGTGAGTTTGATAGGACAAAATATGACTAACATAGCTTAGATCACTCCAAAGAAATTTAAATGTCCAGATTTAAAAATAACAAACAAATATGATCCAACCTCTACTCTTATGGACATGTTTATAATTCTAAGCATGGCTTAGAAAGCAAAAGTTACTGGAAAACAGTAATACCCCACTTGCCACCTTTTCCTCAACAACAACAATCTGAACTAAGAAAAAGTGATTGGCTGGGTCACTTTGGGCTAGTTATGCTTTACAAACCCAATCTACCTCACAGGATTGTTGTAGGAAAAATAGGAATATTATGTATGTTCACTGCTTACATACATAACAAATCATTACATGGTTAATTTCTATAAAAAATTGAGGGGAACATGGATAAAAATAAAACCTGGCAATGACTTACAAGCAAAACATTAAAAATGAAACTTAATGCTTGATTTTAGCTGCTTAAGAGCAAGCTATTCAAACTAATGCAATCAAGGCTAGAATTGAAAAACCATCAAATGATTCAAAGTGCAGATTGCACAATGAAGCAGAATAAAGTGTAGATTATATACTCAGCCCATGAAAGAAGATAATGCAAATTTGTTATAACAATGACATAACACTGATGCCAAAATGATTTACCGGAACATCTGTAAAAAATTTAATTTGCCAGTAATAAAAAATTCATGGAAAGATAAGAGTTGAAAAAGTAGTCAAAAATGAGCAGATTCAAATATTGTGGGATTCCTAATACAGAGTGATAAAGTCTTGGCTCATAACAAGCCAGATATAACTGTCGTTGAAAAGAGAAAAGTGTGCATAATTGATTACCAGGAGACAAAAGATAGAAGACAAACAATTGGAGAAAATCGCAATATATCAAGATCTGAAAATCAAAATTGAAAGGTTATGGCATAAACCAGCTGTGGTGGTCCCAGTGGTTATTGGTACACTGGGGGACATAGCAAAAAATCTTGGACAGCACTTAGAAAATCTATGCATTGACCAAATTTCCATTAGTAAATTGCAAAATGCCACACTGCTTGAATCCATACATATACTATTCTGATACATTACAAAAGCATAGGTTCTTGAGAACAATTTGATGCATATGAAGATCAACACCATCTAAAGAACAGGCAGCTGGGATTTCACATGTTTGTGTATATAATAATAATACTTTTTAAAATTCTTTTTTTTTGTATCCTTGTTGTCACAACACTCCAGACTTAACAATTATTTATAAGTCTGGATAGTGGAGGTGGAGGTACCTGGGCACAGCAGGATTAAAGAGAAAGAATTGGAGAAAATTGCAAAGACCTGCAATTAGAAATAGAATGGCTGTGGAAAAAGAAAGCTAAGATAGCCCCAATATTAATAGGTGCTTTGGGCACAACTAGTGCACCACTTGAACACCATCAGCATTGACAAAATCACCATCAGTCAATTGTAAAAGATAGCTTTACTTGGAATAGCTTACTTCCTGTGATGATACTTTTGACACCCTCAAACAACATCTGTCCATTCCAAGACCCTGAGAAGGACTTAAGTAGATTAAAATGCCAAATCCAGTCTAAACATCTGGCTGACCATAATAATATTTTTCTGTTAGTTATACTATACCCTTCCATCAAATTTGTTTCCTGAGTGGAGAAGAAGAATAGAGGAGAGATCAGCAAGCATACTAATTTCCATCTCTATTTTGCTGCCGTTAGACCATAACAGGTTGCTATAACAAAACACTGCTTCCTTTGGGACTGGTCCATTGCTAATTTTATGGAAAGGGTCTGCTGCTTCTACTCCAAAGTAATCCACTATCTTGAAGTCATGGTCCTTATATTCAACATCATAATATTTGGAATGATATTCGTGCATGGCTTTGTGTCAGAAAGTATGTCATATTTTGTGCTCACTGTGACCAGTTCAAGTAATTGAAACTTATAGCACTTAACTTATCTCTTCTGCTCTATAAGCAAACAAAAGAAGCTGATCTGGATCAGTCTTGAGCCAATGGCTTTCTTCTCTATCTTGAGTATGTGTACCTTCTCTCTAACTCTATTTGGGAAAAAGCTAAGGTGGGGGGTTTTTTTTGGCACAAATCCTATTGACTTTAACCAGAAACCTAATGGCAAACAAGAACCTGTTGAAATTCTAATGGTCTCAGCTTTGATTTTAGGTCCAACTTTAACTCAATAAAATGGAAAAACAGTTAGCATCTTATGGTTCTCAACACCAAACAAACAAACAAATAAACAAACAAACATACAGTACATACAAACAAAAGAAAACACCTGCCACCTGAGCAGGTACTGGGATTTTTGAACTTCATCAACTTCAAAGATGAAATGCTTGTATGTAACAAAATGAAATTATCAATTTCACAATTGTAATATTCTAAAATAACAACAAACAACAAACAACAAACAACAAACAACAAACAACAATAACAATAACAAGAACAATAACAATAACAATAACAATAACAATAATAATAATAATAATAATAAATTGAGGGTTTAACCTTGGAGCTTTTCATCCTAAAACCCCTACAGGAAGTCCTCGAGTTACGACCACAATCGAGCCTAACATTTCTGTTGCTAAGTGAAACATTTGTTAAGTGAGTTTTATGACACCATTTTACGACCTTTCTTGCAACTGTCCTCACCTTAATGACCACAATTGAGGCCGAAATTTCTGTTGCAGAGCGAGACAGCTGTTAAGTGAGGTTTTGCCCCATGTTACGACCTTTGTTGCAACAGTTGTTAAGTTGATCATTGCAAGTGGTTAAGTTAGTAACACGGTCGTTAAGTGAATCTGGCTTCCCGATTGACTTTGCATGTTAGAAGGTCGCAAAAGGAGATCACTTGACCCCGGGACACTGTGACCGTCATAAATATGAATCAGTTGCCAAGCGTCTGGATTTTGATCACGTGAGCCTGGGGACTTTGCAACCATTGCAAGGGTGAAAAATGGTCGTAAGTCACTTTTTTAGAGACCCTTGTAACTTCGAACTGTCTCTAAATGAACTCTGGTAAGTCGAGAACTACCTGTATTATTCCCGTTGTAAGGTATGCAAAATAATGCGCTCTCTCTCTTCTTTTTGTCTTTCTTTTTTTTTTTTTTTTTTTTGTGGTTTTTTTTTCTTTTCCAGAAGCC
>QLTV01004400.1:1704320-1715804 GCA_003457575.1 Thermophis baileyi
CTTGTTGTCTGTTTGACAGGAACGCAGTTATCCAATCATGTAGGGGTCCAGAGATGCCATAAGATTTTAGTTTCAGAAGTAGTTTGTCATGTACCACTGAATCAAAGGCTTTACAAAAGTCTATGTAAATTGCGTCTATTGCTTTACCCTGATCGAGTTGTGTAGTCCATATGTTTTTGCAGTGTAGGAGTTGCAGATTACAGGATAATTTTTTCCTGAAACCAAATTGTTTGTTAGAAAGTAGGTTGTTAGTTTCTAGGTGGAGGGTAATGGATTGGTTTATGATTTGTGATTTATGATTTGTGATTTATGGTTTATGGTTTATGAGTTGTGCAATATTGCAAGAGAAACATGTTGAAGACCAGAATCCAGAGGAAAAAGAGATGGGCCCAATTAAAAGAATGGAAAACCTAGCATGTTTGAAGACCTATCAAGAATGTTAACATATTTTTTTTCATTTATGACATCATATTAATTAATATGCCCTTATTCATATCACATCCTAGCATATTTTTGTACTGGCAATTAAAAATAAGCATAATTATTTTTCTCATTGATTTTACTTTTTCTCCCTCTTCTAGCACCACTTTCTCTCTCCACCTCCATCAAAAAACTACTTTGCTTATAATTTCCTTCCCCACATCCATGTTCTCCCACCTTCTCCTGTAATAGCAGCACTTTAAACTTTTTAAATGTTACTTTTCTTCCCATCTATCTTCTTTCATCTTCTCCAATCAGAATTTCATTTCACATATAATTTTCCTCCTATCTACTTACTCCAATAATGATATTTCAAAAAAATCTAAAAGTTTTCTATTTTCCATTAATTTTTATCTCCCTAGCCCAGTCCACTTCCTCCTACCTTCTCCATTAAGACACACTTTCTTTTTTTCCCCTTGACTAATTTTGTAGGTGTTTTATTCTGCATTACAAGATTTTAATAGACATACTGTGACTATCCCCAGAATGTAGAAGAAAGACTGATTGCTGGTGGACACTTCAGAGTACCCCTGAAGGACAAGGAAAGAAGAGTTAGGAGCAGGAGTATCACTACCACCACCACATGCAGTGTGATGGTGCAGTGGTTAGAATGCGGTATTGCAGGCTAATTCTGCCAACTGCCAGCAGTTCAATCCTCACTGGTTCAAAGATGACTCAGTGTTCCATCCTTCCAAGGTCAGTAAAATGAGGATTCAGATTGTTGGGGCAATAAACCACTTAGAGAGGGCTGTAAAGCTCTATGAAGTGGAATATAAGCACTGTAAAGCATTGTGAATCTCTGGAACTAAATTCAATTCCTGATAATTAGTTACTATAGTTTTCTTTTTTTTAATAAATATTTTTATTGTACATTTTTCTTTATAGTACATCACATTTCCAGTTTTGCAACAACAGTGTACTGGTTGTAACCAGTCCTTTTTAAGTATATATAGTTTTATACATCCTGATTATAACCAATATTCTCTTAATCATACATTTATAGTCTCTTTTAAATGCATAATGTTGTACGTCATAGTTATAAGCATTATTTTCATAATTGTACCATATCATTCTATATATTTATCTCTCTTTTTTCCCTTCTCTATTTCCTTCTTCTTCCTTCTCCTCCCTTTTCCTCTTCTCCTCTCCCCTCTCCTCTCTCTTCTCCCCTTCCCTCTCCTTCCCTCTCTCCTCCTCCTCTCCTCTCATCCCTTTCCCTCTCTCCTTCCCCCTCTCTCCTTCCTTTTGCTTCCATCTCTTTCCTTCTCCTCTTCCCTCAGCTTTTTTCCCCTCCTCTCCTTTGTCCCACTTCACTCCACTCCACTTCCCTCTCTCCCTTCATCTCTTCACTTCCCTTTCCTTTCAGCTTTTCCTTTTCTTTATTATATATAAATTTCCATTTCCCTACAAGGTACAATGTATTTTCCAGGTACCGTCTCATTCAAGTATAACTATACATTTTCTTGGAATTGCATTAGAAGACAACAAACTTAATATGGTCTCTTTTTACATACATAATATTGTACGTCATAATTGTATCTATTGTTTCCATAGTTATACCATTACAAACTATACATTTATCGCTCTATGCATTTTAATTTACAATTGCGTACAGTCCAATAGTACTATTGTTTGCCATGTACATTCTTATATATATCTTTGTATCTGTATTTATTTCTAATTTGTTAATCCTTTTTCATTATTAAGTTTTCTACTCTCTACACCTATTATCTAACCATTTATACATTAAGTCCCATATTGAGTAGTATTCTGTTTCTCCTTTAAGTTCCATCATTAACCTGTCCATTTCAGCACATTCTAATATTTTTTTATTACCATTTCATCCGTAGGTATACTTCCGTTTTTCCAATTTTGTGCATAGGTAATTCTAGCTGCTGTTATTACATGCAACATTAAGTATATAATTATTTTATTGTAGTTCCCCGGTAGTATACCTACTAAAAATAGTTCTGGTTTTAGGTCTATTTGTTGTGCTATCATCTCCTCTAACCACCCTTTTATCTTTAACCAATATTTTTGGACAGGTCCACCACATATGATAGTAGGATCCCTGTGCCTGTTTATATTTCCAACACTCTGGTGACATATTTGGGAACATTTTTGCCAATCTTGCTGGTGGCAAATGCCATCTATAGAACATTTTGTACAGATTTTCTTTATATGCTGTTGACATTGTTAATTTGTAGTTTCTTTCCCATAATTTTTGCCAGTTATCCAATTCTATAGTGTACCCAAATTTTTTTGCCCATACTATCATAGTTTCCTTTACAGATTCTTCTTCCATTTTAAAATTCAATAGATAGTTATAAAATTTCTTTATCAGTTTTTCGTCTGTTCCTAGTATCTTATCCAGTTCTTGTGGTTCACTATAGAATCCATATAAATCTGTATCTTTCTTATATCTCATTTGAATTTGCATATAGGGCCACCAGTCCAAGTCAATTCCCTGATTCTTTAGTTCCTGTTTTGTTTTTAGGTTCTCCTGTTCATTTAATATATCTGTATATCTTACTATTTTATCCAGATCTAAAACATTAGGATATATTAGCGCTTCCATTGTGGATAGCCAGACTGGTATTTTCATATGGTTCCGTTTAATTTTTTCCCATACTGACAACAGAGCATTTCTAACATAGTGTCTTTGGAAGTAACTGTGTGGTTTATTTTTCCCGTACCATATAAATGCATGCCATCCCAGTTGTAGGTTATGCCTTTCTATCATCAATATCCTTTTATTCTTTAAATTTATCCACTCTTTTAACCATGTAAGCACTGAAGCCTGGTAGTACAACTCCCAGTCTGATAGCCCGAATCCTTCCTTGTTTTTAGTGTCTTGTAGCATTTTCAATTTAATTCTTGGTTTTTTGCCTTGCCAGATGAATTTTGGTATCAATCTATTTAAGTCTTTAAAAAAGTTTTTCCCTATTTTTATCGGAATTACTTGAAATAGAAATAGAATTTTCGGTAGGATATTCATTTTAGTTGTAGCTATTCTTCCAATCAGCGACAGTTGTAAATTTTTCCATTTATCCAAGTCTATCTTTATTTGCTGTATTAATTTAGTATAATTGTCTTCTTTAATCGATATACATCTTGCTGTCAGCCAAATTCCCAAATATTTAATTTTTTTAGTTATCTGCATGTCCATCTTTTCCGTCAATTCAATTTTCTGTTTATTTGTAAGATTCTTTGTCAATATCTTGGTCTTTTCCTTAGTTATTGTAAGTCCTGCTACCGCACAGAACTCTTCTATTTTTTTTTATTAATTTGGGTCCTGTTTCTAGGGGTTCCTTCAGGATAAATACTAAGTCATCTGCAAAGGCTTGTACTTTATATTGTTCTTTTTTTATCTTCAGGCCTTTTATTTCCTGGTCTTGTCTAGTCTGTCTGAGTAGGACTTCCAGGGTTAATATAAATAATAGAGGTGATAGTGGACATCCTTGTCTTGTGCCCTTATTTATATTAATTTTTTCTGTTATTTCTCCATTTAGTATCACATTTGCCGTTTGGTTGGAATATATTGCTTGAATCGTCTTTACAAAATTTTCTCCAAAATTCATGTTTTTCAATTGTAATATCATAAATTGCCAGTTCATATTGTCAAAGGCTTTTTGTGCATCCAGGAAGATCAATGCTAGTTGTTTTTCGGGATGGGCTTCGTAGTATTCCAGTGTGTTCATGATAATCCTCATGTTATTTTTCAATTGTCTTTTGGGTAAAAAAACATTATGGTCGGGATGTATGAATTCATTTAAAAATCTTTTTAATCTTTCTGAAATTATAGAGGCAAATATTTTATAATCAACATTTAATAGTGATATTGGTCTGTAATTTTTTATCTGTTGATGGTCTGTATCTTCTTTTGGTATTAGTGTAATGTATGCTTCTGTCCATGTTTTGAGGAGTTTGGCCTTTGATAATACTTCATTGTAGACCTTCAGCAGAAACGGTCCTAGTGATTCTTGTATATTTTTATAAAGTTCTGCGGGGATCCCGTCTGGTCCTGGTGTTTTATTATTTTTTTGTCTTTTAATTGCTTCCATTATTTCCATTGTTGTTATTCTTTCATTTAGCATTATTCTCGTTGTGTCCAATATTTTGTTTAGACCTGCTTTTTCCAACATGGCAACCTATTAGAACATACCAAAATTGGGAAGCTGTACTCATCTCTGGCATATCAAAAGAAGAGAGGGATAGCATTATATATTACAGAATCGCTAAAATCCAAACAAATATACACAGATGAAGAAGGAAGAATACTAATGACAGAGATATCAATAATAGCAATAGCAATAGCAATAGCACTTAGACTTATATACTGCTTCATAGTGCTTTACAGCCCTCTCTAAGTGGTTCACAGAGTCAGCATATTGCCCCCAACAATCTGGGTCCTCATTTTACCCACCTCAGAAGGATGGAAGGCTGAGTCAACCTTGAGCCGGTGAGATTTGAACCGCCGAACTGCAGCTAGCAGTCAGCTGAAGTAGCCTGCAGTGCTGCACTCTAACCACTGCGCCACCTCGGCTCTGACCTAATAAACCAGAAACAAATCCTTTTGATTGCAATATATGCCCCAAATAATAAGCAGGAAGAGTTTTACAAAAGACTACATAAAAAGATAACAGAAATAGACTATGAAAATATATGTTTAATAGGGGACTTCAATGCAATTGTGGATGCTAAAAAAGATTATAGAAGCAGCAAAAGAAATAAAAAAGTAAGAAAAATACTTCCAAAAACCTTCTTCGAGATGACATAAGAATTCGGCTTGCAGGACGCATGGAGAGAGTTAAACTCCAAAACCAATACACATTATATTCGAATAGTCATCAATCGTGGTCGAGAATAGACATGGTGTGGATGACATCAGGAATGAGAACAGACATCCAAGAGGTAGATATGACAACAAATATATGGGCAGACCACAACCCTATAAAAGTTATATGGAAGGGGCAAAAGAAGAAAATGAGATGGACAATGAATCAAACCATTCTAAAAGACAAGGAGTTTACACAAATGGTGGAAGAGGAAATGAAATTCTTCTTTAAAGAAAATAGAAAAGAAGAAACATCATTGCAAAATGTCTGGGACACGGCAAAAGCATACATGCAAGGACTAGCGATAACATATATAGCAAGAAGAAATAAGAAAAAGAAAAAACAGCAAAATATACTACAAGATGAGTTTAAAAGATTAGAGACAGAATTGCAGAAAGATCCACAAAAAAAATAAGATAAAAGAGAAAAAGGACTTAATAAAACATAAATTGAACTTAATAGTGCAAGATGAAATGGCACAAAAAATTAAAATGGCAAAACAAAACTTTTTTGAACACGCAAATAAACCAGGTAGATGGTTAGCGTATAACCTAAAAAAAGAAAAAGAGAAGAAAATGATACATCAATTACAAGATGAAAAGGGAAACCTTCAATATCAGAATGAAGAAAAAAAGAAAATAACCCAGGAATTCTTTAGGAAACTGTATAGTCAAGAAAATATATCAGAAGATACTACTAAACAATATTTAGTTACTATAGTTTTCTTGGAGGTGGTTTGCTACCGCATTTTTCTTTGATTTTTTTTTTTAAACTTCCCAGGGTGGATAACAGTTTTGACATTTTTAGTATTAGTGTATAGAATAGAATAGAATAGAATAGAATTCTTTATTGGCCAAGTGTGATTGGACACACAAGGAATTTGTCTTTGGTGTATATGCTCTCAGTGTACATAAGGAGAATAAAATACATTTATCAAGAATAAAAAGATGCAGCACTTAGTGATAGTCAAGGTTACTAATAAGCTATCAAATCATATTAGGAAACAAATAAAAACAATATAATTGAAAGATACAAGCAACATGGTAATAGTAATAAGTGGGAAGAGATAGATACTAGTAAGGAAGAGAAGAATAATAGTAATACAGTCTTAGTAAATTATTTGACAGTGTTGTGAGAATTAGTTGTTAAGCAAAGTACTAACTAGACCAATCTTGTTTAGTTTGTAAAATCAGTTAAATTCAATTAGATATTGCTACCTAGTAAATCTATCTACTGTGGCAAATTGTGAAATATTATAGTTGTTAGAATGTCTGCTCAACAGTTAAGACAAAGAGTGGTTGGAGGTAACACAACCACCTCTTCTCTTCTCAAACACATTTTCATACACAACATTTCTCATTGTCTGCATGAGAAGTTAAACACACCTCATGATGCTGCTGAAAATTGAAATTAATCATATCATGTTGATTCTAGTAGATTGATGATTCCTGTATATTTACTAAGCTCCAATTTCAATCAAACTGAGATGAATTAAAGTTCATTTATATATTCTGCACCTGTGTAAACTGCATGTGTAACATGGCTAATTGGCTGATTTCCACCATACTTTACATATTCTTGGCTGTTCTGAAGATAGGAGGGCCCATTTGTAATGTTCACGTAGGGAATGATTTTACTCTATCTCATTCAATTACTTTTTGTGAAAAGGGCTCATTTGCAAAGCCTGTTTCTGAAATTAAACAACAGCATGATCATAGCATACAGACATTTTTGTATGGTTTGACAGCTGCAATTTTCATCTGCAACTCCATGCTGATTTGTTTACTAGAGTAAACAAAATGCATAAAGTAATGGCCAGGCAAAAAATTCATCATTCCTGATGTGTGATTTCAGAATGCCTAGGTCAGAATGTATAATTACAAAGGTTGAACAGTTTGTAACTGTGACGGAAAGACTATTTGATTGAATTTCTGAATCAAACTGATTTTCTGAATAAAATAATTTGGTTGAATGTTTGGACTAAATTGGATGCCTCTGATTCTCTGAACTGATTCTAATCAGAATCTAAGTGGAGTCAATAAGTTTTCCCCTAAAGGTTACATGTATCTTTACATAATTAATACAATAAAGTTTAAAGGTGCCTACTGATCATCTACCCCAGCGGTTCTCAACCTGTGGGTCGCGACCCCTTTGGGGGTCGAACGACCATTTCACAGGGATCGCCGCACACGTTAGCCCGCCATCTTGGTGCCACCGTCACTGCAGGGGTGAAATGCTCCTGGTTCGGCCGTGCCTGCGGGTCGCCGGACAACCGGTAGCTACAGAAGCGGGAGACTTCGCTCACGCGCCCGGACGCCGCCATTTGGGTTCTTTTACCCTCTGCGCATGCGCAGAATGCTTTGCGCATGCGCAGAGGGTAAAAGAACTCAAATGGCGGTGTCCGGGTGAAGTCTCCCGCTTCTGTCGCTACGTGGCTACCGGCTGTCCGGCGACCCGCAGGCACGGCCGAACTGGGAGCATTTCCAAGATGGCGGGCTAGCGTGCGCGGCGACCCCTGTGAAAAGGTCGTTCGATCCCCAAAGGGGTCGCGACCCACAGGTTGAGAACCGCTGCTCTAAAGGAGCAGGGACGGCACTAAGGTTGAGAACCACTGATCTACCCAGTTGTTAGAGGACATTTTTGCCACAAGAAGCATGTAGAGGATGAACAGTATGTAACTGTCTGATTAAGCTACTCGAAGGCACATAGATCCATAATTCTACAGTTCCTACATGTCATGAATAAAACTCTCTGCTAATTAAAAAAAAACAAAAAAAACCCCCTAAGGATCAGCAAATTAAACAGCACAGGTTTCCATTGGGACTAGACATTTGAAAGAAGAGGTAAATTAAGAGGACAGCATCGCAGGAGCATCTGGCTGAAGGCATGCCTTAAATTTTGAAAATGGAAAAGAAAAAAAAATGAGTGAGAAATATGCATAGAATAAGAGACTGGATCACAAATGTGCTCATCATTAGCTTTCTGTGTGAAAGTCTATCCATAGCCAAATTAATCATTGCCAGACTTGACAATCATTGTCATACGTAGTAAAAGAAGGCAAAAGCATGGAAGAATCAATAAAAGAAATGAATACAATAAAAAAAAGAACACATACATACACACAGAGAGAGAGAAAATTGATTACCACAGCAATTGGAAAGATGGAAAGTTTGAATTCTTTCAATCCCAAAGTATTTTTGTAAAGTTAAATGAAAGGGCAACTACAGATTTTCAGATTCAAAGCTTAACAGCCAATATAAAGCCAGATCTGGTTGTTCAGTTCAGTTGTTAATGAAAATCAATATACAATATCACGTTAAAATGAAAGGAATCGTATCTTGATATCGTGTCTAATTTTAGATAAAGCTGGAGGTTCTAGTTCTATGTTAATTGTAGAAAAACCTCCAGTTGTGTCAATCATGTCAGGTTGTGAGAAGTGCTCAGAAAAATGGGAATCTTGTCCTTACGAAAAATTTATATACAGGTCAGGAAGCCACTGTACGGAAGAACAGCACAGTTCCAGGAGTGTGACACGGCTGCAGAGTCCTCCCCTTATTTCTTCAACCAATATGCTGAAAATATATTAAGGGAAGCTTTATGATTATCTGAATAAAATAATTTATTCAGGTAAGTGTCAAAATAAGTGTGGTTTAAAAACTGGGGGAAGAAACACCAGGAACCTGTGCTACGCTGATAACATTACCCTGAAAGCTGAAAATTCAAAGGATGTGCAAGCTCTAAGAACTAAACTTAAATACAAACAAGACCAATGACCAAAAAGTAATGACAACCAGCCTTAGAACTGACAGTTAACACATAACCACAGACCCGCGGTCATAGTGACCGCAACAGTTTTCCAAAATGTTCGGAACACCCCTATTTTTAGAAATGGACCATTCCGGTTACAAATAGCTTTTGTTTTCCCGCCAATAAGAGTGTATGCAGCATTGCACTTGTGTGAGTTATTTGGTGTTTTCTGTAGCAGTGTTTGAATTTGAGTTGAGTTTGACCGCAGATCTTTGTTAACGTATATATATATATATATATTTATTTATAATGTCGGGGCCACGTTTTTGGCCAAAAAGAGTGCGATTTGGTGATCCAAACTTTTAAGAAACTGTTCTAACATGGTATGAAGAAGCAGAGAGTGATCTGAGTGAAGTGGAATCGGATTGCGACAAAAATTTAGTAATGGACGATGAGGAACCCGCCACCACTGCCGATTCTGACATTAGCGATCATGAAGCTCCCAATGAAATTGATGACCAGGTACAATCTACGTCGTGCAATAATTTATATGGCAAGAACAAATTCAAATGGTCTTCTGAAAATGGTCTTTTGGAAGCAATAGATCCAGAACCACTAGTCACAATATTGTAGTGCAATTACCTGGACTATGGCCAGGAATTAGAGCAGTCATTATGACCTCATGTCTGTAATAGCATAGCTGAAATAGTATGTCTGTGGTTAAGGGTTAAGGATAGTCTTTTATCAACAGTAAAGAATCAAACAATCAAGAAATACACTGCAGAGCAGGCATTAAGGTCTGGGGCGGGGGGGGGAATATGAAAATGCCATGATGTGTGTATACCTAGAAAGATCAGAATTGTATAAGCTATGGTATTCCCTGTGACACTCTATGGCAGGGGTGTCAAACTCATGGCCCGTGGGCCGGATGCATCACATGCTGGCCATGCCCACCCTCGGTTTAGTGAAGGGGGGGAAAGTCCCGATATGTCATGTGACGATGACATGACGATGTGAGTTTGACACCCCTGCTCTATGGAAATGAAAGTTGGACTATGAAGAAGATAGGGAGAGTATTAACCCTTTGATCTTTAGTCTGGGTGAAGATTCTTGAAAATACTGCAGACAGCCAAGGAAACAAACTGTTAGATCATTGAACAATTAATCCAGAGGTCTCATTCGCGCAAATGACTGTGCTTAAATTATCCCACTTCAGTTTCATTATCATCCACTCTGTCTGGAAAAGGATGTAATGCTGAAAAAGTAAAAGGAAAGAAATGAGTTGTAAGGTGGATGGACTCAGGTACAATAGCAAGGAATACACTCCAGGATCCAATTTGGGTTTGGTCACCAAGATCAAAAGTTTAGTCTTCCAAGTTTTCGGACTCATGCTGGAGCTCATCCTCAGGGAATTCCTTTCTAGTAGAGTGTAAGCTTTGGGCTATTCTGTGTGTGGTATTTCTATGGTGCCTGGTTGTATATGGTTTTTTAGTAGTTGACTGGGAGCTGTTTCCCAGGCTTCAATCACTTCCCTGGCTGTTTTTTGTCCCTGCTCTTCCAACAATCTTAGAAGCTGCAAAATTGAATGTATGTCCTAGTTCATTGCAATGTGAGGCTACCAATGAGTTTGGGTCTCCTTGTTTCACAGCTTGTTTGTGTTCTTGCAATCTGGTAGTCCTTCCCATCTGTCCTACATAGTCACAGGGGCAACCCATGCAGGGGATCCGGTAGATTACATTGAAAGTATCTCCTAACTCCAAGTGATCTTTACAATGCATAATTTGTCCTCATATGGAATACACTGTGCAAAGATTTGAAAGAACAAGTTAGGGATGGATCATTATAAAGAAAATATATCTACATGGTCATTAGGAGTCAAAAATAATGGTTACACATTATCAACCAAAAAGCTGATAAATTATCAAATAGAAAGAATTTCAATTAAATAAGCACAATTCAGCTTGAAAAAGAAAATATAAAATGATTTTTTAAAGGATGTGATATTGTGGGTGATCAGCATTTATTTATTTATTTATTTTATAAAATTTATATGCCGCCCAACTCCCGAAGGACTCTGGGCGGCTTACATCATAAAAAATAAAACATATAAAAACAATTTAAAAAAGAAAGGGGGGAAAAAAAACCCCAACTATATTTAAAATAAAACATTCACGCAACCATGCATGGGCCAATCAGAACAACTATTGGCCCCAGGCCTGCCGGAAAAGCCAGGTCTTAAGGGCTTTACGGAAGGCCAGTAAGGTGGGGGTAGTACGGATCTCGGGGGGTAGTTGGTGCCACAGAGTCGGAGAGGCTACAGAGAAGGCCCTCCCCCGCGGGCCCGCCCGCCGGCACTGCTTAGCTGAGGGGACCTGGAGGAGCCCAACCGTGTGGGATCTTACCGGTCACCGGGAGCTAT
>QLTV01004400.1:1730072-1753194 GCA_003457575.1 Thermophis baileyi
AAAGAAAGAAAGAAAGAAAGAAAGAAAGAAAGAAAGAAAGAAAGAAAGAAAGAAAGAAAGAAAGAAAGAAAGAAAGAAAGAAAGAAAAACTTATGACCACAATTGAGCCCAAAATTTTGGTCGCTAAGCAAGAGCGTTGTTAAGTGAGTTTCACCACATTTTACAAGTTGGCCATGCCCACCTGGTCACCTGACCACCAAACCACGCCCACCTGAAGTCACACCCACCTGACCTCCAAGCCACACCCACAAAATAAGCCACGCCCACAGAACCGGTAGTAAAAAAAATTAGAACCCACCCCTGTGCCATATGTATTATTATTTTTATTTATTTATTCAGTTTATATAGCCACAAATCTCAATCCAATGGACTCTAGTTATATAAAACCCAAAAGGGAACATTTCTAAGCAGGACCCATCCTTCTTAGCATACACACAGATTTCTGTAATGCAAGCAAGGGCAGCCCTCTCATCCATGATTAAGTCTCTAGTAGTAGGGATTTTACTACAATTATCATACGGGGTTTTAAATTATTGTTTATAGTTAGAAATTGCTTCAAGATTCAAGAGATGGAAGTGGTATATACTTAATCATTTCAATATGCTGAGATCAAGTAAGTTTTGATATGATGCTAGCCACAGTAATCAGAAAATCCCTTAGACCTTCTGGGACAAATCAACATTGGTCATTACCTTCAGGAGCAGACCACTAAAAATGAAAATAGGCATTAAAGATCAAAATAAAATAAAAATAAGAAAGGAGCTACATAAACCTCTACTTTCTGCTCAGCATGAAGTATCTATTTAAGTCTATGGAGATTCTCAGTCATCCAGGTCATGGTTGTCCCAAAGGTGCTTTTTCAAGAGGCAACTGGACTTTCTGGTTTTTCTTTGAAGACGTTTCACTTCTCATCCAAGAAGCTTCTTCAGCTCTGACTGGATGGTGGGGAATGAAGGGATTTATACTCCTTGCAGGCAGCTGGTCATTTGCTTTCTTTTAGCGAGTCATTGAGGTCACCTGGAGGTTTATGTCTTCAAAGAAAAACCAGAAAGACCAGTTGCCTCTTGAAAAAGCACCTTTGGGATATCTATTTAAGTATTGTCCTGTAATATGTGGGGATTAATTAGGTTATTCCACGGGTAATTACCCCTGGGTCCACTGACCCAACCAATGGAATAGTAATTTGAATACTGAGATTCCACAGAACAGCCATCCTGGAAGACCTGAAATATCAATTCCATTATCATGACCATTATCTTAGATAGAATGAGAAATGGGTATCAGTTGTACAGAATGGACCACAGAACTCCCCACTTTGTCTATTAGCTTAAAGCAAGACACAAAGATTTCATAGTCTGTGAAGTGGAAAATATTGTATAATGATTTTTGCAGGGGAGGGGGAAAGATGTAGACAAAAAACCTTAGCAATTTTCCAATGTTAGACATTCACTAATTTCTGGTTGCTTCTTTAACATGTTTTATTTTTTTCTGTTTATTTCTCTTTCTAGATTATGAACAATTCACATGTACGGATCTCAAAAGGTAAACTAATCAACAAATAATAGCCATAGACATCTTTTATGTTTAGTTTTAATATATGATATAAACACAGCTTCCTTCTGTAATGCATTTTGCAATGTGATTATTTTAAAAAAATCAAAACATTATAGTAGGTCAAAACAGTTCCTGAATTGGCAGTCATTACAACCACATATAATTTGAGATTCCAATTTCCTCAGCCTCATAATGCATAAGGTGCCACTTCTTTCAGGAGCTGCTTATAAATATAATTGAAACCTATGGAAATAGCATATAAAACAAGTATTTCACTGAGAGACATATTGACCTGGTTGACAACTATTTCTGAAACTGCATTAAGGATTGTTTCCACTCCATTCCTGGCAAAAACAATTTAAGTGCACTTTTGATTTTTAAGATGTTTGACCATGAAAAATTCAAGTTGGAATTCAGAATTGAATAATCAGTTCAGAATTGAATAACTAGTATATTAGTATTTCTATACTGATAAGTTCAGGGGTGGGTTCCTCCCAGTTCGTACTGGGTCGCCCGAACCGGTAGCGAGGCGCTGGTGACATCATGATGGCGTCGTGGACCCACCTTGGTCGGTGCCAGTCCGTGGGTGCCGCCATTTTTTTCTGTGAATTTTTGGCGGCTTTTTTACATTTTGTGCTGTTTGTGCTCTGCTGCTGCTTTGGAAAGGGCCCTCCCACCCGCCCTCGGTTTAAGGCTGTCCTTTATTCTTCGCCCGAAGCACAGCTGATCAGCTCCTCAGCTGTGTTTCGGGCAGATTATAGTGACTGAGCATGCGCGGACACAGAATTGCACCAGGGGAGCGCGCGCACGCGTAACCCTAAGCCATGCCCACAGAGTGGTAGTGGAAATTTTCGGAACCCACCCCTGTATAAGTTAATTGCTCAAAGTTATGTATTGTGGTGGATTAGAGTGAAAGTCTACATATATTAAAAATGTGTGCCTAAATTGGCCAAAGTAGTGTACTACAGAAGGCTACAAAAAAGTTTTGAAAACAAAATTAATCTCATTATTTTCCCCCAACAACTGTGATTTTGTTGTATAGCTTTCATGTGACCAGTCTGACTCAGCAATGGGTTGCTCCCGGTTTGGCCCGGTTCTGTGAACCGATAGCGGCGGGAGGCTCTGCCCACCGGCCTGGGACGCTTCTGTACATGCACAGAAGCTTCTACGCATGCTCAGAAACATCACGCACACGAGCGCACGCACGCTCATGAGCGAACCGGTAGCGATGGGATTTAGAACCCACTACTGGTCTGACTAGCATTCAAAAAATTATTTAATGCATTTCTAAAGTCATTCAAATTAAAGCCATCACCACAGTCTGTAACAAATAAATTTCATGAATTATCTCTTGGAAGATAAGTACTTGTTCTTTTCTTATTGGCTTCAACCTTTTTCTAATTAATCACTTTGGATGACCTTGAATTTCAGTGAGATTGTGATGAAAAGTTATTTTTAAGTCTACATTATCCATATGGTGGGTAAATTACACAAACATACAAATCTCTCTCTCTGAGGGAGAGAGAGAAGGAGAGAGAGAAAGAGAGAGAGAGAGAGAGACAGAGACAGAGAGACAGAGAGAGACAGAGAGAGAGAGAGACAGAGAGAGAGATTCTTTATGTGTGTTGGTTAGGGATAAAATTTGACTGCTATTTCCTCTGGTAACACTATCAGGTTTTTAGGTTGATTTAATCATTTTTCTAATTGTCAAGTTGACCATGATCCTTTGAAATTAGGCAGCCAAGAAACCAAATAAATTAATACATCTTGATTAGTTCTCCTTATTCATTCTCACCCTCCTTCCCTTATTCAGTTCAAATGTTTGGTTGTATGCTTACATTTCTTTTTCCAGTTTCCATTTTGCTATAAGTAATTCTCAGTTAGGTATGGTAATTGGAACTGAAATACCACTCATTCAGTTCCATTGAGCCGTGGTGGCGCAGTGGTTAGAATGCAGTATTGCAGGCTACTTCTGCTGACTGCCGGCTGACTGCAATTTGGCAGTTCCAATCTCACCAGGCTCAAGGTTGACACAGCCTTCCATCCTTCCGAGGTCGGTAAAATGAAGACCCTGATTGTTGGGAGCAATATACTGGCTCTGTAAACCACTTAGAGTGGGCTGTAAAGCACTGTGAAGCGGTTTATAAGTCTAAATGCTATTGCTATTGCTATTGTAAGTTTGAGCAGTTCATTAACTCTCTTGTTTTGTTTTTGTTTCTCTATTCTTTAAAACCCAATCTAGAAATAATTTTCAACAGGATGATGATGATGATGATGATGATGATGATGATGATGATGATGATGATTTGAATAACTTTATTGTTTGAGTTCTAAAGTCTTGGTTTTCTTTTCCATTCTAGAAAAAATATCCAATATGAAGTTTTTAATGTTACGCATGTTTCCTAACAATGTGAGAGTTCATTTTTAACAAGAAAAAAAAAAGATCTGTTGCAAAACTGTCAGATGCCACATGGTATGCATGGTGGGTTATGCTTCAATATGCAGAGTAATAGGCAAATTATTTATTTAGTTTGAATAAAAAGAAAAGGATTTACCTTTCTCATTATATGCTCTTACATTTAGCAATGTAGCTAAGTTAAACTCCAAGGCATTCTCAAAACAGCTGTCATACCAACATCAACTTAATTGTATACATAGCTTCCACTGATACTGCCAATACTAGGTATTTCAGGTGAAATTGATTTGGAAGTATATTGAGCAAAAGTCTATAGCATTAAAACTTCTAATTCACTCTTTCTTGAGAAATATTTGGCAGTCTGTGCTGGAAACAATACACAGCTTAGATTATTTTGAATGAGATAAATGGTCTACACATTGATGTTTCATAAAGGCCAAAGAATCAGAGTTCCGTTGAGATTAAAAACAAATCAAAAATAGTTTCACGTAGCTTTTCTTCCATCATTGGTGAGAAGGACGATATCTAAACCAGAATTGCACAGCAGAAAATATTGTTTCTCACAACTAGAGAAACTAGTTATTTATTAGTGTCATGGGCAAATAATTCTATACAAGGAGCAAGAAACAAATATTAGAGACAATCTCTCTCTCTCTAAAAGACTACATATCTCTGGAAAAAAAATACCTAAAGGGGCAAACTTCCCAATCAAGTTATCAAAATGAAGGAATAAAATAGACTGCATTTACACAGGATGCATTTACCACTATTACGAGAACTGGAAAAGAGATATTTTAGTGACATTTCTTGCCTATGCCATCTTCCATGAAATTCCAATTTATTTTGAAATTCCAAAATAAAAAAAATACACCAGCCCCCTATGGAAAATATGGATTATAGCAATAACACTTAGACTTATATACCACTTCTTAGTGCTTTACAGCCCTCTCTAAGCGGTTTACAGAGTCAGCACATTGCCCCCAACAATCTGGGTCCTCATTTTACCCACCTCAGAAGGATGGAAGGCTGAGTCAACCTTGAGCCGGTGAGATTTGAACCGCCGAACTGCAGTTAGCAGTCAGCTGAAGTAGCCTGCAGTGCTGCACTCTAACCACTGCGCCACCTCGGCTCCTTATCCCAAATCCTCCTTCCATATACTGCTAGTAACTGAGTTCTTTCAGCACAGCAATATCAGTTTGATGTTATCCAGAAATGATATAATTTTGATGCTACTCAGATATTTCCTTAAGTTAGATGAAAATACATCTGAGCATTTCATTATCTTTGGACACAAGAAGGAAAATTGGGGGGGGGGGGAGCTAAAAAAAAAGGAATTATAGTCAGATTAGTGCAATTTCTTAGGAAGATGCCCTTCACGTGGCCTGCTTCTACTACATTCAAAATCAGCTTTTCTAACTAAACTGCATCCATTTGTTACCTCATCCTGTCACTTCAAAGGGGTTGAATTCAACCTTCTTATTTGTGTTAGATTTTCCTTTATAGTACAGATTTTAAATTCGAGATAATGGATTTGTTTGGGGATGGAAGCATATTTTATTTTGGTGCTATTATTATTGATCTTATGGTATCAAAATGGTATCAACATTTATAAATAATTTGTTGCCCTTGAAATTGACCTACAATTCTGTTTTCACTTTGTCATTATGGGGTACTAAATGTAGATTAATGAGAAAAAAATGAATTTCAGTAACTGTAGAATCAGGCTGCAGCATAACAAAATTGACAAAAGTGAAGGAGGTCTGAATACTTTCTGAATGCACTATATATGTAAAAACTTTTCTGATAACATTATCAATAAAGGTTATGTAGAAACAACTACCATTATCAATAAAGTCTCATGTAGAAACAACTACCATACAAAAAACATATTTTCAGTTAAAAATACATACCAGGAAAATGAATGATCCTCATGAGACAAGCAAAAACCCCCAAAATGCCAAACCAGAGATTTATATTTTTATTAGCCTCTAAAGTCCCTTGTTCTATTAAACTTGACAACTCTTAAGTTCTTTATTCTGAAGCAGCTTGAATGCTGCTTTAAAGGAATTAAATAATATGTTTGGCAAATGTAGTGGCAAGTTGGCCTGCACTTCTCATAAATCTTTTTGTGTGATCAGCTCTGCTCCTCAGTGACAACATGAAGTAGAAAGCCCTTCTTTTAATCAAGATTCACTACACATTACCAAAAATTTGCGGAGGAAAAGGTCTCTCATGGATCTACCAAATGGAATTAACTTTTAGGGAAATTGCATACAAAATAAATGCCTAAATTAGGAAAATGTAGTTAGGAAAAAAAGTGCACTGTGACAATTTATATTTAAAAAAGGACATCAAGAGGATTGAATAAAAACTGTGTGTGTGTGTGTGTGTGTGTGTGTGTGTGTGTGTGTGTGTGTGTGTGTGTGTGTGTGTGTATTGAAAACTAGATAGCAATAGCAATAGCACTTAGACATATACTGCTTTACAGTGCTTTACAGTCCTCTCTAATCGGTTTACAGAGTCAGCATATTGCCCCCAACAATCTGGGGCCTCATTTTACTGACCTCAGAAGGATGGAAGGCTGAGTCAACCTTGAGCCTGGTGAGATTTGAACTGCCAAATTGCAGTCAGCAGAAGTATCCTGCAGTATTGCACTCTAACCACTGCGCCACCGCAGATAGATTAGAAATAGATATATACATAAGGCTTATACTTAGGGAACATTGGAAACCAAACTAGATGTTATTTACTATAGATTTTTTTAATGGCCCAGAATAATGAAACCAATAAAACAGATTGCAATTATCATATTCTGTATATGCAAAAGAGAATTCTTCCGCCACACTTTCAAATTAGCTAAATTTCATGGATATTGTATCAGATCTCCGAAGCTTCACTCCGAAGCTTCACATTCTCTTCCTGGAAGGACAGCCCCTGTTGATACCATTTTAAAATAACACTTTAGTTTCTGTGCTCAGTTAAATGGACACAAATTATTCCCCTCTTTCATTTCCTAAGAGTGTCACACGGAATACCATGGCTTTCATGATTCTATCTTTGTAGGTAAAGAAATGTCATTTGAATATTTTTTTCCCCCAAGGCCTTCATGGCTGCTTTACTGAATGTTAATCTGTGATGTGCTGTACTTCTTGACTGCTTGTCCCTTTATAGTTGATCCTAAAAGGCAGAAACTATCCAACACTTAGATATCTTTATTACCTACTCTAAGGCTGTTTGTTCTACCTGTTGTCATTAAGACCATAAAATTTGGTCTTCTTTAATTTAATTTTAGTCTCATATTTTTCACTGTACTCTTTGACTTTCAGTATTAGGCCCTTCAGAGCCTTTGCATTTTCAGTGATCAAGGTGTTGTCATCAGCACAGCACAGGCAATTAAATACTTCCTCAATGGATGCTATTTTTGTACACCATTTTTAGCCAAAAAAAAAAAATGTAACATCGGCAAATTGTGTTCACTGCAGTTGATATTGCCAAGCATACTATTTTACCTCCATTGAAATCTCAGTGGAATTGCATTGCCCTATTTTTTTTTTTACCTATAGTTACTTTTGTTTTAAAACCTATGCTTGCTTTCAAAAGCCCCTTAAAGCGTTTCAATTGACTAAAATAGTTCTTTACACAATTGTTGCATATTTTATTGCATTTAAAGGCCTGGAAACAAAATCAGAACATTAAATGGATAATTTGGTGGATGTCTTAATTTTGATGTTCATGTCAGTTCAGCAGCTGTGGGTCAGCTCATTTGATACTTGCTCAGAAAGATCAAATCCTTCAATCATCTGTGTAATGGGGAATAATTGAGCTTCATGCTTTACAAGCAGAATTTGGGTTTGCAACAGTGAACTTAGCACTTCCTACCGAGAGACACATATCACTACACACTTGGAAATACTCTCTGTCAGTTTGTACTACAACTGTCAAGCACAAGACAATTCCTGCTGTGAAGAAATATTAATACCACTAACTTAAAGTTGCCAGGAGGATGCCTGTTTCCAGATTTATTACAGAGCATATCAGTTTCTCTTAATAGTGCTCAGATACTTTTCCTGAGAAGACGGCTACACATTGTCTTGAAGTATAATCTAGGCAGAAATTTGCTGACAATGTTAGTAGTTCATTATTACCTTACAGCAACACAACCACCTTGATAAGACATAATTTGTAATGTAAGTTGGAAATGTCTAATATACGTGTAAATACTGGACTAGACATGGTGAACTGTTCATTTTCCTGTAAAAGTAAAATGATTAGGTAGTTCTTCTCCTATGAATCATCCCACAGTTTATAAAAAAATTAAAGTTTCTCCAGTATGAATTTTGCTGCAGACCTGCCCAATTTTTGTCAATCTGCAAAGGCAGTAGCCCAAATTGCCTCTTGTGGCGCAGTGGTTAGAGTGCAGCACTGCAGGCTACTTCAGCTGACTGCTAGCTGCAGTTCGGCAGTTCAAGTCTCACCGGCTCAAGGTTGACTCAGCCTTCCATCCTCCCGAGGTGGGTAAAATGAGGACCCAGATTGTTGGGGGCAATATGCTGACTCTGTAAACCGCTTAGAGAGGGCTGTAAAGCACTATGAAGTGGTATATAAGTCTAAGTGCTGTTGCTGTTGCTGTTAAGGAGAAGGATAGTTTGAATCTGTCCTTAAAGTTCCAAAGTGCCAAAGAAACTTACTCTTACTTGGATGTTATAGAGATTGCTCAAACCACAATACTCAAATTATCTGCAGGTAGCTTTGTATATGAAAAACATAGTAACTTCTTACATCTGGTTTTGGAACATTACCTTTATATTATATGGAGCCGGGAGGAAGAAGAGGAGGAGAAAGAAGAAGAAACTCACGGCATGAATTGTGAATATTGTAGAAGTAGAGCCATATTAGTCTGTGGTAGCAAAAAATATGATAGCACCTTTTCTGACTAACAAATGTTATTAAAAGGCATTTTTCAATGAGCTGCATCTTCATAACCAATTTATCTTCTTCTCCCTTTTCCCAACACTTTTGCTCCCCCATTTCCTCCACCCACCTCAGCCCAATTTGAATACTAAATCAATCTAATCACTCTATGCATCTGATGAAGTCAGCTATAGATCACGGAAGCTTCTGCTTTTCAATAAATGTTAAATCAAAAATGTGCTACCAGATACCTATTTTTCTGAATGGTACGAAATAGCTCCAAAATGTGAGCTCACTTCAAAAGGCCTTGCTATATGTTCAAAGGTATTATGGTGGGTGGAGACTTTGGTGATGACTTCAGTATTTTTTGTAACACTTGCATAGGGTTTAAATCTGATCAGATGCAAACATATCCACCAATATATTTATGAGAATTTTCATTCAACAAATCATATTTCTGACATATTGCTTCTGTGATACAGTATATTAATATTGCTCAATAGTAGTAACCGTGAGAGGGATCTTGGAGTCCTAGTGGACAATCATTTAAATATGAGCCAGCAGTGTGCTGCAGCTGCCAAAAAAGCCAACACAGTTCTAGGCTGCATAAACAGAGGGATAGAATCAAGATCACATGAATTGTTAATACCACTTAATAATGCCTTGGTAAGGCAACACTTGGAATACTGCATCCAGTTTTGGTCGCCATGATGTAAAAAAGATGTGGAGACTCTAGAAAGAGTGCAGAGAAGAACAACAAAGATGATTAGGGGACTGGAGGCTAAAACATATAAAGAACAGTTGCTGGAACTGGGTATGTCTAGTCTGATGAAAAGAAGGACTAGGGGTAACATGATAGCAGTGTTCCAATATCTCAGGAGCTGCCAAAAAGAAGAGGGAGTGAAGCTATTCTCCACAGCACCTGAGGGTAGGACTAGAAGCAATGGGTGGCAACTAATCAAGGAGAGAAGCAACTTAGAACTAAGGAGAAATTTCCTGACAGTTAGAACAATTAATCAGTGGAACAACTTGCTTCCAGAGGTTGTGAATGCTCCAACACTGGAAGTTTTTAAGAAGAGACTGGATAACCATTTGTCTGAAGTGGTGTAGGGTTTCCTGCCTAAGCAGGGGGTTGGACTAGAAGACCTCCAAGGTCCCTTCCAACTCTGTTATTCTATATTCTATAATACATACAGTATCTCAGAATCATCAGACATAGCTAGAAACCATTTAGCAATATGAACAGCACTTAAACTTACAGTATGTCACAGAAGTGAGTACACCCCCTCACATTTTGTAAATATTTAAGTATATCTTTTCATGTGACAACACTGAAGAAATGACACTTGGCTAAAATGTAAAGTAGTGAGAATACAGCTTGTATAACAGTGTAAATGTGCTGTCCCCTCAAAATAATGCAACACACAGCCATTAATGTCTAAACTGCTGGCAACAAAAGTGAGTACACCCTTAAGTGATAATGTCCAAATGGGGCTCAAAGTGTCAATATTTTGTGTGGCCACCATTATTTTCCAGCACTGCCTTAACCCTCTTGGGCATAGAGTTCACCAGAGCTCCACAGGTTGCCACTGCAGTCCTCTTCCCCTCCTCCATGATGACGTTACAGAGCTGGTGGATGTTAGAGACCTTGCGCACCTTCACCTTCCATATCAGGATGCCCCACAGATGCTCAATAGGGTTTAAGTCTGGAGACATGCTTGGCCAGTCCATCACCTTTACCCTCAGCGTCCTTATTCCACTCCTCTGTGATGACGTCACAGAGCATGACAATGTTAGAGACCTTGCACACCTCCACCTTCTGTTTCAGGATGCCCCACAGATGCTCAATAGGGTTTAGGTCTGTAGACATGCTTGGCCAGTCCATCACCTTTACCCTCAGCTTCTTTAACAAGGCAGTGGTCGTTTTGGAGGTGTGTTTGGGGTCGTTATCATGTTGGAATACTGCCCTGCGGCTCAGTCTCCAAAGGGAGGGGATCATGCTCTGCTTCAGTATGTCACAGTACATGTTGGCATTCATGGTTCCCTCAATGAACTGTAGCTTCCCAGTGCCGGCAGCCCTCATGCAGCCCCAGACCCACCACCATGCTTGACTGTAGGCAAGACACACTTGTCTTTGTACTCCTCACCTGGTTGCCGCCACACACGCTTGACACCATCTGAACCAAATAAGTTTATCTTGGTCTCATCAGACCACAGGACATGGTTCCAGAAATGCATTTCCTTAGTCTGCTTGTCTGCAGCAAACCGTTTACGGGCCTCCTTTAGAAGAAGCTTCCTTCTGGGATGACAGCCCTGCAGACCAATTTGATGCAGCGTGTGGCGTATGGTCTGAGCACTGACAGGCTGACCCCCCCACACCCCTTCAACCTCTGCAGCAATGCTGGCAGCACTCATACATCTATTTCCCAAAGCCAACCTCTGGATATGATGCTGAGCACGGGCACTCTTTGGTGCCCATGCTCAATGTCTTTTTTGGTCGACCATGGTGAGGCCTGTTTTGAGTGGAACCTGTCCTGTTAAACCGCTGTATGGTCTTAGCCACTGTGCTGCAGCTCAGTTTCAGGGTCTTGGCAAGCTTCTTATAGCCTAGGCCCGTGATGGCAAACCTATGGCACGCGTGCCACAGGTGGCACGCGGCGCCATATCTGAGGGCATGCGAGGCGTTGGACAGCACATTTATACTGTTATACAAGCTGTATACTCACTACTTTACATTGTAGCCAACTGTCATTTCTTCAGTGTTGTCACATGAAAAGATATACTTAAATATTTACAAAATGTGAGGGGGTGTACTCACTTCTGTGACATACTGTATATACCACTTCATAGTGCTTTACAGCCCTTTACAGAGTCAGCATATTGCCCCCAACAATTTGGGTCTCATATAGCTTTGAGCTGTTCATGATCGAACTACTGGCAGTTGGCAGAGATAGCCTGTAATACTGCATTCTAACCACTGCACCACCACAGCTTTTTAGGGACCCCTCCAGAATGAATTTAAAGTGGAAGCTATTACAAAGAAAGGAAACCACTATACTGGAAGGAAAGATGCATAACATGCATAAATTATATGGAAATAGAAACAAGCTATGTTTGAACATATTTGTGATAACCTCCTGGTCAAAGGCAAGGTTGTTCTTTATTCAAATCAACCAATTATTGTTTGGTAAGGTTGGGGTTGTGGAGAGTCGGACTGAACAACAACAACAACAACAACAACAACAACAACAACCACAACAACAACAACAACAAAGATTTTCCTCTTTTTCTCCAAACAACAACAACAACAACAACAACAAAGATTTTCATCTTTTTCTCCAATAAGGTCTTCAGGAAGAGGAAAGTGTTCATTTGCATAAAATTTTTGATTTCTCCTGGCAGAGCTCTTTCTGTGGCCACAATCCAAATAAAGTACCTTCAAAGCACTCTTCAACTGTTGCTTTGTGCTTTGTGGGGTTGGCAAAAATTCCCCTATAAATATATACATTCCCATCAAGCTATTTCATTTTGATTTACATTATATAATGTACAGAAAGAGTAAGAAGTAGTAAATAAATAAAAGAAATTGGAAGCAAGAACAAAAGAAATGAAAATCCAAGTCTAAGTTATGCCAAAACCATTCAGTATAATTTTCCATACTTCTCTATCTTTGCAGACTATATTTGCTTTGATCCTGTCCAAAAACCAATTCCTATATTTCTCCTTTTATTTAACTTTCCCAACTTTTTGTTTCTGAGAATCTCAGTACTACATTTTGGGAGAGAATCTCCACCCAACTACAATTTTCTAACTTCCTTTTCATATTAATCACTCATTCTTCTTCCATATATTATTTTTAATCCACTTCTCATTCATTCTTTCCATATGACCAAAATATCTCAACATACAACATGTTTTTCATATTAGTCATTCACTTTTTCATTCAGTCCACATCAATTCAGCACCCATTCATTCTTGACATTATCTTTTCTTTTGCCATACTTTTTTTTTAAAAAAAATCCTTTATAAGGATCATTCATTCACTTAGTTCATTCATAAGTTCATTCACTTCATGTCTTCTGATAAACACACCCTCAATAGATTTGAACATTTTATATTTTTAGAGCCTGCCCTAATCAAAACCCTCTGGCAAAATTTAACAGAATATATAGTGTCTAAAGCAGACAGGGGACGAAGAAAGATTAAGCAGAGGAAGTACCATGGCATGACAAGACCCTATATGCAATTTAGCAATAGATAGCTAATGTGGCTAATACTGGGAAATCCTACCAGTGGATGGAAACTGCTGGACTAAAAGACAGCAGTGAGGCATTGATCATTGATCATAGCAACCCAAGAACAGGGACTAAGGACTGGATTCATAAAAGCACGGTTCTACCACACTAGACAGGACCTTTGCTGCAGACTATGCAAAAAGGCCTCGGAGACAGTCCAACAGAGAGTGATTGAATTAATACAGCAGGATCAGCATACACTGAATGACACCACCAAGTAGCTGGAAATGTGTATAGAAACATCAGTAATTGTAAGGGCTAGACTTTCCCATATCCAGATTCGAGATTCCAACAGAAGATCATGGAGAATAACAGGGTTAAGATACTGTGGGATTTCCAGATCCTGACAGAGTGGTAAATACTGGTCAATCAACCAGACATCAGGATAGTAAACAAGGACCAGAAGATACCAGTGGTGATAAATGTAGCAGTGCCTTCCCTCTAATTTCAAAAAGAGTGAGGATTTTTACCAAGCTTTCAAAAATGTTCTCACCAGACCAGCAGATTCCATTAGGGCAAAATGGTGCCTGGGGTAACCCAGGTCTACAACATATATTGCTTTGTAGGTGATAATCAGCATTTTAAATATACTTATAGTAGTTTTTGATAGGTTAATTTAGATTCTTAGCCAACAACAAGGCAACTGGAATCATCTGCATACAAAATTCATATCCTCAACCAGTAAATCTCTAGTATCACACAAGCATTCTGTTTGCTTCTGCTTCTGCCTCTGAATCTGTCCCTAGCCCCTAGCCTGTCCCTAGCTCTAGCCACCTATTCATAAATGTGTTAAATGGTTCTTCATCTTACACTTTACCTGGAATTATGTGAGAATTTGAGGTGATTCTTTCCTGCCCCCATCTTCCCAATATTGACTAGGATCAGGGGTGAAATGCTCCTGGTTTGGGCGTGCCTGCCGGTCGTCAGAGAGCTGGTAGCGATGGCAGTGCTAGGCTTCGCCCACCCGCCCGGATGCCGCCATTTGGGTTCTTTTACCCTCTGCACATGCGCAAAGCATTCTGCGCATGTGCAGAGGGTAAAAGAACCCAAATGGCGGCGTCCGGGCGGGTGGCCAAAGCCTAGAGCTGCCGTCGCTACCGGCTCTCCGATGACCGGCAGGCACGCCTGAACCGGGAGCATTTCACCCCTGACTAGGATCACTTCTTTTCTGCTCCTGTGCCAGACAGGAAGTAGCTACTAGGAGTAAGACTTTGCCCACCCTATATTTCCTGTAAGTGAACCTTTGCTAAAGTTGCAAAGAGCTACTTCACCAGTTCTTTCTCAGACTAGATTCCTACTCTCTGAGGATACATCATTTTCATCTGAGGAAATAAACTTTTTCACAACCATTCTTATATTTCTTGCTGTAAAATAAAAATCTGGCCTGTGTTTTCCTGAGCATGATAAAACCATGCTGCTCTTCCCAAATTATCTTCATTCTCCTAGCTTGATTACTTTCAGTCAGAATTCTGCTACTTCCAAAAAGGTGCTTTGTAACTTAATTATTTTTATTCATTTTCAAGCAATTTCCATAGCACTTCTATTTTCCATTTATCATGTACAGACATCTGTCTTTTAATCATATGTTATCTTCCTACAGTCATTTTTTTTATTCAAGTTTCTATCACCTTTACCTTTTCTTCTGTTCCATTTTTTTCTAAGATCAAGTCTTGATATTACCAAATTATGGTCTGTCATACATTCAGAATGTTTAAATTGTTCTTATAACCTTCACTGACTCCTTGAATCTTTATGATAGACAATCAAATTAATTGTGCCTTTTATCCATTCTTTTTGTCATACTTACCCAGGAATTACACTTTATTGTTTATTTGAAGCAAATAAACCTTTTGCTAAGCAAATATTCACCAATCACAATTTTTGTTTATTCTTGAGTCTATTTGCAGTCCAACCATTTTTTCTTTGATTTCTTGCCTTGTTCTCACCCTCCATTCAGATAACCTAGAAGGATAATCTTTTCCTCTAGATTCAGAAAGTTTTACAGTTTTTCACAAAAGCGACCTTTTTTCTTTAATTAATACCATACATGTCAAACTCAAGGCCCAGGGGCCGGATCCGGTCCACGGGGTGCTTAGATCTGGCCCATGGGGTGTCCCTGGAAACAGCAAAGGACCAGCCTGTGGTGCCTTTGCCAGTGAAAACGGAGCTTGGGAGGGCCGCCAGCAGCCCTCCCGAGCTCCATTTTCGCTGGCACAGGGTTACAGGAAGCCATTGCAGCTGAAAACGGAGCTTGGGAGCCTGTTTTTGCTGGCTGAGTGCTCGGGCCACCATAGGCACCCCCAACATGAGTGATGTTGAGCTGGCCCCACCTATTCTGGCCCCCCTGAGGTCAAACACAACCCTGATGCGGCCCTCAATAAAATCGAGTTTGACCCCCCTGCACTAGAGCATTGCATACAACTATCATCATATAGAATTCTTACTTTTATACATTCCCATAACAATACTAATAACACAAATTCATATTATGTGACATATATGATAGACTTTCTTTCATTATTAAATCTATGCTTCACTTCCCACTTCATTTTACAGGATCAAACTGCATTCATTCAGAATTGTTATATTGTTCCCATTTATTTTTACAAATACACAATGCAACTTTTTTTTACTTCATTTCACTTGTTTATTAATGCTCATCATGGAATATGCTGGTGTTTGTCAATTATACCTGACCTGTATACATTTACAACTTACAACATCACAATTTAGAGAAAAAATCATAAGTTTATTCTCAGTTAAAAGTTAAATATTTCAAGCACCTCTAAATATATCTAGGAATCTAGGAAGGCCTTTATATCTTATAAAATTGATGAGAAAATCTAGACTATAGACATTGGTATAGTTATGCAACTTAATTTGCACAGTCTCCCTGAATATTCAATTTCTCAGTTAGGTTGTAGTTGCAAGATTTAACGTGAAATTTTAAGTATTTCAGTCAGCAGTGGAAAAGAAAAACAGGCCCATTAAGGTACTTATATATTCCCATTTCAGTATTGCTTCTTTTTAAAATCCATCTTTAGACAAATGATTGTTAGCTTTTTATCTTCTAAATCTTCATAGTGCATAAAATATTTTTTTTAAAAAAAAATATTTTGGTAGCCATGTAATAAGATGCAGAAATATGCAGTTTGCTATTTCTTTATTTCTATAATCTGGTCAGAAGAAGCTTTTCCCACAATTTTCATACAGCAAAATATGGATTGCTGTTGGGTTTGCCCATAGGAACTGGAACATTCAAGTAGAAACAAAATCAGCACTTTCAAAAAGCAAACCGTAATAGTGTTTCAAAAAGTCTCTCACAGATTTGAAATGGTTCTAATCCTGTAATCAAATATGGAACTTTATATTGCAGTGACTTGATGTGGCAAGAGAGCACAGATACCCTGCCCTACACGCTCTCTTAAAAGAAGAAAAAATGTGTTTCTCTAGATCTTGCTACATTAAAGCTTCCTTCTTTTGCATCCTACTTATGGAACACTGTGACATTTTATCCCTCTAGGTCAGGGGTATGAACTTCAGCTGACAGAATTCTTATCAATGGCCATGCTAGCAGTGGAATTCTGGGAGTTGAAGTCCAAAAATCCAGTAATGGTTAGGAAACACTGCTCTAAGTAATTGATTACCGAACTTTTTTCCCATTAGTATCAATAGGATGCAGACAGAGAAAAATGTCATAAGTATTATATGTTCTGAATGACCATATATGTAATGTATACTACTAAACCTTCAAGTAATGGAGTTCCCAGTACATGAGACAAGACATATTTACAGTAGGGCTGGAATTAAGCAAGCAGTTATGTTTACACCAATTGCATTCTGGAACATGAGACCCTCTCACAGTTCCTCATCCCATAGTCATTTTGCATGTAAAATGCTTCAATTGGCTATTGGAATGAACTGCTCTAAAAGACCATTCAGTAGCTGTTGTTGGTCCAGAATGTGGCAGCATGGAAAGTTATAGTTATACCTCATTATGCTCATGTTACACTTCTGCTGCACTACCTGTGCTGGTTATCGGTAAGATTTCAGGTATAGGTAAATATACAATGTCAGATTACACTTGATTAGTTGTTTGCTGCTATGTTAACACAATCCTTAGTGATCATCTACCTTTAGGTAGAGTGTTCCTGATTCAGACTTTTAGGATGACATCTTAAACCTGTCAGCCCCAGCGCGTCCGGCGCTCGGGCTGCCACTTCGGAGGGGGTCGCGTTGGGAACAGAGGGGGCACCAGAAGCAGCAGCCCACCTGGAAGCTTGGGCATTGAGCCCGCCAGCAACTCCAGACGAGAGGCAGATGCTCACTGGTGACGCGGTCGGCGCGCCAAGGCTTCTCCGAATCAGCTGTGAGGCACGGCGGCCCCAGAGGTGTGGCAAACTTCCCCGACTCGGCTGTGCGATGCGGCAGCCCCGGAGTGGCCAGCGCTGCATCATAAGCCTGGCTGGCTAGGACAGCTACACAGTGACCTCTAGATGATGGCTAGCCTGACCCATAGAATGTGTGCTAGCGTATGAGGAATCGGAGTGCTTGCCACGTGGGCGGTTCATCAGACAGACATACAGGGGCAGGGTGGGACTGATTGCCAACAGGGTGGTGCTGCACTAATGATGGGATTGAGGGCTTTATCAAGTGGTGGGGAAGACAGAGTGGTAGCTCCAACAATTTTCTCCTTTCACTGAGTGCGGGTGTCAGTTTGTGCCGGTGTAAATAAACAAGGTTCAAGCCTTCATCTGTGTTTGACTTCCTTCATTGCATCAGAACCTGTTGGAGCTCTCTACCAAAAGTCATGGCTGAAGGTACAGTACCGGGGCTAGAGGCTGCTGACCTGGAAGAGACTGTAGTAGCAGCAGAGGAAACTGTGCTGGAGGCTGTGGGCCCAGCAGAGAGTGTTTCACAGGCCCTCAGGCTGAAGGAACACCAAGATGGAGGGCTCTTGAAATGCCAGGAGGGGTTGGAGGCTGGCCAGAGTGGAGTAAAGGAGTGGTGGCTGGGCGCTCAGGGGACTATGGACTACAGGGCCCCACCACCCACTGGGCCATTGCTTACCCCTTCTGGGGTCCATTTCTCTCAATGGAGAGAGAGAGAAATATCAGATGATGATGACTGGAGCTATTCTACAGCGGTTGGCAGCCAAACAATAGAGGTCTTACAAGAGATGTTTGGGGCTGTGGGGTTCCGGGGCCGGAGTAGGGGTTGGCAGGACTCTAAGGTGCTGACTCGAACTCCATAGGAGCCACATCACCTGGGAACAGTGCCAAGCCATCTCTGGGACCTCTGCGAGGCCCAACGACATGCATCTCAAGGAGCATTGGGACCGCAGATTCATAGGACACCAACAGAGGTGGTACGGAATGGCCATGTCCATTATGGATTGAGAGCAGAGGAAGAGAGACCCAGGGGATATAAGGGTCAGGGTCCTGTTCCCCATCTCGTGGCTGGGGGTGGCCAGGGCCAGCAGGTGGTAGGACATTGGGACCCTCCCACCACAAAAGCCACATTCAATGGGAGCCCGGAAAAGGTGGCCCTATTCATTGGCCAGGTCTTGAACCATATGGATAGGTATGACCACCTATATACTGTACCTCCCGCGTAATGACTGTAACCACTGTGATGGAGGAGGAAGCAGTGGACTGGGTAGCCAATTTATATGGGAAGCGCGTGGAGGAGTTAGGGTACCTGGGCCTCTTTCTGGCTGCACTCCAGGAGTGATTCGAAAACACCACCAGATCCCAGCAGGCAGAGGGGGAGCTCCTGGCTGTATGGCAAAGGGGAAGACATGTGAGGGAGTATATAAAAGAATTTCGACGTCTGGCTGGCAAGGTATGAGGTTGGCCAGAATGTTTGATAGTACATGGAGGAGTGGCCGGTGCCGCGTCATAAGCCTGGCTGGCTAGGACAGCTACACAGTGACCTCTAGACGATGGCTAGCCCGACCCATGGAATGTGGGCTAGCGTATGAGGAATCGGACGGAGTGCTTGCCACGTGGGCGGCTCATCAGACAGACATACGGGGGCGGGATGGGACTGATTGCCAACAGGGTGGGGCTGCACTAATGATGGGGTTGAGGGCTTTATCAGGTGGTGGGGAGCACTGAGCGGTAGCTCCAACAATTTTCTCCTTTCACTGAGTGCGGGTGTCAGTTTGTGCCAGTGTAAATAAACAAGGTTCAAGCCTTCATCTGTGTTTGACTTCCTTCATTGCATCGGAACCTGACAAAACCAAGACCAGAATACATTGTTTCAGAAAGAATGTGAGAATATCCACAATACACTATTTTCAGAAGGGACCAATAACCACTTCCACCACCACGGTGTGCTTTTCAAAGTGCCAAATGTGCCTATCAGTCCTGAATGTTAGTGGAACATGGCTGAAATTTATAACATGGTGAGAGATAGCAGAAGTTAGCATTTTCCTCTTGAAATAGATGTAAGATGGTCCAAGAAAGGGATGGAGATTTAAATCACATAGCACACATGCTTCAATCCTAATGCCTTTCCTAGTATGCTTCTGATAAGAGTATACAACAGATCAGTAGCCTCCACTTCCTCCACCATTTCTGTCCTATATTGATTGCCATGTTCTATTGGTCTGAAGAGGTTCTTTGTGTAAGATTCAACAATTCAGCAACTCTGCTTCTACATATGGCTCCCAATTTTCCTGATGTTCTAGAACAAACAGGCTTTGAGGGAATGGCGATGATCTTTCACATTACTCCTCTTTGACAGAGAGAGAGAGCAGTGAGTTGAGAGAGAGAGAGAGAGAGAGAGAGAGAGAGAGAGAGAGAGAGAGAGAGAGAGAGAGAGAGAGAGAGAGAGAGAGAGAGAGAGAGAGAATATAAAGTCAAGAATCAAGGGAATACTTGGTTATCATAAAAACAAAAGAAAGACCAAAGTGGATTTTAAAGAATTGCTTTTGGTGAGTTATTCCTTCTGAGAAAACTGGGAAGTTCTTATGTTCTTATGTATACATTAAGAAGTAAAATTGAACTACAACATGAGTACTGTCTAGCTAATTGACCAGTTAACAGTAACAAAAGTCGTATTTCTAATTTTTTAGATCTGCTATATTGTATATTTTTCTCTTTGCCATTAAGTTTTATAGTTAAGTATTGGGCCAGTCACTCTCTCTCAGCCCCAGGAAGGAGGCTATGACAAATCACTTCTGAAATCTTACCAAGAAAACTACAGGGACTATTCAGGCAGGTCACCAGGAGTCAATACTGACTTGAAGGTGCAAGCCAACAAAAAAAAAAAGGAAATGTTATTTCTTTTTCAAATATTGTTTTTCCTCTTAATTACAACTTCCAGACCCTTCCACAGATTTTTTCTTTCTTTCTGCAAGTAATAACCTTTTTAAAAAGATTGCTGGCTATATAAAGAACCCACCTAAATCTGAAAGCATAGCAAAGCCAAGCCCTAGAATATAGTTCATAGAAGCAAGTTCTTTTCAAGAGACATGTTTTTTTTTAAATGGCTCTTTTTCTCCCAGGATCATTTATATCACAATTATTGCCAGTGATGGATTATGGATAGCAAATATTGCTGAAGTCAACAAGGGACAGGATGGTATTGACAGGGGTGGTCAAGGCACTATTTTCTACATTTTGGAGATCATGTGTTTCTCAACAATAACAATTAGAATCAATTAAAAAAGGTTTTAGCCATGGTAGGCAAAGCCTCCACCAATCAGATTTTTGGAGTCTTAATTTACTTCATATACTCCTAAACTACAATGCTTACTGATATTTCTTCAGAGGAGGCTGTTAGGATAAACTTGAAAGAAAATGCCAGGGGAAAAAATTTAGATCAGGAAAGCACTGTTTAAGTATGGATGGGACTGTTCCTTGTCCTGGTACTGTTAGCAACATTGAGGGAACAATCATGGTTCATTTTGCTGTTTATGCAAACTTAAAACTTGACACAGAAAAGTTCTGCAAAATTTTATAGGATTTTACTGCCTTTTGTTCACTGTAAGAAAGCAAAAATTTGAAATAGCTGAGAAGGATAAAGTCCTGTAACCTTTGTAATGGGATGGTGGGGGAGAGAAGGATAAAATAGGGAAAAGATTTAATCCATTTCCCCTTTGGTGTGGTGAAGGAACAAAAGAATATTGATGTGGAAGGTTAACAAATTCCAACATAAAGAAAGTGATTTCTTAGTTTATATAAAAGTTATGTGTCATTTGCCAATTAATTTTAACAGGTTAAATATATGTTAATATACTGCATCCTGAATTTTAAATAGCTACAATTGAGATATTAATCATGCCCGCACCAGACCTAAATTGGTAGTTTGAGAGGACTTGCATTTAAGCACATTTCAAACTGATTTATAATAGTGCAAAGGGTTACTTCAATCAGTATTGGGCAATGCTTCAGCTTTAGTTTCAGTTCTAAATTGTTTTTGAAAGCAAACACCCATAAAAATGAGCATCTTCAAACCAGCAAAGCCATTTCTTTGAAATAATTGCAGAGTTGTGCAGTTAGGAACTGTCCACTTTTTCCCCTCCTACACTTCTCTGAACACTCTTTATTCTCTGTAATGACATATATTTATTTGCTCAAAAAGAAGTGATGAATATGAACTCAGTATTTAAAATCAAGTGTTTCCCCATACTTTTCACTTTTTTTTTTCATTTTGAGAAGGGAATTCAACATACATTTTTGGATTGTTATAGTAACAATCAAGAGACCGCAAGCAACCATAATGCAACCTTGTAACTTCCAAGTTGGAGCTGAATAAACCTATAGGTTACATCATCTGACAATGGTGGCATATGTTACTGAAAACATAACAATATCTATCAAAAACTACAAGAAAAGTTCAGAAAAGTTTGATGATTGCAAACAATTTACTTTGTTTTCTGCAGTGCAGCTGGGAAAACATATTTTTGATGTCCCCAAATTTTATGTTATCAAGATGTATGGCTATTTCAACATTTCTGACAGACCGGCAGAGCTGAAGGACTTCTGTAATTACATTAAAGTAAATGACTGCAATCCAGGATGGCATGTTTTGACAAGATAGCTATCTCTGCTTTAGACTATGTACTGTTAAAATCCTGGTGCTCTTGACAAGTTATTTTCAAGTTTAAGTGAGGACAAATGCCCTGGGATATTATGGAAATATAAAAAGAAAATGCAATCAGAACTTTTATCTTTGTCTTTCCTTGTGCAACTGCTTCCACTCCATATTTAACCAACAAGGGTAATGGGACTTCCGGTAAGGGAGGGCCAACTAAACGACACACCCAGGGAAAGATGCCTGAAGGATTTTTCCCTGGCTGTCACTTTTTCAACTTACCTACCCCTAACCCAACTGGCATTCCTTTAGTTTATATGACTCTCCTGGGTTAGGGAAAGTCCTAGAATCATTCCACAAGATCTTCCATACAGCATTGGGTCTGCAAGTAGCTTCAGGGGCTGGGGTTTGTAGCAGCCTGTATGCTGATAGCTGGGGGGGGGGGGGCTGCAATCAATTCAATGTTGAAGCAGCAGCCATTTTGGAATTTATTTTTCAAACAGACAGTAAGTTGTGCCTTTCATTTCTTAATCATTTTTAAGGATTATTAATCTTTATTAAACTAAGAGAGGCTCTCTTTAGCAACCGCCTTTTTTAAGATCTGTGCCATTTTGGGGATTTCTTCATTGTTAAACAACAAGGAAGAAGGCTGCTATGGCAAGTTAAAATAAGGAAGTGTGGAGTATCTTTAAAAAAAATGATGGAGAAATATAAGGGTAGAAAGTTGTGCTTTTACTTTATTATTTTTAGTCATTTATAGCTTGGTCTGCTTTACTGTGGGTAGCTAAAGCTTTCTGGTTTTTATGATTCCTGATTGGCCAGCAATTCTTTTTTTTTTTTTAAGAAAGCTTGACTAAAGAGGAAGTTAAGAATATGGAGGAGCAAATTATTAGAAATGTAT
>QLTV01004400.1:1769053-1785681 GCA_003457575.1 Thermophis baileyi
GAAGCAATTGCATGCAAAAGTACTTCCGATTCATTATATTAAACATAATCCTTACTGATATGACATGAGATTTCCTTTATATTTTTATAGAGGATAAATAGCTTTTCCAAATTAATGTACTCCCTATCATTCATAAAAATATGTTCTCTTCCTCTCCCTTTGTTTCTGACATAGCATTTAGAGGATAGATAGATAGATAGATAGATAGATAGATAGATAGATAGATAGATAGATAGATAGATAGATAGATAGGATGGATGGATGGATGGATGGATGGATGGATGGATGGATGGATAGATAGGACTTCCTTGGTTCTGTTCTAAATTCCTTTTTCACAATGATCTATCACATTTTGCTTATGTTTATGTTTGTTTTCAGTGAGTTTATTTTGACTCTCTTAACATTCCATTACACATTTAAACAAACAGAAACATATCCACTATCCACCACAGAACACAGTATTCTACATAAAGGTCTCAACTACAACACAGATGATGTCAATCAACTAGAATTCCATGCAGCATCAGAAGGAGCATTTAAAACCACTGGTCTTCCCACAGAGATTTTTTTAAAAAATCAGACAATCTATCACACCACAGACCAGAAGATGATGAGAACAAACCAACTCACAGCAGAGGACAGCACAGCCCTCCAAATCTTGGAAAAAAAAACAGACTATCATCATCCCATCATCAGACAAAGGCCAAACCAGTGTTATCATTGTCAGATCATAATATATACAAAAAGGAAAAGAATTCCTAGAAGACAAAGACATCCCAGTGAACACCAATCCAATATAGAAACTAGACAATTGGATCAAGAGAACTCTCAGCAACCTCACTAAGAAAGGCCAAATTATCAAAGAGTAACAATGAGGAATGAGAAGCAATGGATCCATCTTCCCACACTTCTATGGATAGCAATAGCAATAGTGTTTAGACTTGTGTACTGACCCATAGTGCTTTACAACATTCTGTGGGTAATTTACAATGTAAGCATTATTTGCATATTACCACCAAGAACCTGGGTCCTCATTTTACCAACCTCAGGAGGATGGAAGGCTGAGTCAACCTTGACCCCTTCCAGCATCAAATTCCAGGCTATGGGCAGAGTTTGCCTGCAATACTGCACTTTGACCACTGTACCACCAGACTCCCAAAACATAAGCCTGATATACCTTTCCATCCAATTGTATCATTACCAGGTACCTACAACATTGCGAAAGAATCAACCAAAAAACTTAGGCACCGCACAGAAGGAAGCAAATACTCCATCAACTCTCCACTGCAGTGCCTCCAGAGAATCAAAGATATGACAATAGATGAGGATGAAATCGTGGTCTCATTTGATATCACAGCCCTTTTCACATCCATAGACCCAGATTTGACCAACTAGACAACACACTTGAAACCATCAACTATATCTTCAAAGGAATCAAATTCACAAGGGAAGAAGAAAACACAAAACACTACGCTTCCTGGATATCCTTATCAGCAGAGACTGTGATGGCAAACTAGAAACATAAGTTTACCAAAAGAACATCCATACCAACCAGGTGCTCCACTACCAAAGTAATAACACAACTTCCCAAAAGAGCTCTGTAATATTTAGACAAGCAACAAACACACTACAACAATCCTGAACATCAGAAAAAGGAAACAAATCATCTACAGAACATTATCCAACAAAATGAATATCCATGCAAGTTCAAAAAGTACTTTATCACTCAACCCAATATAGCACAACCAACATAAGCAGTAAATAGGATAACACTGCCATGATTAAAACTTTTTTTATTTCTCAACATATGGACAGATTTAACTATAGTTTCAACTGGAAAACTGTGACCATTCTAGACCAAGCCAAGTCCAAAAACACTAGAAAATTCCTGGAAAGCTGCCACTCTGACAAATTGGCCATCAACAGACACTGAGACATAAACAATATCTACATACAGTGCAAAAGACACAATCAACAAGCCAAAAAAGGAACAAAAAGGCCAAAACATCTCCCCACCAGCAATTAAAACCCAGGTGAACATAAATTAACACCAAGATTAACATCAGACCAACAATCAAGAAATTTAAAAAAAAAAACCAATCAAGGAACTGCCAAACAAGCTAACAGTAAACAGTCCAACCAAAGAATCACCAAGACCACTCCCACCAACAATGACAGAGCAAGCCACTAGAATATAAATTGAGAACAAATCCTACTCCCTACCAGCACTGAAGATGCTACCTAGTTTGGGTAATGAAATGTCTGCAAGAAAACAAACAAACTTGGAGAGCACCAAGGACCCCTCAAATAGAAAAATACAACAACTCTATAATATATGTCTGATGACCTCTCTTCGGTTGAGAGATTCAATGTAGAAAAAAGCAGTGAGGGTTTTTTTAAACATATATAGAGGCAAACAAGCTCTTAGAAGCATAATTCTATCCTTTGGGATTTTTTCCCCACAGTTTGTGAAGGAAAGAGACCTCATCAGTCTTTAGTGTAGCAGATATATTTCATTAATATTTAGAAGACTGAGAAGACTTCTTTGGAAGAACCACATTAAACAGTTTCTAATATACAGGATCTCTTTAATAGAGGCTTTGGGGAGTTACATACTGAAATGATACTCCCATCCTACAATTCTCATTGATAAGTGGAAAGGACGGAAAGTCACTATATGTGGCACTACCCCACTTGCAGAACAAGTTCATACAGAACAGAAATCTGAAGAGGACAATTTTATGGAAGCAACATCTAGAAAAGATCCCCAAATTTCTTTGACTCCAAGGAATATTCAATGTGAGGCAGATTTTTACTTGAGTGGGCCCACTCAGTCAGTTTATCTATTGCAAAAAGAATAGGAGGTTCATTGAATTGGGCCTCTACAAGTCATACAAACTGGTCCTCTCTAAAGTTAGGGTCCTTACTTCTGTGATCAGCCATAGCTACAGCAAAGTATGAACACAGCCTGAACTGTTTTTAGATCAAGCACTATTTTCTAAATGGTATGATTGTTTATGCCAGCAATAGCACAATTTGCATAAGAATAATTTTGCATGCCTATATTGTTTATATAATGTATAATACATGTATTTGATAAATATGTATTTAATTGACAGAGTGTAACAGCTTTTTCAGAGTGTTTTCCCCTCCCTAAAGGCACGCATTTCAAAAGCCATCTGCCTAAATATGCACAAGCTACATTCACTCTTCACAGGTAAAATGATGCATATTTTATAATCCACCGTGAAGCAAATAAGAAAACAAGGATCTGGCATTTGTAAGCATTATATTCAGAAATGTATTAATAAAAGTGGAAATGAGGAAAAAAATCACAAAGTTTACATACTTCTCTGACATTTGAACTTTTGCATACTGAGCAGCCCATTTTTATCTGCATAAGAAACCTATGAAGTCTGGCCATCCACTCAGTGGGAGGTTAAGTTTGATGGCTTACTGCACTTTGATCACACATGGATGAAAATCACATGGTCTTCCATACATGCCAATAGGCCATTTTGATCCTTAAAAAATTGTGCCTGATATGATTTGAAAGCTCAGCATCATGATGTCATTTGTATAGCATATTTCCTATAAATATATTTCAGCATGATTCACAAAATGATATTACATTAGAATACAACTGCATCATCAAAATACAACCAATCCCCCCAGCCTTGGCAGTAACACCAAAAGCACTTTTCAAATTCAACCTATTGAATTGGCCCAGCTCATCAAATGTAGCTTCCTTCCTCTTCAGACATTAATGGTACATTTCATCTCAGAGGCAAGAGAGTGCAAACATATCTTAACATTGCATCAGATTAATGCACAAACTAGTTCAATTGGAGTGGCCTAACTAGAGCACTTCCGGTTATGCATTTTAACAATGGTCACTCATTCATGTTCAAGTGATATGTGGATGTATAATCAGTAGCTGAAGAAAATGCACTGTGATTCATACCCCAATGCAGAGCAGTCAAGGAGAAGAAATCACACAATTGTGTGAATCACTCCTTGGTTTAATCTGGTTTAGTTTTTTTTAAAACCATGGCTCTCTTTAGCACCTTCGTAGCAGATCATTTTTGATGTTGTCTGAAGAGTATAACCAAAACTATTAATTCCTATGGTGAGCAAAATCAAAACATTTGCATTCACCCAGCATAACGATTGACGGGCTCTATCATTACAAGCATAATGAATCCTTCTATTTCAGGATGTTATGCATGAGTCACATAAAGACTTCATAATATTGGGAGCTAGGTATACCTTGGGAATATGGAAAGGGAACATTGTGTTATTAACAATGGTGCTCGAAGATGTCACACCATTGTTAGCAAAGGCGCTGGAAAGAATGAAGTTGCCTTTACCCCCCACCCCACCCCCAGTGGGATCTGACTCTGAGCGAATCTTATCATCTCCCACCCAGAGATACCATGTGGCAAGATGGGTAGCTGCTAATTTTTACAAACAAAATAAAATCTTTCTGTTCAGCCTTCACTTCAGAGGTGGGTTCCTCCCAGTTTGGACCGGTTTGCCCAAACTGGTAGCGACTTGCTGGTGACATCACAATGATGTCACGGATCCAGTTCGGTCGGTGCCGGTCTGTGGGCGCCACCATCTTTTTTTTTTTTTAAAAAATTGAATTGTTTTTATTTTATTTTTCTTCTGCGCATGCACAGAAGCCGAGTTTCTGGCACTGCACATGCATCGCCATCTTGTTTTCGGCTTTTTTTTTTTTAAAAAAAATTGCACTGTGCATGCCACGCGGTGCGGGAGGAAGCGAACCGGCAGCGAGGTAACTTAGAACCCACCCCTGCTTCACTTGGTACAAATCCATCTGAATTCACCTTCTTTCCTTCCTCTAAATATCTTTGAATTTCTTACTCAGATTTTATTTCTGAACTAAAGTGGTTGACAAGAATAAAAAGAAGTGGTATTCATTTTACTAAACTGTCTGCTTGGCTGCTGTTTGAAGCTCAACAATCATTCAGGCTTATTTGTCCCTCAAAATGCCAAGAGCTAGCATATCAATGTTTTTAACAGCAGACCTGGCCAATAAACCACTCAAAGAGAAAAGTATGTAGTATGGTCAGAAAATAATAAACATAATTAGCTTTTGGTGCAGCACCAGTGTCCCATCTAATATCAGCCCAGCCCTTTGACATCTAAATATTCCTAATCATATAAGAGTTCTGCCAGCTTTAAGAATCTCTGCTGCAAGAATTGCTCATAGGTTGGGCTGAACCCTTGGATACCATAGTATAAGATAGGAAACCTCTGTGGAATGGTACCTAGGACTATTGAAAGAGGAAGGATATATAAAGTTTGACTAAATCTAAGAGAATCCATGTTGAGAGACAAGTGATTTTTGTGAATAAGCTCAGCAACTGCTTACCAATGATAAACTTAATGAAAACGAATGATAATCTATGAGCCATGGTGGTGCAGTGGTTAGAATATGGTATTGCAGGCTAATTCTGCCAATTGCCAGCAGTTTGATTCTCACTGGCTCAAGGTTGATTTAGCCTTTCATCCTTCCGAGATTGGTAAAATGAGGAACCAGATTGTTGGGGGCAATATGCTGTCTCTGTAAGCCACATAGAAAGGGCTGTAAAGCACTGTGAAGCAGTATATAAGGCTATGTGCTAAGTGCTAGTGCTAGAATGATCAATGAAAAGAATCACACCAGAAATACACAAGAATAGAATAGAGGATATTCCATACCAGATTGGCAACACTGCAATGGTACTGGGTATCAGAGGGCTGAAAGATCATGTTTATTCTGATGGATGTAGGTATTGTAAAACTGATATCTGAAGATGAAATTATTCAGACCAAAAGAAAATATTCTGTTCCAACATTTCCCTTCCTATCTGGAAGTACACTTGTAATAATGTATTGCTTTTGAACATTAATTGTTGGTCTGAGTCTTGCCAATGAGTATAAGAAAAAGAGCTAGTTAACTCAGCTTTTCATTTAATTTCCTCTTTAGCAGGCTTACCTTAGATCCTAGCAACTTTTCATCAGCTTTCATCTCAACAGGTGGAAACTGGATGGCCACTAGTTCTTCTGACATCTGTGTATAAGGGAAAATTACCCTGCAGAATTTGCTAATCTCCTATTTTAATCTTTTTTTTTAATAGAAAGAAGCAGGAAATCCAAGATTATACAGCTGTTTTTCCCCCTGCAACATGTAATTTAAAAATTACTGAATAAATGAAAATAACTATTGCATGCTGTCTTTTGCTAGTGTGAATGATGTATTTGACACATGAATAAGAACTGAAGAAGGTGGTAAAAACTACAGTTCTTAAAGGATGAATGGAATGAGCAGAAAATATAAACTTCAGATGTTAGAATTCCAACATGGTATAATAAACTGGGTTGTAAGAGATAAAGACGTATTTCATGGAAAATGTATTAGGTATTAGTGACGGTTTATGTACTTTGGTTCTGCAATGCAATAATCCAAGGGCAGTAGTCACATCCTTCCAGACGTGGGTTGCTGCCGGTTCGGACTGGTTCATTAGAACCAGTAGTGGAAATTTACCACCGCTCTCCGAACTGGCAGCAAAGACCACGCCCCTGAACCGGTCCCTCGGTCGCCGCGGCTTGAAAAATAACCGTCTGCGCATGTGCAAAGGCTTTTGCGCAAAATGCGCAAAACGTGCACTTCCGTCGCGATCAGAACCGGTAGGGAACGTAAGTAGAACCCACCCCTGCATCCTTCCAGAGGCAAATTGCAATCACCTAAGTGCCATGATGAAAAAAAATCTGGTAGCACCTTTTCCAATTAACAAATTTTATTAAAAGGCCTAAGTTTTGGGAGCTGCATCTGACTTTATCAAGATGTTAGTCAGAAAAAAATGCAATCATGTTGCCTCTCCCCCCACCCCCTTCCAGGCTATACCAGGTCTCCCCCCACAATGTCTAAGCTTCAAGGGATCAGGAACCCCACATGGAGAAGAGGCTTATATCGATGAAGATTAATGACTGGGACTAAATAATTCTGCTCCAGGTGTTAATCTCAGGTGATTTCCTGCACTCACTTTCTCTTGCACTAACCTACACTAGATTGGAGTTCAGTAAGTCACATTCTTATAGCGCCAATTAAAATTAGACAACTATCTTCACTGAGAAAGAAATGTGCCTATCAAAACAGCTTGTGCTGGAATGGAGCACACATTAAAGGTGCAATTGCATTGAAATGTTGAATCAGTAAACCTCTCAAATTTTCCTTGAAGTGCATTCTATTGCCTTGGTGGTTGGTGGTTACTGGGTGCAGAAATCCTACATTCATAGAACCTTCTCTATACATTTGTCCTATATCAGGGTAAAATATAGGTCAGCATTCATTCATTCATTCGTTCATTCGTTCGTTTGTTCACTCGTTTGCTCGCTCGTTTGCTCGTTTGCTCGTTTGCTCGTTCGTTTATTCATAAGATTTCTTTAGTTACCCAAGTCATGTAACTGGGGGTTACATGATTCCAGGGTTACATCAAATAAAACTAAAACAAAAAAATATTACCAAAACATATACAATCAAATTAAAACAAACAGTAATTAGCATCATTATCCAACTCTACATGGACAAAATCAACCAAATGCATACCACATATAAACAGAAAACCCTAAAGAAGTGCAAGTTTATGCAAAGAGATTTCCCAAAATTTACTTCCAACACTTCTTTTTTCAATATAGGAGAATAGGGTGTACCTGAATGTTCCATCAGTTGTATAAACTGTTGCTTTTTTCCATCGGGTTGTCTTCTCTAAATATGTGCCTTAATGTGCATTAAAAATCCACTTCTTTTCTACCCAGCTTTCATCCACCCTCCCACCCAAACATAAATGCTTTTCTAAGTGCTTTGCGTTGATTTTAGTACAAATCTGCTAAGAAGCAAGCTTGTTAAAACCAGACTATAAAAGATAAAGTGCTAGAGGGCTACTGCATAGGCTTCTTTCATCAAAGATGCAGCAATACAGTGATGATTCAGTGCCACAGGGTTACAGATTCAGAGAAGCCTAATGCTCAAGGCATTCATATGCCTTGCTAATCCCACATTCCCATGAGTTTTGAAAATTCAGTCTTAGATGTAATTCTGCTTCCTTGGAATCCCCATGCTGCACTTAGGAGGAGTGAACAATCCGTAGAAAAAAATAATTATTACCAATAAGGATTGGAGAAATATGCATACCTTTGGAGGATTAAAAAGAAATATACATATGTAAACCCCTTTAGCTTTAGTCCTCTCCTTGGAGAATCCCATTAAATATAATTTGTATACTACATACTCTATTAAAATGATTTCACACTAAGTCGGATCAATCAATTCTATTAAAATTCCCATTGCAATTCCATGACTGACCTTGCTTGACATCAGATTTGTCATCTATTAGAGATCGCTTAAAAACTTCTTACATGTCCCTTCCACTTTCATGACTAGAAGCTCTCCCTCCACCCACTTTCCTAATGATTTAGTTAACTTCAGAATCAGGACGAAAAGAAACTGAGACGTTACAAAGTATGAATGGATGTGTAGCAAGAATCGGATATCAGGCCCTTAACCAAGACTCAAAGACTTATATGAAAAGAAAACAGGGAAAAGGTGTGTCTGGGACAGAGAAAGGCATACAGAACAGAAACTAATGATAGATATCAACTTTCTTGTTGCATTTAATATTTGCCTATTAGAGAAAATGTCCCAGTGACAGTTGCCAGTGTGAGGCTACATTACCTGAATAAGTCAAGAAGTCTCTCACTGGTACAACAGTTATACATACAGAAAACCTAGCCAAGAATGAATGAGAAATGTGTCCCATCCAATATTTTCATACACAATTTCTGTACTTACTTACTATAGGTGAACTAAATAGCATGTGCTTGCTGAAATCTAACTATTCCTGAATTTTACAATGTACCTCACAATTCTAACATTCCTAGAGAGAAAAAGACAGACAGTAAATTTGTGTCTAGAAGATCAATATTTGTCAAAGTGCACTTTGGGAAACGTATATATGTATTAGTAAACCTGAATATGGCAACATACATACATATATTCATAAATGTTCATGCTTAAGGAAAAGACCCCCACACACACAAAACTAAACACTTGAGTAAAACTGGATTTGTCTATTCCTAAGCCTGGTTTTAATTCCATGAAATCATGCTAAGAATTCAAATAAAACTTTATTTACTTAATGACGTTTGGAGACATGAATGAGATTATAAGACATAATTGTAGATTACTGTCCAGAATATAGCTGAGGTATTTGAATCAGACATTTACTATAGTTGTTGGTTCAATCAGCTTTTCCTTGAGTAGACAATTCATCTTGGAACACAGAACATGAGTTGCCCTGAAGATTTAATTAGATTTGTAGTAATAGCAAAGTCCCGGTAAGCCGTACTAAACACTCTGCAAAAAACCCGGGTTGGTTTCAAGAGTTAGATCTAGACCTCTATAAATATATTTTCCATCCATTTTGTGTTGTTCCAGAGAGAATCTAATCCAATTCAATCTTGAAATCAGAATTTCTGTACTTCCAGATTACTGGGGATTGTGGGATGAGGAGATAAATGGCTGTAACAAGCTGGTTTTCACAATGGTTTGAAATGTAAACAATACTCACTCACAATGTGAATGGGAAAAGCATGCCAAATATCATAGGAATTGATGTAAGGCATTTCAGTGCTATGTCTGTAAGATTTGTTCTTGAAACTATAAGGTTTTTGGTGTTTTGAGGATGAAATGCATAAGAACAATTGAATAGCCGGAGTGAATAAAATGTATTAAATTTATTGGAAATGGAGCATTAATTAATTTCCCTTTTATTGTACCCATAGCCTTTTTCTTTTCTGGTTTATCTGTTTTTCTTTAGAGACAGCACCTGATGAAATTTTCAGCCAAGGTATCACTATGATGGGGGATTGTAATAGACCAGGTGGCTGTGGGTTGAAGACTGGAAGAAAGTATAAAGACATGACTTCCCTTGCTTTTTTTCCTACAGTCTTTAAGTCAGTTATCTAAATAAAATAAAGCCATGCAAATTGAACTTGACTGTGCCAGATTGCATCCATATAGTGAGGGGGTTTATTTTTTGAGTGTGAAGTAGATTGTCCTTGCCTTCATCCAGGATAGGATGGATGGATTTACCGTATATTTTACACTCTCTCAGCTCTTTGATGTATACCTCTTCAGCAAAGAAGTACTCTAAGTTTGAACGGAACTCTACATTATTGAGAAATGCTATAGTAACATAAAGGCAGAATTTTGCTTCCATCTTATATGCTAGTGAATTAGGATAAAGCTATCCTGAGCTTCTTTTTTAATGCTTTCTTTGTTTCCTGGGTTTTGTAGGAAGTTAGCACCCACCCCTCTCCTAGAAAAGTGATATATCCTAGGAAAAATTAAAAAGGCATAATATTATATAGAATATCCCTAGAGAAATTGAGAAACATGCTTTTAGAAAGGAAACAGACTCACTCTTAGTAGCCCCCACCTTTGTCAATGGGCCATCAAGGAATGGCCCAGCTCACTCATCCCTCCCCTTTTGTTAATAGCCTGGATCAGTCTATTCTACATAACAAAGATCTACCTCCTTCAGACAGAGCCATATTAGGAATTGCCCAAAGCCCTTTCATTACACCACATGGGACCTGGGAACATTACATCAGCCAAGCCTGGGACTCAGGACAGCCCACAAGAGTTGCCCCAGCATGCCCCTGGGAGTCTGACAGCCAATTGGAGTGCATTACATACACAGGAACAGGAAACTAAGAGGTGGTTATAAACAGAGGTCATAAAATCAAGAGACTCAGCATCTTTCCTCCCTTTTCTCTTCACCCAACATCTGGAAGCATGTGATCCACCTTTTCTGCTCAGGAGCCCCTGCCATGTGCTCCTGTCCACCATTAAACCTTCTTTCCAAGCAACTTCCATGAATCCAGTGTCTTTTTCCCCACTTGGAACTGAACCCAGAAGGCTTACAACAGTTTAAAGCATGCTTTTGTTTTTGTAATTGTTTTTCTATAGCTTCTCCAAAATCATCTCTCTTTCTCTGACACACACACACACACAGAGAGATGAATTAAATGTCCATGGTCTCCAACCAAAGCAGAAAGCTCTCTCTGCTCTCTCTCTCTTCTCTCTGTGCCTTCCTCCCACCCTCTCTGTCTCTCTCCCTTTCTTCCTCCTCCCCTCTCTCTCATACACATACACTAGCGTATAGCCCTGGAATTTCCAAGTGGTCTCCCATCCAAGCAAAGCTACAAGACAGCCATGCACAATGTCCACAAATCTTCCACAGATCAACAAATTATAGAATGGGATATACAGTAATCGGAAATGAATCTTGAACTGTATCCTTCATTTCCAATCTTGTTTACTACCATACATCATCGAAACAAATTTAGTTAAGGCATTTCTATATTTTACAAAAGAGGGAACAGTAAGTGAAAAAAATTGATGGAATTAATTTAAAAGATATCTGATTTTAAATAAGGAACAATATAGATAAGCAACACTCAACTTCAGCGTGTGTATATTCAACATTTTATATAAAGTCTTATTTTCTTTTCAATAGTGTTCCTTTTTAATTCTTTCCATTAATATAGCTCATTTTTACAACACCGTGTCTAACCCACTTTGTACAATCAATCACCATAAACTGATGCATAGGTCAGAAAGGAACCAATTCAACAAGATCTGAGATGAAATTGTTCATTCTTAAGAAAAACTCTACAGAGGTTAAGCTGCCCCTTGTTGACTGAAAAAAAAATCTTCAGCATGTATAACAAAAACACATCTTCTGAAAAGATACCTTAAATAAAAGATTCTTAACTCCTCGACAGAGAAAGAAATGGAATAAATACAAAACATCTTCTCTTTCTTCTATCTATTACAAATACAGAAGAAGAGAGATGTTTTCCATTTTGATGAAAACATACTTGACAAGAACTCAAGAGCAGATTCTTCCCAATTCAGACTTTTCCCCCCTTGTGTTCCTTTGGAAAGCAGAAACTCTTACAGGTACTGAAAAGTTTAGCAACACAATTGTGATAAAAAAAAATTATGCTTAACCTGCCTGAGCTCTTCTCAGAATGTGATAGCATTTGTATTGCATTTCCATTTCTGTTCTGCTTAGGCAGCCCAATTCATTGCTCTTCAGGAGACCATTCACATACCCTCCACATGTTGATGAATGTTGCATATGATCATGAGAATATTAAACTGGCGATAGGATCTTTAACTTGTATAAAGGCTTGTTAGAAAACATTAGTTATTTTATTCTGTTGATAATTCCCACTTCACCTATTAGTTCAACTGAAGACTTTAATAAGAATGTGTTTGCCACATGTTTTTAATTTTGTTTTTGCCCGAACTCTTTGCTTTTGAAGGCTGCCAATGTTATTCACGCCTGTTTTTAAGAGCTTTAGAGGATATGTGGAAAGCCATTCCTCTGCTCCATAAATAAATTGTGCAGATCTGGATGTTCGCTGTCCACAATTGAGTGACTCAGTGTTCTGCTGAAAATTCATGGCACATGTTCACACTGAAGGAAGTTATGTAGAGATGTCTCTACATATTCAGTTATGAGCTGAAGCCTAGGTAGATTTGACATGCCTGCCTAACTTGATATGTATTCAAAGAGCTTTACATAAAGGCAAGGCACATGTGGCCTTTAGACATTGCATCTCTAACTTCAGCTGGGTTTTGAATTTAATCTCAGGAAAGCTGAAATTTCTCACCTCTAATTTATTTATTTATTTATGAAATGTATGTAGTCTCCCATCTCCATATAAGGTTCTGGTTAACAGTTAAAAACAGTATAAAAACAGCAAACCAATACAAGAAATTAAAGCAATATAAACAATATAAAAACCATTTAAAATCACAAAATAAAATTTATAGCTGAGGTAACGATCTCCACACAAAGAAGTTAATATAGCCATTGTCCTGGCTGTACCATGCCACAGGTCTCCATGCCTCTTGGCCAAACTATGGTTTTAATGTCTTGCAAAAAGCTAGCAGAGTTGAGGCCAGTCTGATCTCTGGGAGAGGGTGACATTCAACAAGTCTGGAGCAACAACAGAAGATGCTTTCTTCCTGTGCCCCTACAGATGACTGTAGATGACTACAGATGACACTCCCTGGCATTCTCCCTTGGAGAATGAACTTCCTTCTGGACCTGATGGGTTGGGTAGATGTGATTGGAGAGAGGTGATTCCTCAACTTCCCTGAATAGCTATAATGTACTGAATATGGTTCTGCTTTCATGGAGCCAACAACTATGGCAAAAATAGAAGATGATAAATGGATTGGCTCCTCAAAACTCTTTCTGGATCAAGGAGAGGACAAGCATTACCCACAGGTTTGCTCCAGACAGAGTGTCCCTGCAAAGGTATGATAAAATAGCAATTTTCAGTGGATATGATGGATCTGGGAGCTGTGGGGTGGGGAAAGTCATCCTGCCTAAGACATAGTTCTACGCCTTTGAAAGAAATATTGAATTCACCCACTTTCTCTTTTAATTATTTTAGGAAGCTGTTATTATTGATTTCTCTGCAGTTAAGAACCTTCCAAAGGGCAAATTTTATTATGCCGCCAGGAGAATCTCCTTTTAACCTGGATGAAAGAAGCTCGGTGTAAGTTTAAAGATTAAAAAATTGGAAAACAGTAAAAGGATGACTAGAAGGTGGATTTTTCAAAAATTAAGGGGTGAAATGGACTCAAAAGAATATTTCCTGTGGGGTGTTTAAAAATGTATGAAAGAATATATGAAGATGTTGAAATTAATTGTAAAAAATTATCCTGTGGAAAGTTTTGATTGGAAAATAAACAGGTGATAAGAGGAAGCTTGGAGGCTGATGAGAGGGAATCAGAGAGAACAAACAATTAAAGGAAAAGAGACCCATTAATAAAACGGAGCAATATTGATTATATAAGAAATTGAATCAATTTGGGAGCAGTATATTCAGATATTGGCTGTTCGATACTGTAACAGAGGATATAGAAAAAGAACAGATTTTATTGGATAAAAAAGAGGCTGTGAGTGAATGAAAATTTGAAGTTTAAAAAAATGCTGGGTTACAAAAATGATATGGAAAAAGTTGCTGTCGATCTGAAAATGAAATTAAAGATGCCAACATATAAGAATGATATGGAAAAATATGCTAAAATGGATTTACAATTGAAACCAGAGGATGTCTTAATAATTAAAAGGGGACATGCAAATAATCAGAAGAGTGACTTATCTTGGATTTTCAAAAGGAATGGGTGAAATCAAAGAAACTGTATCAGAGTTTGTTGTAAAAAATTCAATTTCCAGAAGCACACACAGATAACTGATTCAGCTGGATTCATTAACTTCTTTATAAACATAATAACAGATGAATTTACAATACTATTAGCAGAGTTCTTCTTCAATGTAGCAATAGTTACAAGTAAAACACAAGCAGCTTCTAGTTCAGAGTTCAGAGAGAGAGAAGAGTACAGAGTGGGCTGAGCCACGCCCAGCCTTTCAGCTTAAGTTTCAATTTCGATTCTCTGCACAGACTCAGAAGTGTTTAGCTCTCATTGGCTGACTAAGTTGCTATGCCTATTCATTAGCTGACCTTGTTACCATTGGCTCTCCCAGTTCATGAATAATCTGACACTCCTCCCTTCATGACTGGAAGAGACATAAATCAAATAATTTAATATTCTTCCTAGACCTGCATTTGAAGACCCACATTCACAGTTCCCTTGACAATCCCCACCTTGTAACTTTCCAGTGTATATGCAACCATCAGCCTTGCAACTCTTGAACCCAAGACCCTTTAATGCCTTATCTAGACATATATTCCAATTCCTGGCTGACTGCTTCAGTCCATAAATGGCCTTGTTCAATTTATACACCGTGTTAGGCTTTTTACTTTCATACCCTGGTGCTTGAACCATGTAAATTTCTTCCTCTAACTCAGCATTGAGGAATACAGTGGTTATGTCAAAATGCCAAATTTTATGGCCATGCACTACTGCCAATGCTAGTGCGAGTCTTATGCTTTCACTCTTTACAGTTGGCGTGAGTACCTCATCATAGTGCACATTTTTCAACTGTGAAAAACCTTGTGCCCCTAACCTTGATTTATATTGTACCTCATTATTGGGTAGTACCTTCTTTTTGTATACCCACTTGCATCCTACAGCTTTGCTACCCTGTGGCAAAGTCATAGATGTGAACACTTCATGTTCTCCCATGGATTTCATTTCCTTGTCCATGGCTTCTTTCCACTTTACTTGTTCTATTTTAGGTAATGCCAACACTTCCTTATGGTTCCTTGTCTCATACCATACATTACACAGTTTAACTTTACTAGCAGAATACCTGTCAGGTAGAATCCCTTTCTTCCATCGCTCTGACCTGCGTGGCATTGACTGCTCCTGTGTGTCAACCCTTTCTTGCTTCATATCTTTTTCAGCTTCTTCAGTTTCTCCTCCCTGAACGCTGACACCCTCACTAAGTGAGTTACCATCACTACGTGGATCACTGTCACTAAGTGAATCATTCCATAAATTTGCATCAATTCTGTTCCAATTTTGTTCTGCAAAACTAGCAGACCTGGAAATCACTATTCTTTTGCTCCCATCGCTAAAACAATAACGTTTTGAGCCTGGTTCATAGCCCATAAACCTGAGCTTTCTAGCCTTTGGTTGTCCCTTTCTTCTAATTGCCTTTGGAATATGCACCCACGCAGTACTTCCAAAAACTCTTAAATGTGCCAGAGATGGCTTTCTCCCATATAGCACTGCATATGGAGTATCATTAATGGAGGAACTCCACAGCCTATTAATTAAATAATTAGCAGTCAACATGGCTTCACCCCAATATGACCTGCTCAGACCAGAATCCTCCAGCAGTGAGTCTTTCATGGTTTGTAAGACTCCATTCCGTTTCTCAGAAACACCATTCTCCGCTGCTGTATACGGATTTGTGCATCTGTGTTTTATTCCCAACTGTCCCAAACACTGTTGAAAACTTGTTGGCATAAATTCTGAACTTCTGTCAGTTTGCAGCTGACATACCTGTTGTTTACACCTTCTTTCTACAAAGCTTACCCATTGCTTAAACTTCTGTAGCACCTCTATTTTACTCTTTAGTAAATAGCAGAACCCAAACCTACTGTAGTCATCTACAATGACCAGCACATACTTTGCTCCTCCCAAACTGGCTTGCATAAGCCCAACCAAATCTGCATGTACCAGCTCTAGAGCTCTTGTTGTCTGCCTTGTGCTACTTTTGCTTACTGGGAATACCTTGGACTTTGATGATTTGTATACTGCACAGTCCAAATATGCCTTACATGCCTTTAAGTTCAACCCTTCTGCAAACTGTTCCATCGTTTGCAAAACTCTGAAGCTGGAATGGCCAAGCCTTCTGTGCAAGAGATGAACACATGAATCATGCTGTGCAACATTTCCAAATGACTGGGCACATTGAACCTTTTGTCCCTGCAACACATAAAGATTATCCTGCTTTATGCCCTGAGCACACACATTCCCATTTCTCTTTATGAGACACCTCCCATTTGCAAATGTGGTCTCAAATCCTTGCTTGTCTAAACTAGAGACACTCAGCAAATTG
>QLTV01004400.1:1793714-1811706 GCA_003457575.1 Thermophis baileyi
CCCTCCCTCCCTCCCCCTTGAAGGCAGCATAACTTTTATTTCTTTAAAAAGTAACCATATAGAGACATTTAGTGCATATTTCCCCTGTAAGAATATGATATATGACCCAATGAAAATAACTTAGTTCCTGTCAACTGTAGCATTGGTCCCAAACAAGAGATCAGCAGAACTTTTTTAAAAATTCTAAACATATATTGATTGATAAAAAGGTACTGTTGTTGTCTTCCTTCTTGTTTATCCCAATATTATTAAGGGTTTCAAAGAAGGGAGTGATAGAAGAGAATATTTGTAGCTCAGTGATGAAATGTGGGCTCCTTGGTGCTCTATGACCTTGCTTGTTTTCTTGCAGATGTTTCATTACCAAATTAGGTATCTTCATCAGTGCCAAAGCTAGTGGGAAACCAGCTTACTTGCCTACTTTTCACCTACTCATCTGAGAGGGCTACTCTATATTACTTTTCATGTGTTTTGAGATGCTACTTTATGAAGTATTGACTAATGTGAGTATTTTACTCCATCAGTTTTTTCTGCTGAAAATTAAGTGGTATGTCTGTATATGAAGTTCTGTAAATTATCTATTTTGAAGTCTTCCATATGAACTCCTAAAAAAGGCTATAATTTTGAAATAATCTGAGATATAAATATTTAGGATCCTGTTACAGTAGTATTTTGACTTGTATAACCCAAGGTCATCAATAAGCTGCTTAGAGGATTGGACTATCTGTTCTTTGACAGCCAGTAAAATTGCTTCACTTTGAATATTCATCAAGGATGACACAATTTATTTCTTTTGACATGAGAAAATTATTACCCATTTTTTCAATTGTGCAGTTTTTTTATAAGTTTCTCTATACAGACAACTTTTCAGGATATTATTTACTCAGATCAGAGGTGGGTTCCTCCCGGTTCGGACCGGTTTGCCCGAACTGGTAGCAACCCGCTGGTGATGTCATGGTGATGTCACGGAACCGGTTCTGTCAGTGCTGGTCCGTGGGCACCGCCATCTTTTTTTAAAAAAAATTTTTGGGGGGGGGGTTTGAATTATTTTCTGTTTTTTTTTTCTTCTGCGCATGCGCAGAAGCTGAGTTTCCGGCACTGTGCATGCGTCGCCATCTTGTTTTTGGCTCTTTTTTTGGAATTTTTTTCGGATTTTTCAGCACTGCGCATGCGCGCGCACACAAAGCACGCACACAAAGCACGCACGCGCCCATGCGGCGCGGGAGGAAGCGAACCAGCAGCAAGGTAAGTTAGAACCCACCCCTGACTCAGATCCATGCCATCCTGTCTTCTGACATGATTTGGGATGAAAACTGATTATTTTGGTTGATTTAGACAGGTAAGAGACTGATGAAATGTAACATTATTGGTTCTTCTGGAACTGTCAGTGGTTTTGGTTTTAATCAAGCATTCTGGATCATTTCTCCAGGTGAGTCATTATTTTATATAAAATATAATTATTTTAATAATTTTAGAAAAGTTTTATTCTGGGTCAGTGGACTCTGAAATTTTAAGGTTTCATGTTGTTTGCCATGTTCTATAATGTTTACATGAAATTGCTTTAAGAAATAATCAATATGTTCCTGTTAAACCATTTTCCTTCTCCAGAAAAGTTCCCAGAAAATGAAAAACTTAAATAAGTGTTTCAAAACATAGTGAATTAAAGCTAGAAAATATAAAATAAACTTGATATTCATGCAGTTTTTAGTAAATAGCAGTGTAGTGTGAGGCACTCTTTCCAAAAAGTCAGCTTTTTCTTATTCCATCTGCATTATCTATATCTTGGCCACTTTGCATAGACATCTTCTCCTGCTTTCTCTTTCATATTCCCCTTCTTGTTTTGCATCAGTTACCACTGGGTATTAGTGTAATAAAGTTTTACTTTGCAACATTCACAGTTAATTTCAGAAAAAAATACCCTGTAAAAGGTAGAGACTTCCCACCTCACTGAACGGTTTAATTTTTCCTCATTGGAATCTCTCCCTCAATAAACCATGTTTGGGATGAACCGGTTGTCCACAAAATGACAAGGAACTATGAAATCATAAGGTATCAAGTATCTGTTCTGATTTTCATTTACAACACCCAAGCCCATATGCAATGCAATCTAGTGGTGGTGTTCACTGGCCATTAAAAAAAGTGAAAGATCCTGAGTTCCATTGTCAGGGAAGAGCTTGATTCGTTGGAACTCAGGTATAAATCTGTGTTTGCAGTCCACTCCCAGAAACAAAGATTATTTTCTGGGGAAACAGCCCAGACAATGTTCATACATTTTACATTCATTATATACTATATATGATCAGTGTGTGTGTATACATATGTGTACATGTGTGTGTGTATGTCTATAAATAAAATCTATCTATCTATCTATCTATCTATCTATCTATCTATCTATCTATCTATCTATCTATCTAATCTATCTTATATATAGATATATACACACACACAGGTAAAATCCTTATTTACTATTCAGTGGACATTCGGTTTTGTGAATACTATTCCCCCATTAATCCATATTTGAAAATGTCTGTAGTATGTCAGTGTTGATCTAGATTTGTAATTTTGTCTCTCATTTCAACTTAGTTTTTGTAAGAACATTTTACTACACTGAAGGACACTGAGACAATGAAGGACTAATGAATAGCAGTACTCATAGCTTACTGAGTTTGACAAAACCATCATTGATAATCCACAGTCTTGCATGAGATCCCAGTACAACCATGTTTAATTTCAGTAAGCCTTCCTTAAATCTGTTAATCCAATCATCTTGGGGGTTTTTAATCCAATGTATTACAAGTAACAGAATTTTAGTATTATTTTTAATCCTACCTATATTTGCTTAGCTTTTAAAAAACATCAGTTTTTCTCTTGGAAATGTTCTGCAACATTAAAACATGACTTTACTAACAGTTAAGCTGCTTGCCTTACAGAAGAAATATTGGAATTATGTTTCCCTTCCATCCACTTTACTCTCTCTGTAAGGATGATAACATCCTGTTTTATAGATTTTTTTTTCTGATGCTAAATAATAGATGCATTTGTTGTCTATGCTTTAGATTTTTCTTGTGTTGCTAATTCAAAGTGTTTTATCATGCAAAACCACATCCTTTTGTTTTCTGATTAAGAATTGAATATTTATATGATTTGCACAACAATTACTGCACTTATTCTGAGGATTTTACTCACACAGCACTTCAGAAGAGAAAGCAGCAATAAAAATTGGGAATAATTATTTGATAGGGCACTATCATAACTATGCTTCAGTAGATCTAATGAGTTCAACAGGAGGTACTCCCAAGTAAAATTGCAAAGTAGGATTATTGTTGAGCTCTCCTTAACTGAAGTTTTTCTTGCATTTGGCACAGATTAAACATCAGAACCAAGGCAAATAGAATGGCTACCATTAACTAAGAATTACAGTATTTCAAACAAACATGGATTCTGCCTTTGTTCAAGCAAATACTTATTTTTACTTCAAGAAAAAAATTAAAGATTTGGTGGATAAACTTGTTGATTCCCATGGGAATTTCAAAATCCCTGCTTAAATAGAATGTATTACTTCCTATTTGTTGTTGTAGCTGTTTTGAATAACAGATTGGGCAATTCTTCACCAATGTTTAAATAGCTTCTCTTCTATGTTGCTTCTAGTTGTTCTTAAAGCTAATTTTAAAAACTCCAGTCTTAATTGAACCTGTTTGGTCATTTTCCTTATTATTTTCTTTCTCTTTCTTTCTCTTTCTTGCTCTCTCTTTCTTCCTTCCTTCCTTCCTTCCTCCCTTTCCTTCCTTTCACTGTTACTAATGCTATAAAAGAAAGGGAATCAGTTCGCCTAGGATGGAAAACAGCAATTTTGAAGCAGAGGGGGGTGCTTCATTTGCCATGAGATGGGAGACACCACCTATTCCTGTCCTCAAAAAGTGGTGAGTGGCTCATAATGCCAATGCAGCAGGCAGACAGTTTGGATCTGCTCATTGTTGGAGGATCAGCTGCTTCTTAACAATTCTGAGTGTTTTACTTCATCAGGGTGTAATCCAGGGGTGGGTTCTACTTACCTTCCCTACCTGTTCACATCGCGTCAGAAGTGTGCGTTTTGTGTGCGCCCCCGTCACATCGTGCAAATGATCCTCTGTGCATGCACATAAGCTTCTGCGCATGCGCAGATGGTTCTTTGCAAGCCGCTTTCAAGGAGCGGTGAACGGAGAACTGGTTTGGGGGCGTGGCCGGCCGGCCATCGCTGCCGGTTCGGCGAGCGGGGGCTAATTTCCGGTACGGGAGAACCGGTCCGAACCGGCAGCAACCCACCACTGGTGTGATCATTTTTAGGCTCAGGATTCATTGCCTTTGAGTGACCTCCTCAAATTATACTCAAACATATATATGTATCCAGGACAAATATTAAATTAGATTTAACTAAAATGAATTAATTGTATTAGTAGAATTGATGCTTCTCCCTGAATATGTAAGCATTTATCTATCCTGCTACAAATAACCATGAAAATTTGGTGGAACGTTTTGGAGCACCTGGGAGCCATACCCAAAACCTTGAGAGGTCTTGAGAGGTCTGAAGTTTGTATTTCTAATCTACTGGCATTCTAGTGACTAAAGTCTCAGCGCACTTGGCAAAACTATAGCAGTGCAAGATTTCAGGATGGATTTGGAAGGCTCAGCTTAAGTAAAAAATGAAACTAGAAAATAGAGTTTTGTTAACACTAGCAAAATTCAGCTAAAGAAAGACCAAATAAATGTTTATTGCAAGCCAAAGATACATAGAATAATTCTTTTGAAACAGATGTGGTCAATGCTGGACCAATGGTTAAACAAAATCTTTACTAAAATAATATCTCTCTCCTCTGTTTATAAAGAAAAGTTACTGAGACATTTTTTTCTGAACCATATAAGGCAAAGAGAACTGTTACTTCACTCTCTTTTTAAGCCTTCACTGTATGAAAGCAGCCTTTTTTTTAAAAAAATGAAACAATTGTTATTTTCCATTTTTGGATATGGTTTTGCAAATGTATTTTGCAATGACCTTTGGTTGCAAACTGTATTACTAAATGGAAAACAGACATTTGACATGACAGACTTAATGCTCAACTTTCCTTTCTCTGATGAACTGGCAATCTGTGCCTTAACCTAAACTATACCTTTAATTACAGATCTTTAAATTACAATGCAGGCAATTTCTATGAAAAAGCTGCAGGCTAAAGACAGGCTTTGGGTTAAAGAGTTATAACGAGGGTTGGTAGGCCTTGTTAGCCAACATATTTCAGTGCTAAAAGCTTTCAGATGAAACCCACTTCCTGAAACAAAAGAAAGCATTTTATATTTTTAGTAATACAAGGAATACATGCTTCTGGATGTTTCTTGCATATAACCTCAGAGGATAAAACAAGTTTGGGTGGAGGCTGGGTAAGGGGAGATCAATCAGTGCATCCTGTATTGTGCCTCTTTTCCCATTCTACCTCATTATATCTTATATGAAATTGAAAAAAGGTGTTGTAATGAAATAGAGGCAAGAAACTGGTCACGCTTGAATCAACTTAGTTTATTGTTTTTCTAACCTTATGTTTTGATTCTTTCTGCATTAGTTTCCCCTTTCATTAAAAAAAAAATCTATGGGAAATAAATAAATAAGCACACAGAAAGAGTTCTAGTCCTAATTTATATCAGGTGGTCTTTGATTCACTGTCCTGTTTCCATCATCTTTCCTTCACTTCTTCTTCTTGTCTTCTCCTTCCTCCTGGTTGTCTGTGCTTTCGGTCCCTTATCTTGTCTTTTGACTTCTTATTCACCTCCATCTTTCTTACATCTCTCCTTTTATTATTGTCATTTCAGCTTTACTATCAGCTGCACTTTAATAGGCAATCTATTCTTGACTACTGTTCCTCTGTTTCTTTATTTTCCATTTCTCCTCTTAGTAGTCAACAGAAAGAGAGTGCTTGGGAAGAAAAGGGGGGGAAACATGCTTGTTCCAGCCTAAATTGGCAAAGAGAAGCTGGGTAGATTCCAATTGCTGACTATATCTTAAACCCACATTTTCATAAATAAGGCCATAAATCCATATTGTCAATAAAATATGCTATGGCAAAAAGTGATGGAAGAACAGGGAAACCCTGGAATAACTGAGGATGAATCTCTGTTTGGATTGGGCATGTGCCTAAGAATATAGCATAAAAAAAGATTACCAAGGCATATTTGTGCTATTGTTAGGAGGAGGATGACAAACATTCAGACATGACAGATAAGGCATTTTTTCAGAAAGACCAAACTTATAAAAAAACAACAACTAATGGACTAATCAAGGAGAGAAGCAATCTAGAACTAAGGAGAAATTTCTTAACAGTGAGAACAATTCACCAGTGGAACAGCTTGCCTCCAGAAGTTGTGGGTGCTTCATCACTGGAGGCTTTTAAGAATAGACTGGACAAGCCACTTGTCTGGAATGTTATAGAGTCTCCTGCTTTGAGCAGGGGGTTGGACTAGAAGACCTCCAATGTCCCTTTCAAGTTCAACTCTGTTATTTTGTTACAATGTGTTATAAAAACCAAACTAAACCAAACCAAAATGTCAGAATGTAACTTCTGAATCACACAAAGCAGCTATTTTTTTTAAAAGTCTAGGATTACTGTATTTTCTATTTGTTTTCATGCACAGGGAAATACAGAGCATTGGAACATGATTCCACCACCACTATCCCCGCATTCAAAATAGAGGCATGGATCTGTATCTTTAAGTATGTAGAAAAATGATAGTGGCTTCTATAGCATTAGCAAAGTCAGAATACAAGTGAAGATGGACCATTCAGAATCCATATCTAGGGAAACTGTTATATTTCAGTCATTTTGAAAGGCATAAAAGAATATAGAAAGCAATCTGAGATTAGTGCTTGATGGAATGTTAAAGGTAACTTTTTTCGTTTCAATTATTTAATATCTTACCACTGTGGTATGATGGGAAGGCTCAGCAGATTAAACATCTACAATTAGTTTTGAAACGCCTCCATATTCTGAAAATGAGAAGTTCACACAGTCTGTTACTATATGATCTAGATTTAATTATTCGCTTAATGACTGAATCAACTTTATATAGGTGTTTATATTTATTTAAGATTTTTTGTTAATTAGGGATTGTGTGCATGTGTTGTGTATTGTGTGTTGTGTATTGTGTGTTGTGTCTGAATATAATCATTATTTATATTATTGTTTTGGAGGATGTATTTCACTATTAAAATAAAGAAAAATTAGGCACAATTGATTTTTTTCTGGACTGAACACATGACAATCCACATTCAAAGCATTCCAATGCAAACTCAGTTGTTTAATCTGGCTACAGTCTAGCTTCCATTAATATGAAGCAGGCTTATGGCTATAATTCAGAAGTCCCCTAAAAGTATCACAAGAAGAATCAGCCATTCAAATCCTGGATGACATAAAGGCTGACCAATCTCTTGAGACAATGGTGAACAAGCAGAAACCCATATAAGTTGAGCAAACAATTCAGTTGATACTAGTATAAAATATTCACCCTGATTTTTAAAGAATCTTAAAATAGTTGCCACACAGTACTTCTCTGGGCTACAGAAATGACATCTGATATGTAACTAGAACTTTGAAAAACTACGCTAGGTACTTAAAGCTGATGACCTGTTCTGTTAGATGCTTATCTATGTATCAGTTGTATTTTCTGAGGCTACTAGAAAACATTTTGGATAGTTTATAATTAGTGGTTCTCAACATAAGACTGACTGAATACAGTAAAGGTTTTTCTAAGTCCAACTTGGGTCAAAAGAGAAGATGACTGCATATATTAATAATCATTAATTAATATCATATATTAACATAGGGAGCTGTTTGTCTGCTATTTTGGAGCACGTAGATCACAACGTCTCAAATATTTGATTAATGTACTATATATTAAATAATGTAGAACCAAAATACAACACTGTCGCACAGCTCTTGATGATGTTATCGGGTTGGTCAGATACCCATATAGTGCACTCTAATTTTTGTTTGTTCATGCACTTTGTGGATTAGAAGCCTATCCATAATGGATTGTTAGAGTTTGGTCCCATAACTAGAATCTTGAAATGGTGTCAAAGTCTACAGGTTACAGGTCTAAAGGTTACAGGTATACTGTTCAGCTAGATGTTGGAAAAGGAGAAGACAATGGTCTAAAGTTGACATTCATTCCCTAAAACATGCTTACTCATCCTCTACTAGGATATCTTGTTCTAACCAGTTGTCCAGCTTACTGCATAGATACTTTGCATACAATTCGTTGATTATACTTAGACGACTTTATTCTATGGTGAGGAGACCCTTTAATTCTTTACATTTTGACTGCTCAAACTGATAAGTTGCTTCTGTTCTGACCCAGCGCGGCAAACCCCCAGAAAGCGACACACACACACACACACTGTTCGTTAAACAAAAAGGCTTTAATACTAATAATTGCTTAGTATTAAAGTGAAGACTAATTCTTTGCCAAAGTGTTTGTTTTCAAGCACAGAACACTTTGGCCTGGATTCCAAATATGAAAGACACAAGCAGGTCATTAAGTCCATCAAATATAATTACTTGCTGAAGTTGGCCAAGAACCCGGACTGGAGTCAATCCAACTGATAGGAACGAAGTTCAAAAGGCAGCCAAGATGAATACAAACAAATTGTCCTCAGCAAAAGTGTGTGGTGTGATCCAATCTTATATAGTCTTAGGCCGTGGCCCCTCTGCCTGCAAGCTTACTTTCGAGGAGACCTCCTTCTACACAGCCACTCTTGCCGGCTAGCTGCCCTGCGTGCTCTGGCATCAATCAGAGGCCCCTCCTCTTCACTGGAGTCACTGAACTCCTGCTGAGGAGGTGCAGAAGGCCCTGATTGTGCATCGTCCTCTGGCCCTGCTTCCTCTTCGGTCTCGGACTCCGGTGCTGGCGCTACAGACCGCTCTTGCCACCCTATGGACTGTTCCTGTTCATCCGGATCCATGAGCAGCTGCACGGGACGGGGGCAAGCCACAACAGCTTCATGTGGAAAAGTACCATATGGACCATGAAAAGCAACCATTTCTGAGGTACAGGAGGTTGGAGATTCAATGGCACAGACATTCTACTGATTACAGGGGGGGGGGATTAGGTTGTAAACAGAGAAAGATTTACTCTGTAGTCCCCTCTGTGTCTAACCATTTGCTGCTGCTTCTCTAAAGTGTTGTTTATCTGAGCACATGTCCTTCCGCTTTCCTGCACAGTACAGGGATATGTGCATAGAGCATAATCTGTGTTATATTGTTTTACTCTTCTCCTGGTAGGATATAACAAGCTAAGTGTGAGGCACTGCTATCCTGTGATGTATATTCTATGTTTTTATGTTGTAATTACAAAACCCACTTCACTAATCTTTGCTCAGATCAGATTCCCATTATCAGGAACACTCTCTCACACATCTGTAAAATATTTCAAACACCAACATGGTCAGGTGGGGTGATTTCCCCCACCCCCCACTGTGCAGTGCTCTGCCTTTTCTTTTTACGAGCACAGCATACCTTAATTTCATCTCATTGTCCTGAACTGCCATCACTACACCTACACTGAGAGAATGCTCCACATAGTTAGACTTGACTCTGTTGATTGCTCTACAGAGCAAAATCTGATTAAATTGAAGTACTTCTGAATTAATTGAAGTGTAGAGTTCTTTTCATTGCATCTTTGGGAAAAATTATTTGGGGGAGGTGGGGTTTCACACTGACAAATAGTGAGTGGACGGTGTTTATCACTTGCATATCACTGCAAGGTAACTTAACTGGAGTTCAGATGAAATCAGCGAAGCGCTGTCTTGCACAGCATGGTGCATAGCAACGGCTTGAAGTGCAGTCATTTTCTATAGCAAATGAGAAATCCAACAAGGCAAGCTTTGTTCCTTTGAGAAGCAAGTCTATGGAGTTTAAAAATATCCACACCACAGTCTCCTGATTGCATATTCATATTGGCACAATAAAATTCTCTCCTCTTCCACCGGGATTATTGCCTTTTTTCATGCAGAAGCCAATTTCGGAAAGGAGATAAACAAAAGAAGGGTCCTCCTTAACTTAACTTAACTTAGACACAGAGCGAATACACATCATCCTGCTAGATAGTTCTCTTTCTAAAATATATATAGAAACACTTACTCGCTATCCAAAAATAAACAAATAAACAAACAATTATGAAGAGTTTTCATGTATGATGCTTGTTCATGGCCTAAGCCTGAAGAAAGGCACAGAAATACAAAGCAGCAGGTAGATGAAGTCAATTGAAGATCCTGGAGAGAGAAGAGATCTTGGAAACCAGACTGATGTTGTTCTTTGGTGTTAAGAACAACAGTATAAGGATACCATAAATGCAAATGTCTATGCTACACAGTGCTAGCATCTAGACTTAGGGTTGATTAGAATGCCATTAGTAAGGAAGAATATAGAGATGGTGGGATAGCCATAAGAAGGTCATCCCATAATGTTATCAGATCATATATTCTGTCTGTCATTGCATGTTTTACATTGCTTTTTTATCATTCCTGTCTAACATTTCTTATGCAAACAATTACAAACTCACGTTGCACACATGTCTATATAATTGGATAGTAGTAATTGATTTATATCTTCCATGAGCTGAGGTAAATTCCAGATTAAATTCTTTAGCATGTCCTGTGAAGACAATCTCAGACAGCAATGTCCCTATGATGTTTGCCAGTTGAAACAATCTCTAGGTAAACTAATGATCTGACATTACTATAAGACATACAGTATATTCCTATACAAACCATTCTAATAATCTGTTGCATGTCCTATACTCAAGCTACTCCATGGTCTTATTCTGAAAATCTTGTTAGAGACTGTGACCCCTTTATTGACTGCATCAATATTGATCTATCGATCTATCGATCTATTAGTCTATCATCATCTATCATCTATTGGCAATTCATTTTCCAATTTATTTCCAAAGCCCAGAATCTTCTCCTAGTGAGTCTAGGTGATAAGGCATTCTCATTCTGTACTCAATTAAGAAATAAAACTGTCTAGAACTATTTATTTTAAGTAAACCTGGAAGTCTAATATTTTCTGTCTTTTCTCTGAAAGGTTATTTCAGTTTGATATATAAAGAGGAAATAGTAAAATATAATGCAATTACCTTTGGATGATGACACAAAATGGCACAAAATGCCCTTAATTCTTAACATCTAAAAGTCTAAAAATAAAATTGGTCTGACTAAATGCCTAGTTTACTTCTTCCCTTATTAAAGAGATCGGCCACTTTTTTTTTACAGTGATTGACTGCCAAATGAAAGATCAGAGTTCATTAAATAATAGTTACTCTCAAAAATCAAAAATTATTCTAATTCCATTGCAAATTAGCCTTGATATTTTCATTAAGAGGAGGCTCCAGAATTACTTAGTGGCTTTAGCACTGAAGGGGGGGGGAAACCTGTATGCTTAGGATAAGGCACAGTGAAGTACCCTGTGTCTTTTGCTGTTTTGCTTTCTGCACAAATGGGAAAGGTGAAACATGATATTTTCTACTGAAGAGCTGTGAATTTAACTTTAGTCTCTGATAAGGAAATTGGGGAGGTGGGTTTTTCAGCAACATGGCACAGTGCTCAACAACAGGCAAATCTAAGAAAATGTACATTCCTATATCTTGCTTTCCTGTGGCCAATGTTGCACTTTCCAAGACATTTGGTATGCAAAGGATCCAGGAGTCTTAGAACAGCAACTTATATCCTCTTTATTGACTTATATGTATGGAAGAAGAAGGGGGATCAGAAAAAAAAAGGAGAAGGTTAGAAATGGATGGTTCTCATCATAAGGGTGAATCCTAGTACCTTCAGCAAGCAGAAAATGAAAGTCTTTTGTTATTTCTCTGGCATCAGCAGCCAGTTCTGTCTGGTATGATAATAATTCCAACTGTGGGAGGGTGTAAAATCTAGGTGGATGTCAACTGTTTGCAATTACAGGAAAAACAATCTGTTGGAGAAGTAAAATGTGTTGATATTTTTTTAATACTGATGCTCCTTCTTGTACAAATAAACACCCACCACTCAAACACCGACAATGCTATTATTTCTCTTATCTTGTAAAGCTCAAAGTCAAGGTCAGCTCCGGGTAATTACAGTTATACATTTTTCTTGGAAGCTTTATGGTTGTGTTTGCTTTATCCAGGATGTACTTTTGACCTCTCAGTCTATCTTACAGCTCTGGAATTCCCAGATGTTCTCCATCTAAGTCCTCATTTTGGAGACTAGCCAAGGTCAGCTATATGCTGCTCAAACATTTGCCCCAAAGGCTACAAATACCATCATCCACTTGCTTCACAAAAGGTTTACCTGCCAGGAAGAGGACAGAGATAATCTGCTAAGCAGTAGTTTGGAAATTATTCTACTAAGGCTCAAAGAAGCCTACTGTTTCAATCCCTGTACCTCAATTGAAGTACAAGTTCAAAGTAAGTAGATTTAAAATGATAATAGTTTGAGAGGGAGCATTGTGAATACTGCAGAGAGTTGTAGTCCAAGAACATCTGAAGGGTCATAAGTTGCTTATTCTTATTTTGAAGAGATCTTCAGATAGTTGGAAACAACTGAATGGAAAAAAAAAAAAACCCTCCCTGATGTATGGTGGTAAGAGAATCAGTTGCAAATTCCAGGCAGTAATATTAAGAAGCAAATGCAACATAAATTGACAGTATCACAATATTTTGGCGCAAATCAATAATAATGTAGAACTAGTCCATCTGAAAAGGATTATTATAGAACTGGAAAAAAAGACCAAAAGTAAATTGAATTGTGAAGACAAATTAATGCAGTTGAAGTGTCCAGTTTATTTATTTATTTATTTATTTTTCAAAATTTGTATGCCGCCCAAATCCCGAAGGACTCTGGGCGGCTCACAGTATATATATATATATATATATATAAAAGACAGCAATAGAAAAAAAAACATTTATAAAAAACAAAAATATTAAAAAAAAAACATTCACACAAACATACATGGGCCAATCAATCAATTATTGGCCCCAGGCCTGCCGGAAAAGCCAGGTCTTAACAGCTTTACGGAAAGCCAGTAAGGTGGGGGTAGTACGGATCTCGGGGGGAAGTTGGTTCCACAGAGTCGGAGCGGCTACAGAGAAGGCCCTCCCCCGCGGGCCCACCAGCTGACACTGTCTGGCTGATGGGACCTGAAGAAGGCCAGCCCTGTGCGACCTCACTGGTCGTTGGGAGGAGTGTGGCAAAAGAAGACAAGTGGAAAGGTGATAAAGTGCCCATAAAATTATGAATGGTTGTGGGAAAAAATGGATAGTACATAACTCTGCATCAATATTTGTCTGTAATATCTGTCTGAGCCAAACTTTTAAATCTGTAGTCTTTCAAAGACTATTTGTTCTACTAAAGAAGGATAGAGCTTAGAGGTTGTTGAACTACAGATCTCAACAACCCCCCCCCCCCCAGTATTGTCTCAATCTTTAGACTTCCCACCTCCATATGAAACATACTGGAATGGCAAAATAGTGGTTGTTCCTCACACACGGCATAATTGATATTGGAATCCATCATTAAACAAACTTTACTGCCACAAGATGGAGAAAAACTGGTAGGAAAGTTAGGTGAACAAACAGAATAGTTCTATCAAAAGTTATTAACCTTCACAGCTAAATAGAATTGGATTCAAATGCCTTGTGTCTTCCAATGCCAGCTAAATGAGGTAATGGGAGCAAGCTAGGGGAAGAGTTTAAAATGCATATCTCTACTGGTAATTGCTGACAGAGAAATGATTTCTGTTCCCCACTGCTGACAACTTGGCCTTCAGCAGTGATTACTTTCTATGGAAGCTTAAACTGGAGCTAAATGAGCCATGTTTCTATTTATTTATTTATTTATTCATTTATTCATTTAATCATTCATTTGGAAAAAGTGATCCTTGAATGGATATAGAGTGAGGTGTTAACTTAGTGTCCACTGGGTGATTCTGAGTTTTATCATTATTTATTATTATATCAGAATGGAAGACAATTTTCTGTTCCTATGCCACTCTATAAAACTTAGAAACATCCATTCTATCTGGGTTGAACAATCCTTTTTAAACCAGGGGCCACACTTGAACTTTGGGTGGCACAGCAGGAACTCAACTCCATGACAGAATACAAATGAAATTTCATTTAGTTCTATTCATATTAAATTCAGTTATTGGAATGTAGCTAGTGTGATGGTTCCCAGATTATTCCATAGTTTTTTCTTTATGTCAAATCAAGCATTTAAACACCACCTCTGTATCCAATAACTGCACTTGCTCCATGATTTGATTCTCCATAATTTGATATCTGGGATATATCACTAAAGTTAGCTAGGCAGGAAGGTACAGCAGATAAGGAAATTAACTCACCAGAAGACTAGAACTTTGAGATGGGCTTTAATAGCAGAATCTGTCAAAATCTGTCCATGTCTTCCCTTCCCTTCTTACACCCAGGGGGAGAGGGGCAGCAGTATAAATGTCTTAACTCTCTCCTGTCTCTCTGGCCTAATACATGTTTCTTCTTCTCTTGGTATTTCCATAATGGTACTCTGGTTTCTTCTCCAAACTCATCTCACTAGCTATCTACAAAGCCATCAGCAAGAGCCTTTCCTAACTCCAGCTGGTGCTTCAGTTGTGACCCTTTTTGGAATTGGATACTCTGGGATTGGTCATCCATGCCTTCATTACCTCCAGATTGAATTACCACAATATTCTTAATAAAGTTCAGGATATCTATGTGACCACCTCCTCCAAGATGACTCCTCCAAGATGACTCTACTCATGTTCCAAGTCCCCTTGCCCAGGAGAAAAAGGGATTAGGGACACAGAAGAATTACTTCTCCATTGTTGCATTGAAACCTGTAATAAGCTTCCCCATTCCAACCTCAAGGTCCAGTTGGCCTTAACTTTATGCATCTTCAAGAAAACTGCTAAAGTTTATAGCTACATTATTCATACAAGCCTTTGGATAGTAATATCTGCTCTTTGCCCGTTATTTGTTTGGAAACATGCTATCTGAATTTTATATTATTTTTAAAGACTGTTATGATATAGTTTGGAGGTTTCACTGTTTTATGACCTAGGTTTATAAGCTGTCTGGAAATGCGCAATGGTGGCAGTGTACAAGAAATGGAAAATAAATAAATATATTTTTAGAAGGGCTCCTGGAGTCAGAGATAAAACTATTGGAGGGGAGACACAGGTTGTGCAACTGCAGGGTTACAACTGATTATATACCGAAGTATGGTATCCATTTAAGAATAGGACACCCAGCTGAGTTCATGGCTTGAAGATGGGCTTCTAGACTGGAGAAGCAGAAGACCTTTATTTAGATCTTTTGTTTCAGCAGCAGTCCTATACATAGCAACCTGTGATGAATGCTATTGAACTAATTGGATCTTCTGGATAAATATGCATTGGGCATCTGGATAAACTAAAGAAGCTGAGGATTTTTAGTCCTTCTGCATAATAAAGAGCTTCTGACATTATTAGATCATTAGAGCTCTGAGATATGTTTTTTTTTGAAATGGGAAACCCATGGATGGTGCAGCTCCATCTGCTTTGCCCCCTGCAAGTTAAATTTGCCTGTTTTTACCCGTTGCCTCTATTCTCCTTCCACTCATAGCCTTTGGATGCTTTTTAAATCCATTCTTCCTAACCACGGTATTGTCTTCCTTGATGTGGCTGCTGCATTTGCATTTTTAAAAGACAAGGTAGGAATGAAATGTCAGAGTTCCCTGACGTTTTATTCTTGCCATGTATTTCATTGGGAGGAGTAAAATGTCAAGTAAACGGCAATTACACAATGAATACATGACATTTTATATAGCTGATGGATAAGCAGAAGGGAAAAATCACAAAAATGGCATCTTTGCTGATGAGAAGGCAAAGAAGAAATTGCCGAGGAATGGAGCAAGGGAAATATTGTACTTCATTTAAAAAAAAAAAAAAGTGGTCATGGCTCACTCAATATTCTTGATACAATCTTCAAATAATTTGATGTGTGGCATTTTATGAGCATGAAGAAGAGTGATTGAAAGGCATAGAAGAGAGGTAAGAATTTTAATTTTTTAATATGGATTTTTAACTCTCAGACTTGACTCACAATACTAGCAAATTCGAATTCTCCAGTGTTAGGTATGTAAGCTCTTACTCGCACCCATTACATCTCCGCAGGCTGTGTTGCTGGATTCAGTGACCTGCACATAACCTTTAAGAAGGAAAGATAAATAACCACGTCCAGTTATTCAAAGGGCATTGGGATCAAGAAGAATCATGAAACTGTTTCATGTGGCCAAAGCTGGCTCTACCGTTATCAAATAGGGGTGCCTAAAGCCACAGTGAGGCAGCACAGTGCAGAGGGTTTTACTGTGTGCCACACCAACTGCCCTGAATCTTTTAAGCTATTCTGGTTTCTTAATGTACAGAGGAAGAGGATGTTCTATTAATGGCAAAGGGAGCACGAATCAAAATGTTCACATCAAAATGCCTTGGAACAGACTTCAAGGTGGCTCTCATGATTTACACCTTCATTATCGCATCTTATCCAATCTTCCTTTTTTTATTCTGCCCTAGGACCATTTCAATAATGGAATGTCCCAGTCCAGGTTATCAATGTTTCCATTACTGTAAATGTGATCATTGTCATGAACTTCATCTGCAGTTCCTAATTGAACTGCCTGTTGCATTTCCTAAGGATGTCCAATATAAATATTAGAGATAACTAAAACTTCTTCCTCTTGTTCATTAGTAATATGCCACAATCAGAAAACATGATTGATGTTTGTGGTTTTTTTTTCCTACAGCACATTCTGCAGCATGCTAGATGTTATGCTGTAGGCTGTTGCTCAGTGGCTAGGAGAATCATCCACCATTTTCTCTTTTAATCTTCCCATTACAAATCTGTCAAAAAGATGGACACTAATGAAATTGCTAGTTAAGGCCAAGTACTGGCTGCACTTTTGTCAATGGAAGTAATTAAGGTGGACAGTGCTTGGTTGTAACACTCAGGGAAGCATCGCATAACTCTGATCTGATTCTCTGCATGATAAAAACATTCCATCATAGTGTAATTTTTTTTATGTGCTATTAGCTGAACAGCTAAAACATGCAGTGAAAGGGAACACATACCTCCATTAATTTAACACATGGTATCATTTTAATTTTTAATAAAGCCTACTGGGGTGATTACTTCACTGCTGTTGGTTTAAAACATCTGTTTTTTTTTCAAAATATGTCATAATTTCATTTGATTATTCACTCTTTTAAATCCATATGTGTATATGTGTGAATGCTGGGGTATATTCGGTGAAAACAGCTGCAGAGCTATTTCTAATAGTGAACTGGTATAGTAACTATATTTACATTGATATGTATCTGTTTCATACAGTTATGATTCTCCCTTCTTCTGAATCATGAAGTGTTGGAAATATTATATTAACAGGAGTCTTCCCAAAGAAAGCTACAATTTCTCATATAATGGAAAGGACAGTTAAATGTGTTGAGGAAATTTAGTTTTCAGTGCTAAGTCTAATCAAGTTGAACAATCCTAAATTTTGCTATTATTTATATGTAAATAACATTCTAAATATGTGTCCTTCAGATATATTGAACATCACCTGTTGGATATCAATGAAAGCCTTGAGGGACATTGGTTGGTAAAGGCTAGTGTAGATAATATATTAATTAATTAATTAATTAATTAATTAATTAATTAATTTGTCAAGCATATATGATTACAAGCAAAGTATAGACAAAGTATAAACATGATTGTATATATATATATATATAATAGTACAAGCATGATTATGAGTACAAGAAGTATGAATATATGGGTACATTAGGACAGGGACAGTAGGCACGATTGTGCGCTTATGCACGCCCCTTACAGACCTCTTAGGAATGGGGTGAGGTCGATGGTAGATAATCTAAGGTTAAAGTTTTGGGGGTTTGGGGAAGAAACTAGAGAC
>QLTV01004400.1:1811749-1823585 GCA_003457575.1 Thermophis baileyi
TAGGCCTAAAATTCCAAGTCTGGTTGCATAAGGTATTCTGTTGCGAACGGAGGAGTGTAGTCCTCGTCTCGTGAAATATCTCTGGATATTCTCAATTGTATTAACGTCCGATATGTAGTGTGGGTTCCAGACAGATGAGCTGTATTCAAGAATTGGTCTAGCAAATGTTTTATATGCTCTGGTTAAAAGTACAGTATTACCAGAGAAGAAGCTACGCAAGATTGGGTTAACCACTCTTAATGCCTTCTTAGCTATGCTGTTGCAGTGGGCTCTGGCACTTAGATCATTAGAGATGAGTACTCCAAGGTCCTTTACTGAGTAAGGATCATCAACAAGGTCATGATCATATACAGTAGTTTGTATTTTGTGTTCTGATTATTTTTGCCAATGTGTAAAACTGAGCATTTGTTGATTGAGATTTGAAGTTGCCACTTGCTTGTCCATTCAGATACATAGTCAAGGTCTTTTTGAAGGGTTGTAGTATTGTCGGCGCTGTTGAATAGTTTTACATCATCTGCGAAGAGGACGCAGTTACTTTGTATATTATCACAAATGTCATTTATGTAAAGAATAAAGAGAGTAGGTCCTAAAACGCTGCCTTGGGGAACACCGCTGTTAACAGGTACAGGGTTTGATAGAGCTGTTCCTATTTTGACCACTTGTTGTCTGTTTGACAGGAATGCAGTTATCCATTTGTGTAGGGGGCCAGAAATGCCAAAAGATTTTAGTTTTAGAAGTAGTTTGTCGTGTACCACTGAGTCAAAAGCTTTACAAAAGTCTATGTAAATTGCGTCTATTGCTTTGCCCTGGTCGAGTTGTGTAGTCCATATATTACTCCGTTAATCCAACACCCAAAGGCAGCATAGCAATGAATTTGCTCATATATCCCCAAATTATAGAGAAAATTGGCAGTCCCTGCATATCTCTTGAAATAAAATATATTGTTACCTGCTAAGTGAGGGATTTGACAAGTTTGATGCAAGTCAGAAGTGGAAAGGAAAGGAAGGGAAAGGGAAAGGGAAAGGGAAAGGGAAAGGGAAAGGGAAAGGGAAAGGGAAAGGGAAAGGGAAAGGGAAAGGAAAGGCATTCAGCTTTAAAACAAACATTTCATTTAAATTGTTTTTGTAACAAGATTAAATATAGCATATTCTGCTTCAACAACAAAAAACAGATAAAGGTAGCATAATTCCAAAACAAAACAAGAACTGTTCCATACTACAGTGCTATCCTGTTTCAATTAAGCAAATATTGTAGAATTATTGTGTCTCAAAGAGCTATTCTGTCAATGTAAGAAATCAAAGAATAAAGCTTAGGCCAATAGGCATGCAGATTGCATTTTTGCAGTTAGCTAAGGTTTTATTTTATGTAACCAGTGGTAAAAAAAATGCACTGAAAATCTCTATATAATCTTTAAGCAATGTTCTGTAAATCTTTGAAGAAAAAGATTGCATTAAGTTGTGGTCTTCTTTGCAGCTATAAAATATTTACACAGTGCTGAAAAAGATGGATTCCTCACATAAAAACATATACATGCACAAATGTATAATATTCCAACAGCTAAATGTACTGTATATCTGGCATATTTTTATAACAATATGCAGCCATCTGCTTTAATAAGTAATTTATGTCTCTTGCATCTTAGGATACATTGTGTGCATGTAGTTATCATATACATCACCTATATATACCATATTTGTATAAAATGATCAATATACATCTTTTTGTATGCATTTTTTTCATATAAGTTTTATTTAAGTATAATTTACAGTTCTTTCTTTGAACCTTCTCAACACAGTGAAAAAATTTCAAAGTTTTGCAGCAAAACCTTAAAATGTCATAGGACTTAATTTGCTACACTGTAATCTATTTAGGCAGACCACTGTTAAATATCTTCACTAAGCCAACTCTTTGTGGTCAAGTTTACCTACTCTATTTATAAAAAATTACCTAATCTATTTATAAAAATATGCAGATGTCTATTGCTAGGACACTTCATGGCCACATTTTTTATCAGATAAATATGTGATGTGTGAAATATTTCATCTGTTCCAATATATTCTTCAGTTCCCATTTTGATGACCCTGAAATCAGTTAGGGGGAAAAAAAGTTTACTGTTTATTTCATATAATATTATGACTTCTGCCTAACACTTCTGTTATGATGTCCTAGTATGGTTGGGTAATATTAAGCAATATTTTGTCATTGTTTAACAATCACTGTATATGAAAGGGGTCCTTGGTGCTCTCTGAGCTTGCTTGTTTTCTTGCAGAAGGTTCATTACCTAACTAGGGAACATCATCAGTGCTAGTAAGGAGTGCTGTTAGTTGGCCAACTAAAGCCCTTCAAAACATCCTAAACACACAAAAGACCCGAAACCCCAGAAGAAAAAACAGGAGTAATCTACAACATACAATGTAAGAACTACAACAACCACTATGTAAGACAAACAGGCAGAAGACTGGCAGAACGCATCCAGGAACACCAACTGGCAGTCAGAAGACATGATGAAAATTCTTTAATTTCACAACATATAGACAGATTTAACCATAGTTTCAACTGGGAAAATGTGACAATCCTAGACCAGGCCAAATCCAAAAATGCCAGGAATTTCTAGAAGCCTGACATGCTAACAAATCAGTCATCAATAGACACATAGACATTAACAACATTTATAGACTATGCAAAAGAGACAATCAATCAGCCCAAAAGAGAAAAAGACTCCAGCACCTCTCCACTAGTAATCAGCACTCAGATCAGCATAGATTAACTCCAAGGTCAACTTCAGACCAACAATCAAGTAAGCAATACCCCAATCAAGAAACTGCCAAAGAGCCATCAGTAAACAGTCCAAACAAAGAATTTCTAAGACCACTCCCACCCACCCAGACAGGCAAGACACCAGAATATAAACTGACAGCAAACAGCACTCCTTACCTCCTTACCCAGCACTGATGATAGTCTGTAGAGATTCTCAGTCATCCAGGTCATGCTTGTCCTCACTACAGACGTTTAGCTATACAATTTGGGATGAACACCCTTTGAATGGTATGGGAGTAGGATTGGATTTCCAGAGGAAAAATTGCAGACTACAGGAACCAGGGTCACCACTCAGGTGGCCCATGAGGACACAGATAAACCTCCAAGTGCTTCAACGACTCTCTAAAACAGGGGTGTCCATCTCACGGCGTCATGTTGTCATCATGTTACATATCACAACTTTTTTCCCCTTCGCTAAACCAGAGGTGGGCATGGCCAGTGTGTGATGCATCCAGCCCGCGGGCCGCGAGTTTGACACCCCTGTTCTAAAAGGATGCAGATTACCAGCTGTCTGCAAGGAATATAAATCCTTCCATTCCCCACTATCCTGTCAGAGATGAAGAAGCTTCTTGGATGAGAAGTGAAACATCTTCAAAAGAAAAAAACAAGAAAGTCCAGTTGCCTTTTGAAAAAGCACCTTTAGGATAGCACTGATGATGTTACCTAGTTAGGTAACATCTGCAAGAAAACAAGAAAGCTCAGAGGGCACCAAGGACCCCTCATTTCAACCCTGAGCTACAAATATTCTCCTTTATTGGTACTGTATATTTAATATATAAGTTGTGAGGCAAAGAAGATTGCAATTGAAGTTTACATGCCTATTGTTAGATGTGATTCATTATTTTATAGCTCATTGAGCTTTGTGGTGAATTGCTCTTTATCTTTATTATCTATATATATAAAAGCGAAAACCACTCACGCATTAATCACGAAATCTCCAGAACCGTAAAGCCTACAAACTTGAAATTTGCCACGTATGTTCCTCTTGGCTTCTAGGTGCTCACTAAGAAAGGATTTTTCAAAATGACTATTGCAGCATGAGTATTTCTTATATTAATATTAACAAGCTCTGATGCTAAGGAGTTCTACTCCCCCCTCCCCACCTGAAAAGAAATCTGATCCAAATGCAAAACACAAGCAGAGGAGTTTCAGTTTTGCTTTTGCTTTCACAGCAGCAAGAAGCTTTACTACAGAACAGTTGAGCTAAGCCACACTAGCCAGATGAATACCGCTAGATGCTGGTAGGCAGAAACAGAGCATGGCCAGTTCTATGTGGCATGCTCCAGAGTCAGTTCACCTGACAGCCTGGTCATCTTCCAGCCAGACAGCAAAACCAGGAATGTTGTTTACAGGGAGGTCCTGAGCAATTCATCTGAGGGACGAATTTAAAGTCTATGCTATGCAAATAATGCCTTCATCTGTAACAGAAATTTAGCTTACCATCTAGAAATAATACAGTCCCTTTTTTAACTACTCATTAATTTTCAACCTTTAAGTGTCAATTTATCAAGCCCCATCACATAGTTTCGTAGCGAAGCAACGGGTATCAGCTAGTCTCAAATATGGGGGGGGGATTGAGAGTTCTACTAGTTTTCTTATAGCAGTGTTATCATCTTCATTTGGAAACATAGTAATTGTTCCACTGTGTGCAATCATTGCTACTCACATATGAGAAGTTCAAAAAGTATCCTAATATATCTGAAAATTGCATGAAAACATATATTTGGGAAAAGGAAATTCTTCATTGGGTCAAAGTGCAAGCAAAGAATTGCATGTGGTATGAATTTAGTCCATCCCTTGCTTTATGCAGAATTTGATTTCAAAGACTCCTGACATCATACAGAGTTTATGAGTTGAGGTTTTTAGTTTTTAGTTATTTTGCTACATATGATTTATTCAGTGTTTTGGGGTGAGGAATAATTAGATTATGGGCTTAGGCTAATTAATGTGTTGTTGATATTGTAGTGAGTTTCTAAAACCATACAATGAAAGTATGTTAACCTTTTTATGCTCTAGAACAGGTTAAACCATTATGCCTCTCAGAAAGCCAATTCCTCTGACTTTAGCAAAATCTCCATCCCCCCCCCCCCAGATATGAGGGTTGAACTGATCATTTGATTGATTGCACAGAGACTGGATGAGCCCAATTTCTATTTCTCATAGAAAAAGCTGCACTATCAAATCCCACCCTATGACTTTGCTAGATCTGACAGGGTAATGGCAGTTTGATTAGCAAGAAACTACACCAAAGCTATCAAACTAACTACCCATCAGGCTTGTCAAAAAGGATAGGCTAATGACAGTATTTGTAATGAGACTCACAAGGGCCATTTTCCCTGCTGGGCAATTTTTCCCTTGAAGCAATCAAGCAAGCAAGTCTGGTTAGGTTAGCAATAAACATTTTGCTATCAAAGCTGCTTTTTCCATTGAGGCTCTTACCCACCAGGGGCTAAAGAAATCATTATGGATTTTTTTTATTTAAAAAAAATCACTAAATTGCTGAAGGCATACACATTTGGCCCTTCAACTTAACCCATACACACACACACACACACACACACACACACACACACACACACACACATAAACTTTGTGTATGGGTAAAGTTGAAGGGCCAAATGTGTATGTCTTCAGCAATTTAGTGATTCCCCCCTATGTATATGTATATGTATATGTATATGTATATGTATACCGTATGTATATGTATATGTATATGTATATGTATATGTATATGTATATGTATATGTATATGTATATGTATATGTATATGTATATGTATATGTATATGTATATGTATATGTATATGTATATGTATATGTATATGTATATGTATATGTATATGTATATGTAGATTATATATATACACACACACACAAGAAAGAACAGATTCCAATCTGTTAGTATGTAGCTAAAATAAACTATGCCTAGACCAAATATAAAGCTCTGTAATATTATTTATATAGATTTCCTCCAAATGTTTTAATTTCAGTAAGAATACAGCTGATTGTCAGTTGGAGGTGGTGTGTGTGTGTATGTGTGTGTGTGTGTGTGTGTGTGTGTGTGTGTGTGTGAGAGAGAGAGAGAGAGAGAGAGAGAGAGAGAGAGAGAGATATCTTTTTGTGTTTTTCAAATTCTATTAAGTAGAATTTGAGAGTAGAATTTGAAGTAGAATCTTCAGGATTTACCTTACAGATTGCATGTCTTTTCTGGATGGTAGGTAAGCTTCCCATTAACCTATTAGTAAAAGGAGAAGTGCAACCATCTACTGTACATAGGATCCCTGCTCCATAAGCAGTTAACAATTGGTGCATAACATGAATTTGTGCAAAGGTGTTCCTCAGAACAGTCTTGTAGATAGTCTTATGGCTTGCCCTCCCCAGCAATGAATAATTAAACTTGTTCACTGAATAGCTATTTATTAATTTAAATATATAAGGACACTCCACTCTATAGAGATTCTGGGTGGCATGTAATAAAATCATTACTAAAATACAAATTAAACAAGCAAATGTTCTCCAATGGCACTGCAAGTGACTCTTCTGGTGGATCATCCCTGGAATTCCTTGGAAAACCAAGCAGCTCTATCAAAGGCTGCATAGGGAGTAATCTGAGCTAAGGCCATTGTCATATGTCCCTTATATGCAGCGTCAAGGGCTTCAATCTAACAACCCACCAGACCTTCATGGAAACCCTCAAGTTCACTTTGGGGGTCAAAATGCTATAAGTTCTGTATGGACTACACCAGGTTTTCCATAATGGATAAATGTGGTCTTATTACACACCACTTGGCACTCAATAGCAGTAACTGGAACCCAGAGGAACCTGGAACCTTGTCACCTAGCATTGGGAATAAATACTGAAATCTGAAATGTGGGACCCATCTCAGCCATTATTCACATTGGACCTGAAGTAATCTACTTCAGATAAGGGTGACCCACTTCACATTTCTGTCATATCCTTCTCTGTCTCATCGTGAATTTCTTTAAAACTTGAACATTTCACCTAAATTCATCACCCATAACTGAGTCATGGTATTCAGGCAGCATACTGTATATTCAAAACCCTGGTTGAAACAATCTTTCATTTTTCAATATAAAAAGCCCTGGGATCATGATTTTAATTTTCCCTCCAAAATATAATATAGGGGAATTCGGTGCAAATTTCTGCAGGTCAATCAAAATCTTATTAGTTGTATTGTTTGAGTTTTGTTTGATATTTGAAAAAAAATTCCTTTCAATCAGCTCAGGGAATGTTTTCAGGTGATGCGACACACAGCAGCAAAGTGCTAATATGGGAGAATGATTTTAAAATGGAGAATTAAATGATAAGGTAAACACAGTGAGACTTACTTTCAGGTAAACATGTACAAACAAAAGGACTGTTCTAAACTGTGGTCTCATTACCCTGATCTTCACATATTCCCTTTCTTGTAAAGCTGTCCCTGTGTCTCTCAGTGGTGCTCAAAATTAATTAGCACCTGTAGACTCTTAATTAATTGTTTCCTGAACTTCCAGCACCTCTATTATCTAGAGGACATGTGCTTTTTTGAAGTTGTTGGTGTTCATCCTTCATCCTTCCATTTGAATGGAACCAAAGAATTGCACACATTTGATAAAATAACGTTAGTATTTAAGGTTATTCGGTGCTGAGGGATGGGACAGGTGGTGTGAATGGATTTTTTTTCTTTAAATCAGCCCAGAAATATCTTGATTGCAGGAAGTGTGCCATAGTGCAAATGGTGAGTTCACCCACACTTATGCAATTCAATTAGAGTCATAGCTGAATTATAAAAGAAAATAGGAGAGGAAGGAGAAATATCCTTTTCCCACCTAAAGGAAACTAATATTCATTACTTCCAGTGGAAAAGAGCAGGATGTAGTACTGTTTCTCTCAAGTGTGCAAAACATTCACCCTATTTTACAGAATATGTTCAACTCATGTTGTCATAGAGTAAATATAGCTCGCACTAAAAAAAAAAATTGTTCCTTAAGAGGTGTCCAGTCTTTCCTTTCTTTTCTTTCCTTCTTTTCTTTCATAATGACTATGAAAGCAGCAATTTGTTCATTCACAATGACACAAGTCAGTACCAAGATACATATATTCTACCCCATTTTTATGCTTCCAGTCTTCAAAAATATTATTTATAGCCTTCAAAATAATGTCAGATAGAGACAGACAGACAGACAGCAGACAGATAGATAATACCTACAATTGTGCCCTTACATTCTTCCTCTCTTGTGCAGTCACTGAATAAATCATCATTCACCGTTGACCTATTATAGTTCATAAGACAATGACATTCACCCGTGGCTTACATATATAGGATAAATCCATGATATATTTAAGGACTAAATGCTATCTTAGAAACACAACCTACATACATTAGTTTTTATTTTCATTATAGACCAAGTGTCATTTGTGGGAAGATGAAAAGTCAGAAGCTCATACTCATCCCTGAAATATTTTTGAAGATTGTGTTGTTAGTAGTTTAAAGAAAATTAAATGGATCAGTCTACACTTCTCTGATATTAATGACATCTTTGCCTAAATTAACAGGCTCAGACTTAACCCAGACAAGACCGAGTGGCTATGGGTATTGCCTCCCAAAGACTATATCGACTGTCCATCCTTGGTTCTGGGGGCGGGGGAAACTGTCCCCCTCAGAACGGGCTCGCAATTTGGGTGTCCTCCTAGACTCACAGCTAAAATTAGAACAACATTTGGTAGCTGTAGCTAGGGGGACCTTTGCACAAGTTCGCCTGGTGCACCAATTGCGACCCTACTTGGATCAAGAGGCTCTCCTCACAGTCACCCATGCCCTTGTTACCTCACGGTTAGATTATTGCAATGCATACTATTAGGATTTTTAAAGTTATCTTCGAGACCGCCTTCTACCACATAGCTCCCAGCGACCGGTGAGATCCCACAGAGTTGGTCTCCTCCAGGTCCCGTCAGCTAAACAGTGTCGTCTGGCGGGCCCGCGGGGGAGGGCCTTCTCTGTGGCTGCCCCAGCTCTCTGGAACCAGTTACCTCCTGAGATCCGGACCATCCCCACCCTGCTGGCCTTCCAGAAAGCGGTGAAGACCTGGCTCTTCCGGCAGGCTTGGGGCCGTTGATCTCGCCTCTGTAATTGGTGAGGTCCGGCCATGAAACGGTGTGTATGAGTTTTTTAACTGTTTTTAAATGTTTTTATTATGTTTTCTTTTAATGGTTTTTTATATTGTTGTGAGCCGCCCAGAGTCCCTTGGGAGTTGGGCGGCATACAAATTTAATAAATAATAATAATAATAATAACTGTTGTAAAAAGGTGTCAGCACAAGTATATTATCAATATATGTATGAAATCTGAACAATTATGTTTTAAAATTCCTGCCTGGACTCATACATCTATATCCATGTTCATCTATGCAGTGTACAAAGAAATTTGTTCTGGATCCTTCTTAAAAGTTGGGAATTATCCCTGTTCTAAAAAGGAGCATCACAAATAGATTGTGGTAAAATCAACAGTGATAAATTAAATAAATTGCCCTTTCAGAAAAATTTCCATATTTATTTTATTTTTTAATTTATTTATTTTGTCAATTTGGTGTTTGATAATATACATAAGTATAACATTATTTGAATACATAAGATGGGTACAAATAACAGGGAACATTTGGACAGGGACAACAGGCACGCTGGTGCGCTTATGCATGTTTGTTTCATTTGGCTTAGCAGAAGAAAAAGCCATGGGCCTCACTCTGGGAAACCAAAAAGAGTTCTGGATCCCTTCCAGGTGTTATCTCAAATGATGTACCTGCTATTTCTGGGACAGCAAAGCCCCATTCACAACAGGGTGATCCACTATCTCTGGCATAGTGACCCCTTGGTCATTAGAATTCTGTTTGGGTTAAGGCACCAAGCTAAAAACCAGGAGTTCTAGTCCCACCTTAGGCATGAAAGCTGGTTGGGTGACTTTGGGCCAGTCACTCTCTCTCAGCCCAATGGGGAAAACAGAAGGAGGTGAGGTCATCTGCAAGGTCATGTCCATTCAGCTTGTATTTAGTGATCTGATTCTTTTTGCCAATGTCTAGGACAGAGCATTTGTTGGTTGAGATTTGGAGTTGCCAGTTGTTTGACCATTCTGACACAAAGTCGAGGTCTTTTTGAAGGGTAGCAGTGTTGTTGGTGGTGTTGAAAAGTTTTACAACATCGGCGAAGAGAACGCAGTTGCTTATAATGTGATCGCAAAGGTCATTTATATAAAGTATATTCTGTTAAAAAAAAGAGACCAAGCAGATATTTGTTCTAACTTATTCTGATCTACTACTTAGTCATTTATTTTTCTTAGATCTCCTAAATATCATGATTTTGGTCCTACTATACATAAATAAGCCATTGTGCTGTAGTGGTTAAAGATCCCTGGCAAGAAACTGGGAGACCATTATTTCTACTCTGGCCTTAGGCCTGAAGCCAGTTGGATGATTTGGGGTCAATTTCTCATAGCCCTAGCAAGAATGTGATGATGAGCCAGCTTAAAAATATAGCCAAGAAAACTGCAGTGACTCATTTCAAGAGTTTCCAAGAGTCAAGACTGACTCAAAAATCTATGGGTGTAGACAGTGCAAAATATGGCTCTAAGAATTTTAACTGAGGCTTAAATAACATTTCATCAGGTCTTTCATCTATCTTTTCCTCCACTTAAAATCTGCTTTAAGTCTTACAAAGTTTTGCATAAATTGTTGTAAAGAAAAAACGTACTTTGGAAGACTTTTTGCCATCCTGAGAAGCAGGGGTGGGTTCTAACTTACCTCGCTGCCAGTTCGCTTCCTGCCGCAAAAAAATAAAAAAACAATTCCCCCCCCCCCAAAAAAAGCCCAAAACAAGATGGTGATACATGTGCAGTACTGGAAACTCGGCTTCTGCGCATGCGCAGAAGAAAAAAAACCTGGAAAAAAAATCTCCCCTCCAAAAAAGATGGCGGTGCCCACGGACCGGCACCGACCGAACTGGATCCGTGATGTCATCATGACATCACCAGCGGGTCGCTACCAGTTCGGGCGAACCAGTCCAAACCAGGAGGAACCCACCTCTGCTGAGAAGGGGAAAAATCAATACACCAACTAAGATCCTTTAGATTAAAAAAAAACCCTACACATGATTAAATTGGGACCAGAATTTCTGTCACTAAGCAATTTTTTATTTATTTATTATTTATTTATTTATTTGTCAAACATGTACAAGATAGCAGGTATAGGTATAAACATAAACATAATCGAAGTGAATACAGATAGATGAGGACAATAGGACAGTAGGACAGGGACGGTAGGCACGCTGGTGCGCTTATGCACGCCCCTTACAGACCTCTTAGGAATGGGGTGAGGTCGACAGTAGACAGTCTAAGGTTAAAGTTTTTTGGGTTTGGGGAAGAAACCACAGAGTCAGGTAGTGAATTCTAGGCATTAATCACTCTGTTGCTGACGTCATGTTTTCTGCAGTCGAGTTTGGAGCGGTTTACATGAAGTTTGTATCTATTGTGTGCTCGTGGATTGGTGTGGTGGAAGGTGAAGTAGTCATTGACAGGTAGGACATTGTGGCAGACGATTTTGTGTACTAAGCTTAGGTCAGACTGTAGGTGGCGTAGTTCTAGGTTGTCCAGGTCCAAAATTTCAAGTCTGGTGGCATAAGGTATTCTGTTACAAGCAGAGGAGTGGAGGACTCTTCTCGTGAAATACCTCTGGACATTCTCAATTGTATTAATGTCCGATATACAGTGCAGATTCCAGGCAGACGAACTGTATTCAAGAATTGGTCTAGCAAAGGTTTTGTATGCCCTAGTTTACAGTACAATATTACCGGAGAAGAAGCTTCTCAAGATTAGGTTAACAACTCTTTATGCCTTTTTGGCAATGCTGTTACAGTGAGCTTTGGCACTTAGATCATTTGAGATGAGTACTCCAAGGTCCTTGACAGAATGAGGGTCGTCTACGAGGTTGCATCTGCCCAGCTTGTATTTGATGTTCTGATTTTTTTTTTTGTT
>QLTV01004400.1:1860980-1875193 GCA_003457575.1 Thermophis baileyi
TATATATATATATATATTAAAGTTTAAAAAATCTATGGAGGATGGTCTCAGAGAGACAAAGTATAAAGCGACTGCAAAATGTTATTCAACACATATTTCCCCTCTGATCCAAGCTAATTTGATGGATTTCAGGTATACACTACACTGCTTCTAACAAGTGTTCCAAGCATGACTGGCTGCTATACATGGCCTAGCAAACATATAAATAATTGTTTGCTTTAGTGTCTACAAACAATTTGTTTGCTTAACATATCAAAAATAATTTGATGTATTATAGTCACAGCTATAGCTGTCATCTGATTTCTTCAGTAAGCAAGATATATCTTTCATTTCCTCCTCCCAGAGTCATTTTTTTAAATCCACGCAGGTGTTTTATCTCTCTTGTTAATGTAATGTAAAACTTTCAGATTGGGGGGGGGACATACATACAAATTTGTAATCTGCAACAAGATAAGTGACTTCAAAGAAAAGGCAAAGGCTGGGCGGGAAAACAGTACAAGATAATGCATATAAGCCTACACTGAAATTGATAAAACATCTCAAGTAAAAGCTGAACACATTTTTGGACATAAGAGAATCATACTTGTATGTAGAACGACTGATCTCAAGAATGCTTTTTTGAAATAGTATATTCATGCCAGAAGTTAGAACTGAGAAACTTTTGTCTGTATTACTTCCCTATAGATAACCTGACTGATGTATATTGCTTTCTCCTCATTAGCTAGAAAAAAATGCTTATTTCTCCAGTACAATTTTAAAAATAGAAATATAGATCTTGCAAAACACCCTTCAACAACCTCAGTTCTGTTAAGTGGCACATTAACAGGTTCAAAAAATGTGCTTTTGGCCTACATATGGCTTAATTTAAGTGAAAATAGATTCCTGGACTCCTGGAACATAGACATGATGTGATATGAATACTTTAACTTTTAGAAGAGGTGCAAAAAAACAAAAGGAGAAAACCACATCACATTTTTAGAAGAACATGGGTGTATAACAGTGTAGCACCATTTCTTTGAAAAATAGCCCTACGTTCAGGTATTCTTCACCATTCTTATCACTGCTCTTTTAATACACACATATTTCAAATGGATGAAGTGTTAAATGAGCAAATACAAAGATTAGTGTCTTTTTGCTCTCCAATATTAAAAAAAAATCCATGCGGATGAGTAAAATGAGATGCAAAGGAAAGATGGAATCGGGAACTAATCTAAGTGTTTGGTTAAAAGACAAAGTAACTACTTTCAAAACTATAACAATACTATGATAGAGCTATTGGTCTTTGAAGACACTGGTGGCATTGTTTTATCAAATGAAATGCCAAAGAAAATAATAAACAGCAGGGCAGTTTTGAGTAAAAATCTAGTGATTAATCCTAGCTAAAATATCATGGAATTTTCAATTCATCTCAGCTTGTTTAACTGAAACAATTCAATATTAAGTTCTTTATTTAATATCAGAATCCACTCACTTATAGTAGAAGGTGGAATCTATGCACTTGGCAATGGATCACAAACCAACTGAATGAAATAAGAAAGTGAAAGTAACAGAGTTTCAACCTCCCACCAATGAAATTAAAAGCATAACTACCCTTACTGTTTAAGCTGTCCTTGTCCTATACTCATGCCAGCTTGACTCTAGCCATCTTAAGAAAATCCTGGCCAGACAGACACTTTAGCAACAGCTTGCAAAATATTCATTTCAGACTATAAACTACTTGCATCCTCTCAATGGAAAATTCCACGTCTGTCTTACCCTCTCATCTTTCGCTTCCAGGAAAAGAATACACACACATATGGTATCCATACAAAGTGTAAATCAAATTTAAATATACAAAACTAAAATATCAAAATGTGCATATATGCGTGTGCCCACGCACACACGCACACCCAATCCTTCTTTAGATTCTGTTCTATTGTAATAAATTCTATAGTTCTTTTTTTTTCTTAGTAGATATGATATAACACAGGGGCATAATAACTTTATTATTTCCCATTATTGTTACAGTCTCAGTACAGTCTTGCTTTCATCAATAGCAATTCTATGAAATATTCCTATAGAAATTTATTTTATTAACACAAAAGGGCTAGTTTTTTCTTGCTAAACTGATGGTGTGTGAACTTAGTAGATATTACTTTCTTCCTCTCACTGGAGCTTCCCTCTTTGGGTATCTGACCTGAAATTTTGATATTACTCTTTGAAGATTATTTTTTTTAATCTTCCATTTGAAGTGATATATCTGCTTTGAGAAATTATGAAGAGAGGCCCATATCATTTGTGTAAAAATATTGATTACATTTTACAAAACCCTTGATGGGGAAAAAACACATTTTCCTGAATCCTAGAGGGGAGTTCTCACACCAGAGGTGGGTTCCTCCTGGTTCAGACCGGTTCGCCCGAACCGGTAGCGACCCACTGGTGATGTTACAGTGACATCACGGATCCGGTTCGGTCGGTGCCGGTCCGTGGGCGCTGCCATCTTTTTTTGGATTTTTTAAAATTTAATTTTTTCTTTTGTGCATGCACAGAAGCTGAATTTCTGGCACTGCACATGCGTCGCCATCTTGTTTTCGGCTTTTTTGGGGGGGATTTTTTTAATTTTATTTTTTTGGCACTGCGAATGCGCGCGCACGCGAAGCACACGCGTGCCCATGAGGCACGGCCACGCAGCGTGGGAGGAAGCGAACTGGCAGTGAGATAAGTTAGAACCCACCCCTGTCTCACACGTGCCACTGGTGAAAGCCAAGCTGCAAAGGATGGCACACATCGGATTTAATCCAGGGCTGGGATAAAGGCAGTTCAGTGAGGGATGAGCACTCACAACAACGCCTTGGCGCTTAGGCTAGGAGTTGTCACCACAGGAATCTATGCCTACCACATGTGTTGATTTCTCCCAAGATGCCTTGCTGAATGTAGTAGAAACAAGGCTGGAATTATGCAAACATAGGCAGCAAAGACTTCATTGGATTGAGACTAAGAGAACTGAAGAATTACCCATATTAGATGTTAAAAGTCAACATTCCTCTTTGTGTGCTCGGATTCTACTTGAGGATGAGTTACACAGCTCCAAGGATAACACCCTGCATTTCAAAGTGTTCACTGATATTGCCATGTCTGTTATTGTATTTAAATGCAATGTGTCCATACATGTTGGAGTTTACAATGCAGCAGTTTAATTTATGTTTGTCATTTGTCATTTGCTACCAACCTGACACCTATGGACACCTATGATTCAGACTTAAAGTGTTTAAATTCTATTATACTACACTATAGATATTTCTAAATTTTCTTATATATTCAGCAAGTAAGGAAAAAGTTCATCATGTTATGAATTCAGTTTTGGCAGCACTATCTAATTTAAGTAAACACTTATTTCCCCAAAGCATTAGGTTTCATCAGCTTTTCTCTCATATACCTTGACTTCATAAGACTTAGCAAAACAATGTTATATTCATATTGAAATCATATTACAGATACACTACCTCTATATACTATGCCTAGTTAGACTAAGCATGAAAGGCTAGTAATTGCATTTTACAAAACAAATATTGAAGGCAGTGCTGACCTAGTATATCTGTAAATGAGGGGTATATAAATTCTGTTGATCTGAGAGTTTTGTATGATATGTCAAGAGTGATACTCCAAAAATATGCAGCCTCAGGACCCAGAGGGTACTTCACAGCAATGGAATGATATTATTGATTTAAGCCTATGCATGTAATCTATTTTATTCCCAAAATTTGTCCAATCTTCCCAAAACATAGATTTAAAAAGTGGCACAATGTTTTGTTCAATCATTTGAAATGTACAACCATGAGGCAAGGATAAAAGTGAGATGAAAACATTGGTGCATCTGAATGTGTAGGACCTGTAGGTGAACATATCAGTGATGGATCAGCTAAATGTGTAGGAGAAACCTAGCAGAGGTGGGTTCCTCCCAGTTTGGACCGGTTCGCCCGAACCGGTAGCAACCCGCTGCTGACATCACAATGACGTCACGGAACCGGTTCTGTCGGTGCTGGTCCGTGGGCGCCGCCATCTTTTTTTTATTTTATTTTTTTGAATTATTTTATTTTGGGAATTTTTTCTGGTTTTTTTTTCTTCTGCGCATGCACAGAAGCCGAGTTTCTTTTTCTGTTTTTTTTCCTCTTCTCTTTCTTCGCCGTCTTGTTTTTTGCTTTTTTTTTTTGCTCCCCCCCCCCCTGGTTTTTTTTTCTTCTGCGCATGCACAGAAGCCGAGTTCCCAGCACTGCGCATGCGTCGCCATCTTGTTTTCGGCTTTTTTTTGGGGGGGGGGGAATTTTTTTGGATTTTTCAGCACTGCACATGCACACGCATGCAAAGCATGCGTGCGGCCACGAGGCGCGGCCACGCAGTGCGGGAGGAAGTGAACCGGCAGCAAGGTAAGTTAGAACCCACCCCTGAAACTTAGCACCCAGTTCTAGCAAAATAATCAATTTGTAGATAGTCATCATGACGGATGACAGATACAAGAGGAATGTTTTCATTTAAAAAAAACCTTATTCTTATGCATGCTATTCAGTTCTGTATCATCTGAGGGAAATAAGAAGTCCCTGAGTCAAAGAAACCAATGAAGAAAATATACTGGTTCAATATCTGGATTCTTGTGCAAAATATAGCAAGCTTTATAATTGACCAGACTTATTAGAAAAATGCCCATTGCTTCTTTCCCCCCAGACTCCTTCTCTGTAGTTTCTCAACCCCCAGCTGGCTGTTTCATGTATTCCAGAACACATAAGCAATTGACTTCATCATGCATATATTTGATTTCTACGAATTTGAAGCCCAAACTAGCTAAAGTCAAATCACACTAAAGATAAGGATGTCATCCTACCATTTGGTAGCAATGGAAACTGTATTTGAATGTAGAAAACGTTATACCTTAGTATAAAAATATGTTCGTTAGCAAAACTGAATATGCATTGAAATATTTATGGAAAACTGAAAAACTAAGCAAACCAACAAATGCGGCCATCTCTGTCAGGAAATATTATATCACCTGATATATCTATATCAGAGCCGAGGTGGCGCAGTGGTTAGAGTGCAGTACTGCAGGCTACTTCTGCTGATCACCGGCTGCCAGCAGTTTGGCAGATCGAATCTCACCAGGCTCAAGGTTGACTCAGCCTTCCATCCTTCCGAGGTGGGTAAAATGAGGACCCAGTTTGTTGGGGGCAATATGCTGACTCTGTAAACCGCTTAGAGAGGGCTGTAAAGCACTATGAAGCGGTATATAAATCTAAGTGCTATTGCTATTGCTATTGCTATTGCTATTGATATATTCCATTCAATAAAGGATAATGCATAATAATGCATTTGCATAATACCAAGAAAAAGCTCCTGGCTGTTTTTTTATACAATTTATATGGGTTCCTATCTCTCTGAAGTAACTCTAGGCAATGTACAAAGTTCTCTATTTTGCAAAGTCACCAAGGATCGGAAAATCTAATCCCCATTAGACAATCTAAATCATCCAAGGTAGCAAATTTGTCTGTGTTGAAGGAATAGGAAAAGTTTATCAGCACTAGATCACCGCCATTCCACCCCAGACAGAAAATCTATTCAGAGCAATACAAATTCCAAATGAAATAGATTCATGGACGACAATAAGTTATTAACTACTCCCAAGTAGGCAACCTCAAAGACTAGTATCTCTTCACCAGCCCAACCTACTTTGCATAAAATGAAGGAAATTTCCAATGAATGTTGCTTTCAACTCCTGGAGGAAAGGTGAATGAGAAATCAAATAAATGCCTCTGAAGGCACTTCTCAGCACAATAACTCAACATGACTACAAATCTATACATATATAACCACAGTTGGTCAGAGGGAAAGTCATAGCATTATCAACAAAGACATACTATAAGCAATTTTTTTTCTATCGTTCATTTACCTGAAATTTTTGAGGAAACCACACTGAGAAATGGAATGTTTGCCAAACACCAGGCAAATATTATTATTTTTTCCCCCAGCAAACGTTGGGCAACAAAATAGCAATCCATTTGCCAGATTCTCTGCTGCCACGGCATTCAGGCTACTGGAAGTTTTTTAACCTTTTATTATAAACAATCTATGAGAATTATATATAAATAATGGAGAAGACATGAAAACAACTATGTTGTGCCCATCAGCAGCTGTGGTAAAGCAAATTTTAAAAGAAGCTATGTTAAAATTGAAAAAAAAAATACAAATTTAAAATCAAGTTTATTGTTTTAAAATACTTGGCTTTCAATTTTGTAATATTTGGGACTAGCTACATAAAAACTCATTTAACATCAACAATTTAGCACACTACTGTGGAGCTGGGCCATCCCAAAAGAAGCAGCAACATTATTAATAAAATTGCACAGGATGTTTTGATAGTAGAAGGCCAATATATTCTAAAGACATCCCATTTTCTTCAGTACAAAATATTCCTGCTCTCAAATATGCAAATATGAACAACTGCAATATAACAGCTTCATCTAACTGTACTTCTGCAGCACTTTTAAACATTTGTATGAAACAGTGGGATTTATCCAGCACATTGATTTATACTAGACCCAAAGTAGATTATTTATATTATAGATCCTTTAATTTACATATCCAGTTCTGCATTTATTGGCAGAAAAAAAAATCATTGCATGGTAACAAACTACACCTCTCCTTTCAGTCAAGCTTGATTCCTGTAGATTTCTTGGCACCAGTCCATAATTGGCTTATTATTGTCTTCTTTTACATTTTTTTTCTTGACCTCTCAGTCTAAAATACTTCATGTTCTTTGGTGGTCTCCTTTCCAAATGCTAATCAGGCTCGACTCTATTTAGTTTTAGACCCTAAACAAAGTCAGACAGATAATACCACCTGCTGAGATTAAAAACGTTTCATATTTTTTAAAGAATTGTTAAAGCATCATGTTAATGATTTTTTTCCCTTCACTATAAATCTGAATTTGGACCAACACATGCAGGAGACTAACAGTGTACTGAATATGGTTTATAAAAATATCTGCATTCTTTGTCCTACCATCCAGAACAGACCACACAAGACATTTTATTTGGCATAATTATCCTCTAAATGAAGTTAGCAAATGTATTGACTCCAAGGGTTTTACATGGCACCAATTTTCCACATCTCTGCACCCATAGAAGCATACTTAGAGGATCTCTCTAAATGAATAAAAAAATTACTCTTCTACTCAGCAACCACAATGGTCATTTAAAGACCGAGATTTTTTACTTTGGATTGATTGATTTTAATTCCTAGTGACCACATGGATAGATTTTTCTCCTTGACAATCAATGCCTAACCTGGTCTTTCAGGTCTCCAATGATTTGCTCATCATCTGGTGATATCTAGTGGAATTCTAGAATTCAGAGACTCCAGAGTAACCTTTTTCTATCAAGCGACAACAAACTGCTGAAATGCTATTTAGTATACTTCTTCCTAGAAAGTGGACTATAATTGCTGTTCCCTCTGGTGGCCAATGAGGATCAGTTTGGTATAATCATTAAAAGCACTGGGCTAGAAATTGGGACATTATGTATTTTAATCCTGCCTTAGGCACAAAGCCAGCTAGTTGACCTTGGCCCAGTTACTTTCTCTCAATCTTATAAAGAAAGCAATGACAAATCATTTTTTTAAAAAAGGGCAAAAAAACCAAAAAACCAACCCTGATTGTACTGAATCAAAGGGATGGATGAATGGATAGAGATGATAGAGATAGAGATGATAGAGATAGAGATGATAGAGGAGAGAGAGAGATGATAGAGGAGAGAGAGAGAGAGAGAGAGAGAGAGGGAGAGAGAGAGAGAGAGAGAGAGAGAGAGAGAACAATAGCACTTAGACTTATATTCTGCTTCATAGTGCTTTACAAACCTCTCTAAGCAGTTTACAGAGTGAGCACATTGCCTCTAACAATCTGGGTCCTCATTTTACTGACCTCAGAAGGATGGAAGGTGGAGTCAACTTTGAGCCATTCAGAATCGAACTGCTGGCAGTTGGCAAAACCTCATTCTAACCACTGGCAACCACGGGCCCTAGACATAGATATAAATACAGGCATATTTTTTTTCTTTTCTATTTGTTTTAATGAAATGTGATAGAATAGGTTGTACGTAGCTGACTTCTTTTTGTTTTCCTCCTTCTCACATTATATTTCAATTTGTATTCTCGAGATAATATTAAAAATAAAAAGAGGAGGAGGAGGAGGAAGAGAAAGGAGGGGGAGGGGAGGACAAAAATATACATAATTTCTGGCATAGAAATAGTCATTGTTATCCAAATCAGCGAAAATTAAGACATTATTAATATATCTTTTAGTTGGCAAAATAAAATAGCCTCCAAAGCAAATCTAAATATGTAACCTGATATGTCTTTTCTTGAAGGCAATGATAACAAGAAGCTAACCTAAGCAGTGACTTTTATTCAGCCCAAATATGGCACCCAGTATTCTCAATATGAATAGAATATATTTGTCAGGCAGAAGGCCTGACTCATTAAGCTCATATGAACAAAGATACATTATTTTCCCAGAGATACCATCTGTGTTACTGTATGTGGATATGAAGCCAAGAGCACATCAAGTGGTCAAAAGGAATAGCCGTAGATCTGATATGTTTATTCCATGTAGATATGTAACATTTAGTGTTTGATGTTTTAATTGCATTATCCAAGGAAATATGTTTTCAGCAATTTAAAAAAAGTTTTCAAATAGGAATGCATAAAATAAAGAACTATATTACATGTATACAATGCATAATTACATTATATTGCCTATTTCATGATGATATTTGGATTGAGCAGTATTAGGAAGACTTTATCAACAATAGCTCTCTACCTGGGATGAGAACCTGTTTCCAAAAGTAGCTAAATCCATTTAATCTGAACTGAGACAGATCAAACATAACTTATTTACTATCATTATAAAATGCCAGCAAGTTATATATCAGTAGAAACATTATGAAAGATATATATATATACACACACACAATCAATCAATAAGTTTTATTGTATTTTAGAATATGGCAAGGCATTACATATATTTATTTTGTGCTGGAACCTATCTTCAGGAAACTTCTCAGTGCATATATTTTGAAGAGAGTGAAGTTCCTTGAGGATGAGCTCCAGCATGAATCCAAAAGCTTGGAAGAATAAGCCTCTGGTCCAATATCAACTCAGATTGGACTTTATTTTGTTTTTACCTTATGTATGCTTCTAATAAAACATTTTTTTCTAGGATAGCTTCAAAGGCAATCTTTGTAAATCAATGAATGCTTATCAAGTAGACTAAACACACACACACACACACACTAATTTCAGTAATTGCTGTAGATTAGTTCATGTATCAACATTATAATTACATTGGAAGGAGAAAGGAGGTCTAAAAGAAATGTGTGGTTACAAAAACCAGCTTACTAGATACCGTACTGTTGAAAAACACACAGCTACACCAACTACAGGGAGGTCTTAGATTTCTTGTGACACATTTATTTTAGTTTGTTAGGCAGTAACTGGGAAAATGAAGTGTAAATACAAAGCAAGACATCAACACAAATAATAGTGAGGTACAAATCAATCAAGGCATGATTTGAATTATTGATGTGCTATAAAAGGCATATATGTTTGTCCAAAAGGCTATTGAACAGACAAATGGTCTTGAAAGCACCTGCTTTGAGGCATCAGATTGATTTACTATAATATGGTATGTCAGGTTGAACCAGTGCTTCCCTTCTTGTACTTTGGTTCTGAGATCACTTGAGGGTTGGGATAAAGGGCAACTTAAAAAATAGGTCTCTTTGGTGCCACCATTTAATATTATGTGGGAATGAGCTTGGGAGACAGAAGGAAGAGCTGCTTCCTAGACAATGGTTTGATAGATGAAATTTGAGTCCAAAAAGGAGGGGTGGCAAAAATTCTGATTTGCAAGATAGTTGTTAATCTTGCAAGGTGGTCCAGTCAAGCAACCCAGCCAGAAGTGATAGTTCTATCTTTATGGTAAGATTATATTAACAAAATCTTGCAAATCTAAAAGCGCCCCTCCTTTCCTTCACGTTTACTCTCTCAAAAACTAGGGAGGGTCCCTTCTAAGATACTTTCTCTACAACAAACCCTCTTTTGACTCAAATTTCATTTATCAGACCATTTCTCACCTGTTTTTTCTATTTCCCAAGGTCATTTCCACACACCTCTCACCACCAACCACTTTCACACTTCTACTGCAGGCTTCTGGAAGAACCAGAAGAGGATTGAAGAGAAAATCCTCGCTCCACCCTGGGTGTGGCTAAAATATGGGAAAGGAAAATCAAACAAAATTTTTGGGAGCCTGTAGCTCAGCCAAGTTGAGGCAGGTGATAGAAGGTCACCCATCAGCTCCAGAATTCACTCAAAATTAAGCAATTTTATTAAAGGAAGATAAGAAAAAAAATACTGAATGCATGTGAAAAAGACCTAAACTACAAAATATCTAACAAGATCCTAGCCTTATACTCCAGACTAAGTCTCCATTTTAATCTAGTATCCAACATCTTATTTGAACTAGAAAACAAGAAAATGAATTCTTCATTTTCCAGCCTTGTCTGAGGTAAACTTTATCACCCAGGACACCAAACATATAAATAAAGTATTTTCTTGCTCCAAATCTGACAGAAACACCTTTTCATCTATTGGCTCTCAGCAAAACAGAGATAGTCACCTGACTGCAATTTAAAGACCCAGCTGCTCTGCAATACACTTGCCAATTCAATTCAATGGAATAATTTAAGGGATTCTTCAGACTGATATTTTTCAGTCATAACTGATCTAGTCAGCTGCAGCATTCTTTCTTACAGCTGTATGTTCAAACTCATCCTGCCTCTTCCACTGAAAATTGATTCTGTGCTGTCAGAAGTGGCTTAATATTTTGGGGAAAGAGGACATATGCAGTTCAGAGTGGATATGCACTCATCCTAATGTTCTTTGAAATCTTACACTTTATTACTTTAAGAGTGAATAAGGAAGCAGAATTAGGAAGCAAGCTTGGGCCAAGTCTCAATCTGACTATGGTAAGAAATTTGGTACTCTTTTAACTTCAGAAAACACTTTCCTTAAAAGTTTCAGCCAAAACACAAAGCAAAAGTTTATTTGGTTTGGAATCTCTTTATACGTACTGCAGAATTCAATTCGCTGCTGGATTATATTCAGAAGTAATACAATTAATGAAAGTGTTGATTTAACAGCTAAGCAAGATGCAATCTGACATACTCAGCAAGCGTCTGACATTTTACTCAATTAAATAATTCTGTTCCCAATTTCTTTTTGCAGCTCTGTGAAATGTAGTGTACACAGAGGAGCAAAATACAAAAATATATTATTATTGAAGGAGAGAGAGAGAATGAGAGAGAGAGAGAGAGAGAGAGAGAGAGAGAGAGAGAGAGAGAGAGAGAGAGAGAGAGAGAGAGAGAGAAGTGAGACAAGTGATGTGACTGTGATTGTTGACCAACTACCTGTGTGTTGAGTGAGTGACCATAAGCCTTAGCTGGGAGCGTGTGTAACACCTCAGGGAGAAATTTTCAAAATGGTCTTCAGAGAGAGAGAGAGAGAGAGAGAGAGAGAGAGAGAGAGAGAGAGAATGAGAATGAGAATGAGAAAGAGAAAGAGAAAGAGAAAGCAACAATCTTCATGTTTTGCACAGATAAACAACTGTCAAATTCAACCTGTGGTTGTAGCAATGAACCTACATAGCTTGGAACACCTCTTTTTGAAACTGTTTGCACATCACTTAGTGCTCCATTTATTACATGAACACCATAATAGATTTGTGCTCTGCAGCTTTTTATATTTATGCCACATCAGGTCAAGGTATTCTTTTTACAACTTATTAGTACAATAGCATATCATGAATGATATGCTTGACATTGCATTTGCCACTAAAAAGTTACTGTTCTGCTTATGCATGTCCTTTTGTTTCATCAACAATTAATTAAAAAAGCCTATTTGATTGCTTGGGAAATTGACTCTAGGACATTTCTGCTCATAATACTTCACCATTCTATTTTTATTCAGCATTGCAAGGTAAACGTTTTGAGACTAATTCAGGCAGTCACAAGAATTTTTAAAAAGCATTCTCTGCTGTCATTCACACTTTCCCAGTACCCATACTGAGCAAAAAAATGTCTTCTGGAGTACCCACATGATATATATTTTCTCAATTTTTAGGAGCAAATAAAATTATTAAAAAATAAATGTAGAGGATTTTCTTGCTCAGACAATGTAAAGTCACTGGTTCAACCAACTTGTTTACATAAACATATTCAATATATAATTTGGGCAATAGACCAGCACATGACACTCCCACATCTTTTTCTTCACCCCAATAATCCTAACAAGTTTTAGATTCACTAGTTCTGCAAATTCCCCAATCAACACATGCTTGTTTGATTGGTCATTTCTGAGGAACTCCCTGGACTTTGGAGATTTCAGAGCTTCTTTGAGACAATGAATGTTTTTTGAAGGGGGGCACTAGATTTATGAAATACTTATCTAAGCTCCAGACAACAATTGTTTTTGAGGTAAGGCTTCCAACAAAGAGCCAAAACATTGTGTCCTTTCTACAGGTTCTACATTGTAGTAGAGATGACATGTTTTCACTAGGCTTCCATTCATAAATACTGTATGTCTCTCTCTCCCCATTGCCCAGTCACCAGTTTAGAAAATACAGTTCTACTCTCCCTCAAATAATTATTAATCACATGAGGAGCAATGTAGGAAAGGCACAGGAATGGTATTTATCAGAAACCTCTATGTCTATGGAGAATTAATCAACAATAATTGCAAAAAAGGCAATGAAAACATTTAGACTTTTCATATGTGATAGTAAAGAAAAAAAGGGGGAAAAATAAATGAAAGGCAGCTCAAGAATTATTTGAATTAAAAAATAAATAATTACCTGCAACTAATTACCCAGACTAATTTGAATTAGTATAGCTAAATTAAAATTAAAATTAAACCTCCCTCCACTTAAAAAATGTTTCTGCCATCTCCTTTGCACAATCTCTTTTTGTTTCATCTTCCACAAATATTTTTATTGCTTCCAGAATGCAGGCCCGCTTGCTGAACTTTGCTAAGTTTCATAATATTGAATACTAGCCTCCCAGCTAGGGCAACTTGAACAAGTAAAAGTGGGGAGAAGGGAAACTGAAAACGCTGGCTGATCTATCAGCTGCAAGGTGCCTGGGATAATGGACATGTAAGAAAAGGCCACAATAGGAAAGGGCCAGTTTGGTGTGGGGTTAAAGATTCTAGTCCTTAGGCAGAAAACTAGCAGGGTGACCTTGGGCCAGTCACTCTCTCTGGATAGAACCATTTCCAGGGAGAGGGGAGGGGAGGGGAGGGGAGGGGAGAGGAGAGGCTTCCCAAGAATAAAATCAAGGATTAGTCAAAAATGAACTCAAAGGCAGGCAGGCAAGCACACACAAGCACAAGACACAAACTGTATGATTTTTTTAAAACTTGTAAATCCAAGCACAACTTGGGTTCTTGTGATAATATGCCCAATGATATATGCTTGGAATGAAATATAAATGCCTTTAGCTTGTGATTCATTACAAAGGTGTATGATTTTGCTTCCCAGATATACACATGGCCAATGTTCCCTTTAACAGTAGAAAATGCCGCACGGCAGTTAGAAACTGCCGCGTGGCACTCTCTTTTCATGTGCGCGGCCGTGCAGGCACGCAGCCTCTGCCATTAGAAAACGCCGTGTGGAAGTTGGAAACTACCGTGCGGCGTTCTCTCGTTACGTGCGCGGCCGCGCAGCCGTGCACCTTAGAGGGAACAGTGGTCCTGAATCTTTCTCAACTGCTGAAAAATAAATGGTGCAGTTTCAAGCTATTTTGAGGCAGATAACGGATGAAAACTGCAGAGGAAAAACATATAAGACAGGCACGAGTCCACCATACCAGAATAACATCAAAAAAATCTTAGTTCCAGTGCATTCCATAACTTATCCCAAAGGTGCTTTTTCCAGAGGCAACTGGACCTTTTTTGTTTTTCTTTGAAGACATTTCACTTCTCATCCAAGAAGCTCTGACTGGATGGTTGGAATGGAAGGATTCATGTTCCTTGCAGACAGCTGGTCATTTGCATTCTTTTAGAGAGTCGTTGAGGCCACTTGGAGGGTTGCCTGTGTCCTCAGGGTCACCCGAGTGGTGCAAAGGGTGCCTGTAGTCTGCAAT
>QLTV01004400.1:1875545-1891699 GCA_003457575.1 Thermophis baileyi
TATATAATCACAGGACATTTGTCCACCAGGTGTAAATGCGAACAAGTTGCCAAGCCCAGATCACAATCACATCCCATGACTGAGGGATGCTGGGACAGAACACTAGGGACTATGGTAACAACCATATAGTCAGTACTGTTATAACATGGAAAAATTGCTGCTGCAAATGGTCATAGGTTCAGGATTACCTGTAGTTTACATTAAGTGTGATGTCAATAAAAGTATACATGGAGTCCCAATCCCTTCTAATCTGCTGATAACTTTTGAATGGTCTGTTTCTGCTTAAGGAAACATTCATCCAGTAGAAATAAGCAGCAGTAAATTTTGAATAGGTACAGGAAGTGCTATTTCACAGTACATTAAATGTGGAATTCATTGTCACCAGCTATAATTAGAGTTTTAGGCTAGTAATTAGGATTAAGACCAATGTTCCCTGTAACAGTAGAAACCGCCGCGCGGCAGTTAGAAACCGCCGCGTGGCACTCTCTTTTCATGTGCGCGGCCGTGCAGGCACGCAGCCTCTGCCATTAGAAAACGCCGTGTGGAAGTTGGAAACTACCGTGCGGCGTTCTCTCGTTACGTGCGCGGCCACGCGGCCGTGCACCTTAGAGGGAACGTTGCACATGGCCCAAGCTTTCTCTACAAGGTAGATTTCAGGCTGAACATACCATTCTTGGTCTGCAAAACTCCTAGATGGCAGCAAAGGGCTGTAGTTTTCTATATATTTTTTCATATAGTGGTTTTCTGGAGTTTACCACCCAAACATGGTATGCTTTCTTCAGGTTCTACATTGTAGTAGAGTTAAAATGTTTTCAAAAGGCCTCCCTTTAAAATATGTCTCTCTTTCCCTACTGCCCACTCACCAGATTAGGACCAGAAGATACAGCTTTACTCTTTCCCTCAAGCAACTATTATTAGTACTTATTTTACATTGCTGTTCAGTACTAAAAATGTGCAGAGCGTAGATTGTACTAACTAGCAAAAAATCTTTACCTTGAGGCAAAAAGCACATGCAGAGATATACATGAAGAAAAAATGTGTAGAATTACTTTGTTTTAAAAATGCAACTGTGGGAGGGAAAGTAGAAATGAATAATTGAAACATTAGTGAAATATACGTAACTTGACAGCTGCATCCACTTAGAGTATGCATATATGGAATTGAGAAAAATATTTTGGAAGAAGGCATGGCTAATTAATAGACAATTGTAAGTGATTGGATAGCTTATTCAACTTTTTTGTGAAGGGGAGGGGTAAATGGGGTTTAAGAACTACAGAGGATGGTACAGTCTTGCAAAGCAGTGGGAGACTGTCATACATACAGAAACTTGACATTGTTAATTCGAAGAGGGTTGGTAAGAGGTTCTTTATATTTAAACTCTGTTGAGTCTATTCTGGGCCTTACAATACTATTTGGGGAAGAGAGCTTCTACCACAAAATGCTAGAGATATTAAGTGGGACACATTGAAGGAACTCTGGAAAAGCAAAAATGGGGATCAGAAGATCAGAGATTGCCCATTCCTGCCTTATAGCATTGAACAAGATTATGCAGTGCAATAATTCCCTCATGAACCACTAATTTGTTTGTACTGTATCTTCTTCCTAGTAGCTCTGCTTTCCAGCTGACTCAGAAAAGTATAATTCTGCCTAATTCAGCTGCCTGATCTCTCAGAAAACACCAATTCACTCCATCTAGCAAAGTCACAATTTTTCTGCCACTTTAGAACCCTTTTTCCTCTCGGGCTTCCTGGCATGTAATTTCTGCTTCTGTTTATGTCTTTTAATGGACCTCTCCTCTCTCATGAAATTACAACTGTGATAAGGTGTCAGCCTGTAAAAAAAAAATTGAAAGCACACCAAAGGTTCCCCTAAGTATGTAAAAGCCCAAGCCATACAGCATATCAGCATGAGTAGCAACACAAATATTTAAACTAATGTGGGCATGGAGGGGCGCTGTGGAAAGAGGCAGAGTGGGCGGGCGTGTCAAACCAGAGGCCTTTAGGAGAAGCACACTGTTCAGGGGCGGAAAAGAGATGCAGGCGGGCGCTGCTCTCGTATTTCTTCTTCTTTCACTTTGTTGGGGCTGGAGGTGCTCACTGCCTTGAGTTGCCCTCCTGCTTTATCCAGTGACAGAGATGGCATCTTAGGAAGCCATGTTTTAATTACGGCATTCAGCACATGATGGAATCCTTTTTCTTTGACCACCTTTCTTGGGGGCAGTGAGGGCATCTGGGTGGTGGTGGAAGGAGGAGAGAGAGAGAGAGGCCCACGGGGTCGTTGGCACTTTTCCTCAGCAGCGTCTCAAACCCGTGGAGGATGGCAGGGTGGCTCCCGTGGTGGACTGTGGCACTTGGTGAGCCCAGAGACACAGAGACAAAGGGAGAGAGAAAGAGAGAAGGATGAATGGGCGACTGGGCGTGTGGCTGACAGTAGGCTTCCAGTGCCAGAGAGGGCAGGGAAGGGAAGCGGCCGGGCTCCTGCTGCCTTTCATTGGGGCATGTGGAGCAAGACAGGGCTCCTCTTGCCATCTCTTCTCCCCTCCCTCACCGGGAATGGCAGGGTTTCCTGCCCCTCACTTCATCTGGTTTGCCGAACCCCAGAAAAATTTAGCTACCAGTTCTAACGAACCGGTGCAAACCCGCTGAATCCCACCACTGCCTATAAGGATAAAGGCATTTGACTTAATGGCTGGATGGATGAATGTAATTGGGTGCTAGCAGTGGTGAAATCCAAAAATTTTCCCTACCGGTTCTGTGGCCGTGGCTTGGTGGGCGTGGCTTGGTGGTCATTTGACCGGGTGGGCATGGCCAAATTGTAAAATGTGGTGAAACTCACTTAACAACGCTCTTGCTTAGCAACCAAAATTTTGGGCTCAATTGTGGTCATAACTTCTCTTCTTCCTTCCTTTCTTTCTTTCTTTCTTTCTTTCTTTCTTTCTTTCTTTCTTTCTTTCTTTCTTTCTTTTTTCCTCCCTCCCTCCCTCCTGGGGCTTCCCGTGCGCCCCCTCCCCGCTATTAGCATTCCTCTCGGGCGGCTGGGAAGGGGAAGCGGCCCCGCTCCAAGGACCGCCTCTGCTTGCTCCCCTGACAAAGAGGAGGGGGAGACTGGAGCAAAACTCGCTTCGGGGTCTGGAGAAGTTTCCCACCCTCCTCGGATGTTGTTCCTCCGTTGCAACTAAATTGCACGTTCCGTAAAACATGAACCCTCCCTTTCCCTTTCCCTTTCCCTTTCCCTTTCCCTTTCCCTTTCCCTTTCCCTTTCCCTTTCTCTTTCTTTCCTTTCTTCTTCTTCTTCTTCTCTCTCTCTCTCTCTCTCTCTCTCTCTCACACACACACACACACACACACACACACACACACACACACCTGGTCTGAGCAGCGGCAGCGGCGGGAGAAGGAAGAAAGCGAGCGGCCCCTCTCAGCGCCGGTGCTGCTCTCAGCCCCAGCGCAATGGCTGCATCTCCCACAAGGGTTGCCCGGCCAGCAGGAAGTAACTCTCTCCCGTGCAAAGGCTGGATTCCCACTGCAAGCAACAAGACAATCTAATAGGTCTTCGGGTGGGATGGGGAGGGTTTCTCTTCCTTCCTCGTGAATTAAAAACCCATGATCGTGGGTTCGAAGATGGGGATCGGGGGGCGGGGGGGCAGCCCAACAGTTCTCCCTGCTTTTGCACATGTTAGAGCTATGCAGGAGGAGGAGGAAGAGGGGGCTTGCTGCACAAAAGGCCCAAAGGCCGGGCAAACCTCAGGCGAGCTTGCGAAACGAACTCAATGAACCCCACAAGGAGGAGGAGGAAAAAGTCGTGGTCATGTTTCCTTCCCTCCTGCCGCTCCAAGCCCTTCCCAGACTAGAAGCTGGCGGAGGAGAAGAAGAGGAGGAGGAGGAGAAGTTTGGACTAATGAAGTTGTCATCAAATAGCCATCATGATAATTTGAGTTTGAGACCAATGATCCATAGAATACCTTTTTTCTCAAAAACCAGTTCTCTTTCAGATATACATAGTGGGCCTGGGGTCGCTCCACAGCTGATTGGCTGAGGCCATCGGCGGTATACAAATGAAGCCCATGGCCCACCCAATGGGAAGAGCGCGGAGCGGTAACATGTAAAGTGGCGCAATGAAGCAGCCAGTGCCAAGGCGAGGCTGCAGACTGGAGGCGGGGGGACCTGATGGCTAGCAGAGAGGGGGGCGGTAGCGTGCAGGAGGTTTGCACGGCTGCATTAAAGCCACCCGCGGTAGGGTTTTTTGGGGGGGCTGCTGCTTGGTGTGATGCCTGCATTCTCCCCCCCCCTTTCCCCCCTTGCACGGGCAGCATCTCGGCCTTGTAGCCACCGCGGTCTGCCCCACGCAAGCCACAGGCATTGCATCGGGCTGCTGGAGGCGAGTGGAGACGCGAAGCAGTTTTGCAGAGGAGGTAGAATAGTGCCACGGTGGCTGTCCACGCCCTGTTTCTTGCCAGCCAGCCAGGAGGAAGGGAGAAGCAGGAGGGAGGGAGGGAGGGGGCGGCTGGGTCTTCCTGGCCTTTGCTGGGCACACTCCCCCTGCCGCTCCCCCCAATCGCTTCCAAAAGACGCGAGAGGCATTTTGGGCAAACGTATTGTGGGGAGTTTTTGCAGCAGGAGAATAAAAAGGCTCTAACAGACCCAGATTGTCGCAGGGCCCCCCATCCCCTTCTTTATTTGTCTGCCCCTGGCATGTCTGGTCCCTTTTTGTTAAGCCCACTCCTCTCTGGCGCCGCTGCCCCTCTCAGCCCCTGCACAGCCACTGCGTCTCCCCCAAGAATCACCCGCTGGCCGGGCCAGAAGCGTCTCCCATCACAGGCTGGACACGGACCTCAGAAGGCAAGCAGGCATGGGGGACAGCCAGGAAGGCCACGTGGAAGGTTAGGGGCGAGTGACTGGGTGACCGGTTTGGAGGCGTGGCCAGCCAGCTGTCACTACCAGTTTGGTGAACCAGGCCACATGTCCGCTACCGGTTCTCCTGAACCAGTCTGATAGGGACCATAGGGAGTTGTGCAGTCCGAACCGGTAGCATTTCACCTCTGGGTGCTAGGTATTGCTGCCTATCTCATACAGTTCCTGTGAATAATCCTTATTTTTCTTAAAATTAAATAATCTGCTTTAATAATCTGCTTAAAGAGCATCCGGCTCTTTAAGAGCACAAAACGCATTCTTTAACACAAGCAGTTACAATATTTGGGGCTGGTTTTAAATTACAACATACAAAGCTAGTTCAAATAATCTTCAACATATGATGGTAATTGACCCTGGAATTATAGTTGTAAGTTATTGCAGTTGTTAAGTGGCTCATCCTGGGACTGGGTCTCATCTTATGACCTTTTTGTGGTGGTGGTTAAGCAAACATGGCTATTAAGCAAATGTGTTTTTCTTTCAGTGAATCTGTTTATCAAATGGGCAGTTGTTGTTGGAAACAAGAAGTAAATTCCAGAAACCAGCAAAATGACAAAAAAATATTGGTCACATGACTGCAATATGCTGCAAATGATCATAAAGGTGAGCCAGTTACCAAGTACCCAAATGTGATCATGTGACCATAGGGAGTTGTGCAGCAGAACTTTGAAATTGGGTCATAGGTACCTTTTGGGAAGATCTATCTTAAATCCAAACAATTGCTAAGTGACTGGTTGTTAAGTGAGGACTACCTGCATCTCCATGCTTTACAAGGTATATCCAAAAGTTTAGATTTCTAATGTAATTTAATTCATGTTTCTCTCTCTCTCTTTGTTTCCTTAAAAAAAACAACACCCCAGAATAGATAAACTTTGCTATCATGCCCGATATACAATATAAGAGAATCCAATATATTTGTTTCTTCAGACTTCATGGATTCAACCCTAAATTAAATATTTTCTATTACAATGCATTTCTCTTTTTTATTTCTTGCCAAATTTCTTCTTAATCTCTATGTTTGACTCATTTATTGGACACTTCTGTCTACAGTTAGAGAAATAATTTCTTCACCTGAATTTTTTTATCAATGTATCTGTCTGCCTATACTCAAACTCTATGGAAACACTTATATACATGCACAGTATAACTTCCAATGTTCTTCAGAAGCCAAACAAATATCTATTAAGGAAAGTGCACATATATTAAGGAACTGATTCGCTTAATGCTAATACTACTTTTTCCTAATACTAGGCAAGAAAAAAATGCTTGCAAATCTTTTGCAGACTCGAAAATAGATATTAAAATGCATTCATATTTTCGTGCTGATTTCCCCACAATTTGCAAACTTCCACTTTCATTCATCCCCCTTTTTAATTCTGTGCATTATGAATCTAAGTTCACTTTACACTCTGAAAACCCATTTATTTTATTGTTCTTTAATGACCCTTCAGTGACCAGTAACTTAGGTAGTCAATAAACATAGTTAATACCTGCTACAAATACTGCAAATAACAGTAGACATTTTATTGTTATGACTCCAGTAACTTACTATAGTTCTATCCATACATTAAATATCTGTCAGTTAGGCAATGCTTAGGGCAGAACTAATGTTACAAGCAAGCAAAATCCAGCCAACCCATGGTACGCAACATTGAATTTGCAATGCAACATTATTTCATTATGAGTTTTCGTGCCCCATAAAGTTGATGAGAGGTGGTGGGAATAAGAAATATTCAGAATGTTCTCATTATCATTTGATTTACCTTTGTAGTGGAGGTGCATACTGTGACTGTTGCATTAAGAACTATAACTAGAAAAAGAGAAGAAGAAGAAAAATATACATTCTGAATGCAGCAGTCACAATACTTTATGCTGTTCCTCTATAAAGGTAGATCCAACGATATGCTTCTTTTAGGGAATAGTTGGGGAAAAAGAGGTTCTTATTGCTCCTATTTGTCAATGGTGAGACATTTCATTGGACCATATAAATGTGTTGGTTTAATGTATCATATGCCTTCCTTACAACGTTAATATAAAGAAAGAAAGAAAAAGAAAAAGAATTTCTCACCATCATCACCACAAAGTAGGTTTGTGCAGGCCATTTCTGGACAAACAGAAAAGCTTTGAGTCTATTCCCAGACAAATGATTGTGCTTCCAAAGGGCTGAGATAGTGAACAAAATTATGCAGCCTGCTTTATCCCATCTCTAATTAATTAGATTGAGACTAATGACCAGTCACAGGTGCACCTATGACTATTTTCCTTGATTACTGATCACTGGACTACTACATTTGATTGCTTGTAGAAAGCTCAAGCCACACTGTGCCTCAAGCCACAGATCTTGCCAACCTTATGCCTGCCTGATGCCTCACTTACGTATGCAACTCACAAATAATGCTGCAGAAAAAAAAGTAATGAATGCACGAGCACTTTGTGTAATGCTTTCCAAATGAGAATTCAGGGGGCCACTTTGTCAACTGCAGTTTTTGTTATGTCTCAATTTTGGTACTGATTCATTCATTCCCCCCCCCTCTCCTTTATATCATTTGGATGGGTTGTTTGTTTGTGCTCTACTGCTTAAGTACAGAGCACCAAATTTAGATCATATTGGAGATTATTAGCATACAGATGGCGTCAAATCTCCAAACACCAGGCAACCTTGCTCAGTGGTTGCATGTGCATGTAAAACAGGCATAGGGAATTCAGCTGTGGGATGCTACTTACTTTATTGCCTGCAGTTTCCTTTAGAATGAAGGATGTTATTAGTGAACACAATGGGAATTTAGAAGCACATCTGAAACAAAAATGGAAATAACTAATGACAAGCCATAGGAATCAACAACTTTTGGGGTTATAGAAAAAAGTGATACCTGATGCCTGAAATCTCATGAGGCATTTTTTGTATAAAAGAAGTAATAAGCATCTCTAAATAAACTACTGATCTGTGCTGTCATGAAATGATCTACATGTCTTATTCCACTAGGTTCATATTATGAAAATATAAAAATCCCCCAGCATTTTCACTCAATTCTTTTTATTCAGATAATGCTTCCAAATTTCCCTTTTTGCTTTCAGCATTGCTCAGTGGCAAGTTGATGGCCTGAAGATTTCAATTTACATATCTTTTTTGAGGGATTGTATTACACTTTGTTGAAACTCTTTCCCTTGAAAGATATCAGTTTAAAATTAACAACAACAGCAACAACACTAAGCAGAAACCTTCAGCTCCTACCAAATTTCACTTACATGTTATTGAAAAGTCTGGATCATGCCAGCAGCTGAGTCATTGGAACAAAAATATCTATTATGCCATCAACTGTTCTATAAATTGTTCTGGACTGGTCCAGACTTGTCTTGACTCTTTACAGATTTATTCAGAGATTTTGGCACCCTAGGCATGCTCATGTTTGCAAATCTAGAACTTTCAGAGAAACACCATAGGGTTGGTACTGACCTTCCTTGCCTTAATATCTGAGTTCATAGAACAATCCAATAACCAATATTAATGTGTTCTCTTCGAAAAGTGATCAATGAATAGGCTCTGGGAAACTCTGAGGGATATGTGTGTGTGACTATGTGTATCATCCTTAATCCTCTCACTTCTAAGACCAAGGTAAAACACCATATTACAAAAATATTGCAGTGCTTGCCAAGGAATTATCTGGAATTACTGTAGTGTGATCTGTGGGAATCCCACAACAGGGAACACAGGTAGCTGGTCTGATGCCCTCTGAGCAGCTCTGGCAGGTACTACAAGAAATCTTCTTCCAGATTACCTACACAATTGAGACAAGCATGAGTCATTCTTGGAAAGTGATTATGGAAGAGGCAAGTGCTTGGTAGGGGGTGCTACTGGGTTTTCTAAATCCTACTGCTGACCAAGAGCTTTTCTGTCCACATCTGCACTTGCTCAGCAAAAGAGTTGATCGGCGTACAGGAGCAGATGAGTCAATGGTGCTACCTCTTTCTACCATCACCCTTTTACACTGGCTGGCCTTAATATACGCCAGACATGGCTTTGAGCTGACCACTCCAATGAAATTCCATGTGACCCACACTGCTGAATCAGTGGCCTCCTATGAACTGAAGGATCTGTCAGCTGAATATCATTTGTACAACCTACAGGATTTCTTGCAGCCTCTGTCTGAAGCATCCTAGCCTGGAATTTGCTACCCACTGAAACTTTTTGGGGAGCTTGAGAGAAACCATCAGCCCAAGAAAGCTCTGTTATGTCATTTGCTCTTGTACTGTCAGCCCTTTGAGATAAGCAAGGTCAGAAAATAGGAATTGCTAGGAATCTTGAAATGTCCCTTTAATGAGGTTAGGGCATTGAAATACAATTGTGAATCCCTATCAAAGTCATTCTCTACTTCAGTTAATAACTAACACAGGCCATCACTCCTAGTTTCTCACTATCTGCTCAATTGCTGAGAGAGTCCAGCAGCACAAAAGGACACATCCTTTTGAACTCCTTACTACCACTGAGGATGAGAAAAGCCTGCACTTAGAAAAGCTTCTTTTATGCCAAACTGCTTGCCAATTGATGAATAATCCATTCTAACTAAGCAAACTTTCCCCACCTCTTCACTAAAACAATAGTAATTAAAAAAAAAACCCAATACAAATTGAATGTCTATGCATTCTATGTATTTCTGTAGATGTATTTCTGTACTTGGTCCATTGTTTTGCCAAATGTCCCATAAGCAGTTTGAGTGAAGGGAAGATCAATTGTTTAAAAATGTAAACGAATGCATAGAAAATCCTCAAAAGTCAGTTACCATGGCACCAAACCTCTATTGCATTCCAAACACCTGGGACTTATAATGCTGTCTTGCCAGCAATTCTGCATTTAAAATTCAGGCACCAGTCCCATAGCTATGACCATGCCAGTATGTTGCCACACTGGTGAATTAGATTGGGCAGAATGAAAGAACAGCTCTGTGCATGTATATTAGGAGCTCCAGCAGGAGGGAAGTCGGGCTGCTGTATGATGACCCAGGAGGTGAAAGGTAGAGCAAGCCAGGAATTCTCTCCAATGGAAACACAGTCATCCTCTAGAAACATCAATATGTAAATATAGTCATTTATGAAGTAGCATTCAATAAGCCCTGTTGGGATTTCCATATCCATGGATGCAATAGCAGTGGCACAGATAGAAGAGAAAGCTGCAATTATAACCTCCCCATGAGTGATCAGTTCATGCTACTCCAGTGCTGGGACTATATATCTTGATCCAGGGGTGGGTTCCTCCCAGTTCGGACCAGTTCTCCCGAACTGGTAGCAGCCCGCTGGTGATGTCACAATGACATCACCGAACCGGATCAGTCGGTGCCGGTCCATGGGGGCCGCCATCTTTTTTAAAAAAAAATTTAAAAAAAATTTTTTTTGAATTTTTTTTTATTTTTTTTTCCTTCTGAGCATGCGCAGAAGCCGACTTCCGGCACTGTGTATGTGGTCACCATCTTTTTTTCAGCTTTGGATTTTTTTTCAGATTTTTTGTTACTGCGCATGTGCGCACGCCCGAAGCGCGTGGTGCGCCCACGTGGCGCGGGAGGGAGCGAACCGGCAGCGAGGTAAGTTGGAACCCACCCCTGTCTTGATCAGAAAGATTCATCAATTCTAATTGGATAACTACTTCATTCTACCTCACTATTATATTCTTTACCTTGATTTGCAACAATTCAAGTGTGAGGTTTACTTTTCCTTCAAGTGTGAGGTTTACTTTTCCTTACAGTCCTACCTATGCTTCCCTTCACCTATTAGTTGTAGCTAGGATTTTATTATACCAAAAGTTTCAATGATTGGCTATATACGATTATATCAAATTCATTTACCAAGTTTCCAAATATCTAAGGATGCAACATTTATTCACTATCTAAAAGAAAGTCACAAAGCTGTTAGTAGTTAAGATAAGTAATTAAGAAGTTAAGTCAGAGGCCAAAAGGAAATTGAGGTAATATGTCCAAGCACTGCCTCAGCTACCACATTGGGTTCCATACTTAGTTGGTCAGGATCACTTCTCATTTTCCTCCACCAGTTCTCAAAGTGTTGCCTCTAATGTTTCATCTCCTGGAGGTCCTTGGTAAGCCAAAGATTCTGCCAGAATCAGCCAACAGAGACAAACCAATCACACTAAATACTCAGAGAGACTCATGTTATCAGCAGCCAACCAGATATTCAACAAAATTGCCCACCAAAATCAGTGACAAACTCTCCAAGAACCTTCAGAGTAAATCCTGTTCTATTGGATATCTCAGGTGAACCATCTGAATGGGTCCAATTATCCTACAGAAGTCGTGGATGGCAGTTAGTTTTATCTGGACCAGGTAATGATCTGACCATAAGAAAAGGCTGCTGCTATGCCTTCCACAATTGGTTCAGAAAACAACTTTAAAGGAAAAAGAGATTTTTCCTTGTGCCAAACTGCATTTATTGAGCCAAAGACTATTCGAAAAAAGGCCATAAAAATTTCTGAATTCTCTGAGACCTAAAATCATGGAAACTGAAATCCCACTACATCAAAAGGTGGCAGATTCTAATGTATACACAACAGCTCTTATCAGAAGGGAGATATAACAAACAGCTAATCAATTTATATATCAATGTCTTTAAAAGGGATCAATAAATACTTTTGGGAAGATATAAATCAAAGAATAACATGCCTGAAAGAATTCCACTGTTGTGAAAATTATAGGTCAATTTTGGGAAGTAAGTGCCCTTACTTCCCCAAATGAATGTATTTTTCACTTGATTTTGTTTAGAGAGTTTCCCCCACTTTCTCTAGTAAAGTAAAAACATCTATAGGAAAAAAACCAAAGCAAAACAGGAAAAGCTTCATAATTCCCCTAGAATATAAAAGTATAATTGCTACTTTTGTACAACATAAACATGGATGTTAAAATACTTATTAACAACTAAGCTTGAGACATCATGTTCGTAGTGTAGGCTTGCTGATGACTATCATTTCTGAGGCAATCCTGATACCCTTATTCCAAATTTGATTGCAACTTTTTATTATCAACTTATTCTAAAAGAAGAAGAAACTTTAGAATCATGTACATAAACCAGTGGTGAAATTCAAAAATTTTCCCTGCCGGTTCTGTGGGTGTGGCTTGGTGGGTGTGGCTTGGTGGTTATGTGACCGAGTGGGCATGGCTTGGTGGTCATGTGACCAGGTGGGCGTGTCTCGGTGGTCATGTGACCAGGTTAAAAAAACCAACTATCACACTTTACACAAAAATAACACAAAAGCTACACAACTGAGACACACACAATGCAAAAGCAGCTGGACTTCACACAAAATGGCCCCTGCAACAAGCAGGAACCAGAGTCAGGCGTCGGCGAGGCGAGGCGCTGTGTTGAGTGGGCATCGGCAAAGCGAGTAGCTGGGCCGCATGGCGAAGGGAACTTATATAGGGCGGGGGTGGGTGGGCCGAGCGGCTGGAAGCGGCGAGAGCTGGAAGTAAAAAAAAAAAGGTTCCAACGATCGCACGGCACAGCTGATTGTCGGAACCATTTTTTTACTTTTTGTTAGCATTTTTTACTACCTATTCGTCCAAACCGGTAGTAAAAAAATGCTTTAAAAAGTAAAAAAAAAAGTTCCGACAATCAGCTGGGCAACAATGAGCTGTGCCGGGAGATAGTGGGAACTTTTTTTTTACTTTTTAAAGCATTTTTAACTACTGGTTTGGGCAAACCAGCCTGAACTGGTAGCATTTCACCCCTGACATAAACAATATGGACACTGAAAAAAAATCCCCCTAGATACATTGCTAGGAAATATCCTCAATAGTTTTCAGCTGCACCAAGAATTGCCAAACTATAATCAATATTTTGGTCTTCCAAAGGATAGTTAAGGGCCGAGTTGCACTATTGGTCAGCAGTCCCCAACCTTTCTGGCTCCATGGACCAGTGGCGGTAGTGGTAGGGGGGTGGTTTTGTGCATGCCCACACATGAGCAAATGCAGCTTCGCATACTCTCCCGGTTGCACATGCACAGCCCGGTTCCCAACAAGCCACAGACCAGTACCGGAAATTGGGGACCCCTGCTATGGATCACTAGGATGTAAACTCTATCTTGGTAAGGCTGAAGAAAAGGTGCTTTGGCTATATTAATCAGACATTTAGCATTCAAGCAAATATACAACAGTGAAGCAGCAAATGCTAAAATTTATGTAGCACTCTTAAGTTTTAGAAGTGCTTCAGGTATTTCATCTCAATATTTCTCACCAAATCTATAATGTAGACTGATTTTATTATTATTACAGTTTGTTGCCCAGTCAGTCAGATGTTTAGATTAGATTTGGCATTTTTATCCACCTATCAAATCCTTCCCAAGGACCTGGGATAGACAGGTGTTTTTTGATGGTTTTAAAGGTATCATCACAGGACATAAGGTGATCCAGGTAAAGCTGCCTTTTGCAATTGACTGATCATGAGTTTGTCAATGCTAATGATGTTCAGGTGGTACTCCAGATGTTTTGGGATTGTACCCAAGTCACCTATTACTATTAGTACTACCTTTGCTTCTTTTTCTCTCTCTCTCTCAATGATTGCATTTGCAGGTTTTTGTATTTTGTGATTTTCTCCAATTCTTTCTCTTTCTGCTTTCTCCAGGGTCTGCTACATCCCCTGCTACATCCAGACATCCAGCTGACAATTTTCCTATCCACCTTTGTCAAGCAGCTTGCTTTTCCCGACAAAGAAAATCAAGAGGTTGCTCAACTCGGAGGGGGAGGGAATGCTTTGAGATTCATCATCGTTCCAAGGTAGCACCTCCTCCCCCATGAAAGATGATAGTGATTATATTATTAAGTTCCACATTACAAGAGGGTGATTAAAATACAATATGTTCAGAGTGGTATTCAGCTGGTTCGGACCGGTTCAGGTGAACCGGTAGTGGAAATTTTCGGGTGGCCGCCCCCCCGCCCCAGCGCTATGCCGTCCTATTTCTGCATGTTTTGAAGCCGTGCGCATGCGCGCAAGCCGTGCGCGCGAGCTGTGTGGCTCCTCGCTTACATTGACCACACAGTCTCTGCGGCTTCCTGCCTTCCCACTCAGTGCCTGCAGCCCAAATGAGTGGCCCTGATCTGCCTGCCTGGGTAAGTAAGCCTGCGAGTTGCGGCCTAGCTAGCTTCCCCCCCCCACTGTCCCCGCCTGCCTTCCCTACTCCCTTCCATGTGGCCTGTGGCCCTGCCATGCTTCCCTGCCTTCCACGCAGCCTTCCCAGCAGTCCCCATGGCCAGGCCCCCTTTCCTGCCTTTCCTACACCCTTCCACATGGCCCATGGCCCTGTCATGCTTCCCTGCCTGCATGCTTCCCACTTGCCCTTCACCTCTGATCGGGGAACACGTCAGTTCCTGCCTTTCTAAAGAGACACTTCCCCCCCCACCGCCCCGCTTGCTCCTGCAAGTTTCCACTGCGGTCTCACTCTTTGCCAAATCAGCTCGCTTACCTCTGCCCTGTTTCCCCTCCTTCAGAGGCCCCTTTCTCACTCTGCCTGCTTCTTCCCCATGACCACCTCTTTCTTTGTCCTGTGACCTTACCTTCCTCCCGCATCTGGTGGCAGAGGGGAAGACGAGCCAGGGCTGAGCTGTCGCCGCTCGGGTCCCCACCAGCCTGCAACCAGGGAGCATGATGCTATGCCACCCGCATCACCCATCGGCCTGCTGTCCCTCCCTCTACCGCCTGCCGGCCCGCATGCTTCAATCAAGCATGGGCCGCCACTGTGAGAATGGTGTGAGCCCCATGGTCTGCAAGGTAATGCTGATGGTGGGGAAGGAAGATCCACTCCTGGCTTGCTGCGCTCAGCCAAAGGGCTGCCTCGGTGGGAGGGGAACGGCAAGGCTCGGCTGCCTTTCGGGCCCAGCTTCTGCTTCTGCGGGGCCTTCCAGGTGGGAGGCCTGAGAGAAAATGCCTTCCCCGAGGGTCGCCCACTTGCTCATCCGCCGGCCAGGCTGGCCTGGAAGCGGCATGTCCCCTTGTTGCAGGCTGGATGCGGTACCCAAGGCGGAGTGGAGGTCGAGCAGGCAGCAGCCCAGAGCAGGGCTTGAAAGGCAGTCAAACCTCACCAGAGTGGATCTCCCTTCCCCGCTGTCAGCCTTACCTTCTAGTCCATGGGGCTCACACCGTTCTCACAGCAGTGACCCACGCTCAGCCAAAGCACTTGGCTCGGCGAGGGAGGGGCGGCTGGCAGAGGGACGATGCAGGCGGCATAGCCTCATGCTCCCTGGTTGCCCCCCCCCCATGCCCTCAGGCAGGCGAGCCCCAGCAGCTGCGGAGAATCTGGGCAGGGGACGAGATGCAGGCTGGCAGGGAGCCGAGCGGCGACGGCTCAGCCCTGGCTGGCTTGCCTTCCCCTCTGCCACCAGCCATGGGAGAAAGGTAAGGTCTCAGCCAGTCGGGAAAGCCGAACCACTGCCTAGCCCAGAGCTGCCGGCGGGGTGGGCGAGGCTGCAGTGCCCCGCCCCACCCACTGGGGGGTTGCCATTCAGGGTGGGGAAGCTGCAGGGGCATGACTTGGAGCCAAGCCAATCAGCTGGGAGGCTGCAAATGGATCGGCCGAGCCGATCAGCTGGGAAGCTGGGCGGCTGCAAATGAACCAGCCGATCAGCTGGGAGGCTGCTCCCCCCCCTCTGCAGTCCATTTTTAGCCTGGAAAGCTTCCTGCAAACTCCTGCAGCAACCACACTAACCTGCTTTCCAGCTCAGTTCTCTGGCATGGAGGGCAACAAAAGAAGACCATGTGACTACCACTTTAAAAAAAAACTTCAGTCAGACCTTCCAACTTCACAATATCTTTTTCCCCCAAGAAGTTGGAAGGTCTGACTGAAGTTTTTTTTTTTAAACTGGTAGTCATATGGTCTTCTTTTGTTGCCCTGCAAGCAGGAGAATGGAGCTGGAAAGCAGGTTAGTGAGGAAATGGTGGTTGCTCTGGACTGATTGCTCATAAGTAAGTAGGAACCAGTAAAAAGGAATGGAAAAATCCTTATCTGTGGATCAACGTTTTTCAGTCTTGGCAAGTTTAAGATGGGCAAACTTCATGCTGCCTGGGGAATTCTGGGAACTGAAGTCCATGCACCTTAAAGTTGCCAAAGTAGAGAAGCATGGGTCTACACTAGAGCTTAGGATTTTCCATTCCTGTTTTATTTTGGTGCAATTAAATATATCAGTTATGGTTTCCTTAACAAATATTAATTAAAGTAATTAAAGCGATATGAACTATTATGCACTTTTTGTGAGAAAATGA
>QLTV01004400.1:1998365-2015230 GCA_003457575.1 Thermophis baileyi
AATAGTATATTTTGGATGTTCAGTAGTAGTAAATGGACAGGGAAATTGTATCTCGTTGAGGCCTTTGAGGCAAGGAGAGGCCAGGCACCCGAACCCGAACCCTAACCTTTGACGTGAGTGACGTCAAGTTGGCCACGCCCACCCAGTAACATGACCACCCAGTCACATGATCACCAAGCCACCCCCACCCAGTCACATGACTGCCAAGCCACTCCTACCTGGTCACATGACCGTCAAGCCGCTCCCACCCGGTCACATGACCGTCAAGCCGCTCCCACCCGTCACATGACCATCAAGCCACTCCCACCCGGTCANCCCGATCCCTAACCTTTGACGTGAGTGACGTCAAGTTGGCCACACCCACCCAGTCACATGACCACCCAGTCACATGATCACCAAGCCACCCCCACCCAGTCACATGACTGCCAAGCCACTCCTACCCGGTCACATGACCGTCAAGCCGCTCCCACCCGTCACATGACCATCAAGCCACTCCCACCCGGTCACATGACCATCAAGCCACGCCCACAAAATTAAGCCACGCCCACAAAATTAAGCCACGCCCACAGAGTGGTAGTAAAAAAATTTGGAACCCACCCCGCTGTATATATATTTATCTGTAATATGTAGTCATCGACCTACAACCACAGTTGGGGCAAGACTTTTTGTTGCTAAGCAAGGCAGTTAAGTGAGCCATAACCTGTTTGGCCATAGTTGTTAAGCAAATCATTGCAGTTCTTAAGTGAATCATGTAGTCATTAAATGAATCCAGCATCCCCCATTGACTTTGTTGGAAGAGAGCTGGGAAAATCACAAATGTAGATCACAAGACTGGAATACTTCAACCAATGTTAATACATGCCAGTTTCCAAGTGCCCAAATTTTGATCACGTGACTGTGGGGATACTGTGATGGTTGTAAATTCGAGGACTGGTCACAAGTCATTGTAACTTCAAATGGACTACCTGTATTTGTATGTTCATTGAAGAGGAAATGCTTCTATTTTTGCTGTTGAAGTGCTAAAACTTCTACAGCCATGAAGAAAGATGCTCAAGAGATTTTTAAAAAATGCTGTTCTAGAAGTGTCTATAGACCACTTCCAGAAGACAAAACAGGATATATTATTCCTGTTTTGTCTTCTGGAGTACCAGTAAATTGGAATCACTTTTATTCAACAGGTCTTTGAGCTATACATATTCTCTGAGTACTACATTTATTTTTAACTCATTCATTAGTAAATGTGTGGGTTTTTTTTTTAGATTCTAGATTGATCAAATAAAAATCCATCCACATTTTTAATCTTTCAGACAAATCAAGTTTAACATATGTATTTTTTGTATAAAATTGGTAGAATGCCAGCAAATAATTATTAGAAAAAATATAATCTCTGTTCCTGATTGAGATTATGCCTGGGTAATTTTGTTCCTTGCGGAAGCAAATTTGTCTACCTTTTTATGTATTGCCTTACAATTTAATTGTAATAAGTCACTTATATTTCTGTTTTCCTCATTGATCATTGTTAGAAGTATAATCAATACCCTCATTCACATGCAAATAAGAAGTTGGGATTTTATGAATGGGATTGAGAATGGACTATATTGTCTCAGACTATATGTTATTTTTCAAATACTGAGTATAGATAAGACTATCTCATATGTCTCTTGACTATGAATGAACATAGAAAGAGATGTAACATGTAATGGCAGGGTAAGAAAACATCACAATGTTTGTTCTGCAAAACCATCAACCAGAATGTTGCCTATCAGTAAACAAAATGTGCTCTTCCAGTTGTTGACAATGGGTATGAGTCTTGTCATTCTATCACTGGGCATGCCAACAAAGATGGGCCATTCTATCTCGGCTTCTTTCAGTTCTTTTCCCACAAGAAGAAAAAATAGAATCCAGAATTTGTTCCTGAGTATGCAGGTGAAAAAAGAACCAGGACAGCATCTCCTGAACTGGAAACACTTATTATTTCCAGTTCAGTCAAGCCATCAGAACATCTCCTATCTTATCTTCCATTTGACATCCTCCATTCTCTCAAGTGAAAGGCGTTTATTTTTATTGCCTGGGGCTGAGAAAAGCAGTTGGAAGTATGCTATCAGCTATGAACCAGACACCATATACCAATCAGTAATAAGTTATAGACCAGTAGAACAAACCAAGTTTGAAGGGGAAAAAAAGATACAAGAAGAACATGTTAGTTAGGCTAGACTTAAATGGAATGGAAACTTGATATTCTTCCTTGAAAGTTGCCACTTGAACTGTGGTGGTTCATTATACTGTTCAGATCCAGCAATATTATTATTATTATTATTATTATTATTATTATTATTATTATTATTATTATTTGTTGTTGTTGTTGTTGTTGTTGTTGTTGTTGTTGTTGTTGTAATAACAATAAGGGAACCTTTTGTAAAAGACAGTGCTGAAAATCTGCAACCCCCTTACTAACTGCCAATATTTTCATTCAATAATTCTTATGATTTTTGCTATATAGTGCAGGCTGTTACCAAATGCAAATATTATCCTTACTTGAAACGATAAAATGTTGTTGAAAATGTTGCACGAATCATCTGTGATTATGCAGAATTTATTAGGTGGTGTTTCAACAGTCTAAATTAAAATGTTCACTGATATTTAATACTTCTGTTTTGTTAGGAAAATATGGTTCCCTATTTGGAGCTTTTGGTTCTGCTTCCTAATTAATCTAGGTTCAGAGGCAAATAGGGAATTAGATAAGGAAGAAATTCTAGAAATGCAATTACATCTATTTCTAAGTGGATGTATATTTTGAAAAAGACAAACTGCACAATTGAAAATTTTCCAGTTTGCCCTGTCAGCAGGAACAAGTTATGCTCTGCTAACAGTCTTTCTCGAACACACATTTCCAATACATAAACACCAAATCCTACACTTTTCATCTTGGAATGATAGCAGACTAAATCTTCTTGTGCTTTGTACAGATCTTAATAGAAGCTACTTCCCTTGTGTGCTGCTGAGAGTTGGCAGAATGAGACTTAACCAGCAAATGCTGCTTTTACTGATGACGCATCCCATTGGCTCTGCTCACCAATGAAAACCCTTCTTTTAGATTTTCTGATGCTGATGATGAACGGCAGAGCAGCAGCAGGTCAATGTATCTAATGGATCATATGGAAAGAAGAATCTGAGCCTTTTAGGAGACCCAAAGTCTATGATTCAAATTCCCTAGTTGACTTTCAAGAAGCCATCAAACCTTGATTTCAATTATCTGTAATACACCAAAGGAAATATTTATCAACTTTATCAAATTATCTCAGTAGCCATTGTAGTAATATATGTGAATACTTATAGCAATATACATAAAAATACAGAATGCTGAATGATCTAAAGGTAAATTATTTGAATATTTTTTTCTGGGCAACATTAAAAATATGGCCTGTCATTGCTTTCTACCAGGATTTTTTTTTACTACCTATTGCAGGTACTAACCAGAGCTTTTTGAGATCAAGAAAGGCAGTTAAGGACTTCCTCATAATTAAATTGTAATCGTAGTCTACCAAAGGGGAAAGGTTTGGGAATCACTGGGCTAGGACATGTACATTAGATACTGCTTTATTTATACTTTTGTTATATTAACCTAATTCAGAGGGTTATGTAAATCTGAAACTTCCATACAGAGAACCTATGAATTACTACACTAGAGGCAAAGTAGATTTAATGTGGGAATTCCAACATCTTCTCCTATTTCATATAGTAGTATTGTGGGCCTCTAAAACATACTATCTCCTCAGGAGCAAGCCACCATTGCCCCAAATAATAAATAATATGGGTACAATAAGATATTTGTGTGTTATTGTTAGAGTAGTGTTTCTTAAACTCTTTTCTCTTTGGACCCCTTTCCACTTTTAAAAATTATGATGGACCCCAACAGCTTTTGTCTGTATGGGCTATATTTATCAATATTTACCCTATTAAAATTAATTAATGCATCTGCTCCCAGTAATGCTTCTCACAATTATTTAATGGGGGTTTAATATTGGTTTATTTTTCAACAACGGCTGGCAAATAATTTTGATGTTGCAACTCTTGAGAGGGTCTTCAGAGACTCCCAAGGGGATCATACTTTAAGAAACACTGTTTTAGAATTATCCATTTTTGGGAAGCAGGTTTTGCAGAAATATTGATTCAAGCCTATGACACAAATTATGTCTCTCAATCATTGGCTTTATTGTGATAAATAGATGATAGATAGATAGATAGATAGATAGATAGATAGATAGATAGATAGATAGATAGATAGCAAGGCCAATGTATAAATACTGAATATACCCTGGATCTGAATTTGAAGGCAAAACAATAAAAGAGCTTGAAAAAAAGGTTTATTAACCCAGAGTTAAATGTGAGCAAGGTTCAATACATTATATGAAAAGGAAGTAAATGGACGAATAAAATACTATCTGTGTAATTTCTGCCAATATATATTTGAGAGAGGGAAAGAGTCAGGCCAAAGTTTAAATTTACTTCTAATAATGGGCCTTATTATTATACCCAAGTACAGTAGTGTACAACATATCTCAACAACCTCTTTTTTGGCCAAGTCATTATGATGTAGCTTTCACTTGATTTCCAACCCATGTCCAAGACAATCATGTCATTTCTAGCTATGTTGATATTCAAGTACTGTTTTCTATCTTTGTTTGACACAGTTCTTGCCATGGATATAATCTGACAAATATCACTGGCCATTATGTTGTTAGCACAGCCAGATGACCCCTTGGGGATAGCTTCAACTCAGTTCCCGTTAGCCATAGGTATGGCTCCTATCTTCTGGTCTTTCAAGGATTATTCTAGATTGGATAGGAAAGAAGTCAAATCCTTTTTTTTTCCTGTAAATTATTCAAGTCAACCTTGTCTCAGAAAACTGTTATTGAAAGGGGTAATGGTTGATTGGGATGAGGAAGGAAGGAAGGAAGGAAGGAAGGAAGGAAGGAAGGAAGGAAAGAAGGAAGGAAGGAAGGAAGGAAGGAAGGAAGGAAGGAAGGAAGGCAGGCATAACTCTGTCCTTAACCTGACCTATTTCTGATTTAGTGACTGTCAGATTAATACCTGACAGGTAGGGAAATTGGATGGTGAACTGAGAAAGGGAACCGGCTCTGCATTGCCGCACCATGAAACTCAGCCCTGCTTGAGAGTTGTTAGTTGGGACTTTTAGTTGGGCTCCTTTTAAACATCTTCATGAAAAGGACTTGCATAATGCCAAAATAAGTTTTTAATATCCCTAAAACTGCACTTCTGGCCATCTGTCCAAAGTTGCCTCCTCCACATCATTTGTTAGATGCTCCCCTGACAGCTGCTGACATTTGGGAGAAATGGTAGGAAACAAAACTACAGGGATCCACCAATCCTTTCCCTGAACTTGCCCTGCACATCATGCATGACAATGCCACATTTAGTGACAACCAGAACAGGCAGCATATGATCAGCAATGAGGTAATTTTATGCCAGTTTAGTTTTCTGTTGAGCCAAAGATTAGTGGATAGCATTTCAGTTCAGCAGTGGGGAAAGGCCCTAAATCACTGCTGTTCTTAGTACTATGGATGTTTGATGCCAAGAAGAAAATTAAATGAATTAATGAAGTGTGGTAAAACAGCTGTTTAAGAATTTCACTGTTATTTTGATAAATAGATTTGGGTTTACTTTACGATTTCAGACCTTATATGGAATTTTCCCAACACATGGCTGGTTTTAAAAAAAAGCATTAGGAAAGTTGCCTTTTAAACAATCCTGGCAACCCAGTACAATTCTTTCTAACCAAATACCACAATGTTTTATTAGTTCATTTGCTTTCCCTAAAGCCGAAGAACCAGATTAACTAGAGTATATGATCCATAGGAATGGTTATACAATATAATTTTGTCTTTGTTGGTAACATTGGTAAATTCAAACTTAAAATTCCTTGTTAAATAGCCACACAGGATCATGCAAAATGAAGCATTATTATTTTTCCCAAAAGAAACCCCTAATGGGTAGGATTTTGTCTATCTTTTTTGTGAGCTTTATAACTAAAGTTGCTCAGAAATGAACATGTTGGCTCAGGAATTCTGGGAGTTGAACTCCTTAAGGACCATGGTTCCCCACCCCTGCTCTAAACCATAGAGTAATGCCTAGAGAGGGACAAAGAAGAAACTGCTTCTTCAGTTACTTATATGTAACTGCAATTGTATGCACATACGTGTGCATACGTGCATGTTCCTTTAAGTCAGTGTTGACTTCTGGTGATTGCCCAGATAATTCTCTGCAGTTTTGTTGGAAAGATTTCAGACATGGTTTACCACTGTCTGCTTCCTAGGGCTGAGAGAGAGAGTGATTGTCCCAAGGTCATCTTGCTGGCTTTGTGCTTAAAGCAAGTTTAAAACTCATAGTCTCCCAATGTCTACCCTGTTGCTTTGCCCATTACACTAAACTGATAGGTTCTTCTGAAATATTTCCCCTATAATTAGCTCTCTATATTTTTCCACTGCTACAAGTTAGGTTAGGCAGTTTTTGTTTATTCTTTCAACCTGACACTCAGCCAGGAAACCTCTTCATCTCCCTGGAATAGGTGGGTAGCTATGGATCCAAACTGAAATGGGTCTTCAGGTGAATTGGCAGGAGAGCAGTCTTTTAGGGGGTGAACTGAAGTAGGCTGGCATTAAAATGGCTTAAGTCCCTTGTATTTTCCCCCCTCTTCCCTGATATCCTGCAGATCTGCCAAATGGCTGAAGCCATCAAAGGAAATGGGACAGCTGCTGATACCATCAAAGCCCCTTAATTACAATAGTAGCTAAGCACTCAAAGTAAAATGCAATATAGGCTCGTTAATTAAGTCCAATTTTTCTCCTCATCAACCTCTGGGAAACTAAAAGGAACAGAAGGAATCTGTAATAAAGAAAAACAGGGCAGCTTGGAATGATTTTCCGGTATATTCGAAGCAGAGCTCTTGTGTAAAATTGCAGGTCCTTTTTCAGAAAGATGTCATAAGTAGTGAGTAGGTGCATTTCTTCTAGTTTGGGCAGAACTTCCCAAGAAGAATAGCTAGATTTACTCCTTAGGCTGCCAGTTATAATCACCAATGAGACAAATGTAGCAACACTTGGGAGCTTGCTTTATCACTTCTCTATAGAATTTCAATCATTAGAACCAAAATATCATTAGCACCCTTCTTTCCAAGAGGATGTAGGAGAGAAAGAGAAGGGGAGAGAGAGATGCTTAGAAATACAAATATTCTAAATTTATGATTTAAATGTAAATATATTAAATCATTTTGTGTTGAACTACAGCAATTTTAATGTTTATCTACACAAAACATAGAGATCATTAAGAAGACATGGAAAGGAAAGGAAGAATTGTATCTTTTTACAATTTTCAATCACCATGAACTAAGCTCTATTTAGACTAATCAGATTAAAATCTGTGGTACCTAAATTAATTATGACTATGTTGTCCCAAGGAACTAAGCCAGAATCAAGACTCTCTGAGTACAAGACAGGAACTGCTTAAAGGCACAGTGCAGATATATCTGTTTATTGAATAACAGACCTTCCATGCCTATTCTAGTATTTGGAAGACATATGCCCTACTTAGATGAAAAAAATCTGCACTTGCAACAATGTCCATCTAGACAAATTATTCAAGAAACAGTATTCGGGATTCGTAAAATGCATTTTCTCTACCTTAAGTGAAGCTGCAATTTGAAATGCCTGTTATTTCAAATAAAGGTGAACAATACTCAAACTGTCGTTAAATATGCACCCACATCAATTAAATAAATAGCATTTTTCTAATATTCATGGTATCTCAAATGAGCTGTCTCTTGTCCATTTGCTGTTGGGCATCTAGGAATCTTAAATTTATTGGATATTACTTTATTTTGAAATAAAGATATCAGACACTCTTGTGGATCTTCTGGAGCATGCATTCCTACAAAGATTAATTGTTTACTACACCCATATGTACTAAACATATGTGTGCTGCATATTGTTTTGCTAGGAAAAACTACTGTTTCTATTTGTCTAACAGGAAGAGAAACAGAGCATAGAAAGAGATACCGGTACCTAATTGATTCCTTTACTTTCTTCGTACTATTCTCTGTCCTCCTTGCTAATTCTTTTGGGGGATTCAAGCCCTTATTTCTTTTATAAGAATTCTCTTATATCAAGAGAATTCATAGGTGGTGCTGTAATCATTTCCATTCTTTCAGCATCTAACAAACTGCCAGAAATGGTCATTGGAAAAGTTATAGGCCCATGCTTCAAATGTATTAGATCTGCCAACTCCATTAACTTCTTTAAATCAAGGGTATAATTGAAGTCATAGACATGTTTCCATATACCTTCAGTATGCAAGTTATTTCTTCCAGTATGAGTCAGTGACTACATTATAGATTTGTGCTGTACAGCATTACTGTATTAGCTGTACTCATATTTATTGATTTTTATGTCTAAAAAAGAGAGGCAAAGGCTATTACATTTATTGAAGTTCAGGAGAAGAAAGTAAGACAGTTTGATCATTCTTTCACAGCCTGATATGTCTGTACTATCTCCCTACATACATATGAACTATTCCTTCTAGATGAAAAGAGGGTAGAAACTAAACTAAACTAAACTTAACTAAACTAAAATAAAATAAAATGGGGTACCTCAGTTGACATGTATTAAGAGAAATCCTGGGGTTGATGTGTGGATGGATGGGGAGGGAAAAAGAAATTGTAGCTTGCTAATAGAATGCAGGTTCACTTATAAAGGCATAATTGCTGCAAGTTAACTGAAATGTTGCACTTAGGAATAATTCCACAGAGAGAAGAAAATGTGAGCTGGCCTGGAAAAAAAATGAAAAAGATAAAGTCCCCTTTGGTAACTTCATGGACATGTCTGACTAGCTTTCTTAGCAACAATATAGGAATTAGTATGATATTGCCTTTTTCTGGGCTTCCCCCCCCTCTCTTTTAAAACTTTCCCTTAGAACCAATTATCATAAGCTTTACTGGCCATCTCCCATGCAAGTAGCAGCCAAGAAATCAATCCTGCTTAGTTTTTCAAGATCAGCTAAGATCAATAAGGCTACCTGCTGAGCCATACTTATGGAATTAATGCCTACAGTGAAATGTGATTTGTGTCCTCTGTTTTGGTCCTGGGAATTTTACAATGCACTCCTTCAATCAACATCTGCATTGAAAAATGCATATATGAGAGAGCATTTCATAGAGGAAAGCATTTAGGAAAGAGAAGTAAACTGTATATGTTAAAAAGGCATATGAATTACCGTATTTTTTGGAGTATAAGATGCACCGGATTATAAGACACACCTTAGTTTTTGGGGAGGAAAATAAGGGGGGGATTCTTCCTACCAGGTATTCATCTGGCTAATCCTTAGCCTGGTCAGCTTCAGCACATTTGTTCACTCGCTGGTTTTGAGGTTGGGGCTGGTTGGGGCTGTGCTTCTAAAGCACAGCTGATCATCGGAGGGAGCAGCAATTAGAAAAGCAGGCAAAGCACGGAAGATCGCTTAGCTCATGTTGGGGCTGAAAAACAGCTTCAAAAGCACAGCTGAGCTCCAGTGACTAAAGCAGGCAAAGCGCGGAAGGGGTAAGAGAAGGCAGCAGCTGTTCCGGGTAGCCATTTTGGGCACCACGCGTCGAGCATTTGGAGGCTGAAAACGCAACGCACGGAGCCTAAAAACACAAGCCATTGTCGGTGGCAATCTCTGCAGCCAGGAAGAGGACGCGCGGAGGCCGAAGGGTAGGGGCCGGCAGGTAGGCGGGGCTACATTCAGAGTATAAGACGCACCCATATTTTCAGTCTCTTTTAGGAGGGATAAAAGTGCGTCTTATACTCCGAAAAATATGGTATTATAGGCCCAAGCATCCTACTTTTTTTGTGTAGGAAAATGGATGCATGGTGCAGGTTTCCTTTTATTTTTTTAAGATTGGCAATATAACCTAGGAAGGATCATTACAGAGAAGCACTTTTGTAAAATGTTTGTTATCCAACCTTTATAAGACAATCTTTGTGATCTACACCAGTGAAACATGGGCAATAACAGCACAATAAAAGCTCAGTGTGCTCCATTAACATTGCCTAAGGAGAATTCATGGTGTCACTTGGTGCAACCATGTTACCAATGAGGACATTTTGAGGCAGAGTGGATCCAGGAAATTGCAGGCCATTGTGACGGAATGTTGAATGTGCCTAGTTGCTCATATTCTTCACTTGACAGAACATCAATACATGAAAAACACTGGAAGCCACCAGAGGGAAAGCGGAGGTGGAATAGAACATGCAAAACCTAGCATCAGATTAAAAGATGACTTGTGGACAGTGGACATTAAAGGAGAAGATGCTGACGATGATGCTATGGATAGGATTCATTGGAAGAAGCTTGTTGCTCTATGCACTCCGTACAAAAGAAACCAATGATGATGATGATGATGACGACGATGATGATGATGATGCTCTTAGAATTGGGAGAGAGGGATTCATCTCTAGGACTGTCTTTCAGATATGGTTAGGCCTTTATTTTAACCTTCTTCTTCTTAAGACATCTTCTCTTATATGGGCCAGGAAACTGGCGAGCACAGTACATTGAGTATAGATACTTGAGAAATAGTTATTTCAAAATGCAATAGCAAATATTGTACATTGTCGCGAATTAAACCCTCCTTTCTGTGCGATGGCTCGAGATGAATATATATTTTCTATATATACCATGTTTAGCTAAATTAAAAATACTTCCATCTGGTATGTACAACATTCCATCAGGTGTTGTCGTTCTTATTGTTTTTCCTAGTTCATTGATCTTTACAATATTACATTGTTTCTGATTTGTGCATCAATTCCCAGAATGTAGCAAAACTCCTTTATAGTAATTAAAATATGTTTTATCTTCTTTCCAGAGAAATTGTACATTGCTCTTACTAAACTTATGCTATTTTGGTATATTTACATACTATATAATTTGCCCAGCTATATACCAGCATGAAAATAATGTATAATATCTGCGAGACTTTTAAAAAAATACATACATATTCTAGCATTTTAAGCGGCTTAGAATTTCTGGAATATATTTTATTCATATGATTAACTTTAGCCATTAAATCAGTTCTGAAAACATTTCTGGGTAAAGTCAGTCAAAAGTTTGTTTGTTTTTTCCTTAATGACTTTGGTTGACCACCATTATGGCTAATTCAAGACTAATTATTACCTTGGTTGTTTAGTTCTTGCTGTGATATGTATAAACCTGAATACAAATTCAGTCGATAAATTGTGTATGCTGGGAATATAGCTTGATCTATTAGCTCATATATACGTATGACAGCAACATTTGTTTAGCAGTTTTTTCCATTGCAGTAAACTGAAATTTGAAGCTATCCAAAAGTTACTTGGGAAATATTATATTTAAAGAAACTCATATATGTTTTGAAAAGAAGTGTGTACTGTATATGTGTGTGTGTGCTTCTTTTCACCCCACAAACTTTAAATTATAACAATATAATATATAGTTTGAGGTACAAGCATGGAGCAGCCAGCTACATAAACAGCAATATACTTCTTAAATTACAATCCTGTTTTTAAAAACGATCACACACTATTGTATGTGTTTATGGAAACAGAATACTTCTAAACTTTTTAAAAACTAAGATAACACTTGTGCAGATACAAGTATAAAAATTGTCATTTCTTGAAGGTAAAAAAGATTACCTAGCAACAATCATTTGAAAATATACTACAAAAAAGTGTTAACAAATGAGACATTTATTTTCTTTCTTTTTTAATTATATATCAAGCTGCCGAGTATGAAATAAAAAAAATACAACAGAATCTCACCGAGACTATATAACCCTCAAAAGGGAGCAGAGCAAATTTTGGAACTTCTGAAGTATAACCAAATAATTAAACATATTAGCTTCTATTTAGAAAACAAGAAAATGGAAGTGTTGTTTCTATACTTAACCCCTTTCAGCGTTAGGAATATAGTGTTAAATAAAATATTCAACAATTGAAACATGCAAATAGTAAAGTTTCATTATTTCTAAAATATCTCATGGAAAGATATGTCGCCCCCCCCCCCCAATACTTGCCAGCTGAACTTCAATCCTGAGTTTATGACCACTTGGATACAATATATTAAGATAGGAGGATAATGTTTTGTTAGTTTGTATGGGCCTTTTTTCACAACCAAATCAAAATGCTGTCCACTCAACCCTGAGTTGGCAGAAAACTATATTTGCATCAAAACTATATTGCATTTGTTACATTTTTTATTATTACTGAATGACTCTGTTCTTATTATAGTTGTGCGATGGGCAATAAACAAAGTTACTGATTGATTTCTTTGGCATTTTTCCCTCTCCTTCAGCCAACAGGATAAGATATCTGCCAAGTATGGCATTGTCTCAAGATTGCAGTTCAGGCATACGTAAGTTCTCTATCTGCTACTCATCTCAAACTTCATTCTGCCATAACAATACAGGGGAGGAGAGGAGAGGAGAGGAGAGGAGAGGAGAGGAGAGGAGAGGAGAGGAGAGGAGAGGAGAGGAGAGGAGAGGAGAGGAGCTTGGCAGCCTGTTGAGATAGGCTAGATCAGGAAATAGGCATGGCAAAGACTCCAGAAATGCTCTTTATTATTGTAAGATAATTACAGAGCCTTGAAAGCCCATCAGAATTTCTCTCTGCTCCATTTTATACCATACCAAATCAAAGTGGGATTTTCTTTTTCGCCGTTTCCCTTTTTCTTCGACTGAGTTGCCATTTTCCCTCTTTTAAGGCCTCATCCATTCCTCCATGAGATTATCTCTAAATATTCCTTTATAAGTGGTGCTTTTGTCATTTTGATGAAAGTGGTGGTTCCTGTAGGTCTCCTCTGAAAGCAAAGGCAAGAGAAAGGTGGTCCTAGAATTTTATTACAAGTGCTCTTTTAGTGTATTAAGCTATAATAGGCTTAATGAATAGCTTAATTGTGCTATTTTAGGCTCTAGTGATTTTATACACCACATAGTGTCTTTTTTGTTGCTGCTGTTGTTTTAATGTCCCATGTGTCTTTGTGTTCAGCTTTTTAAGAATTGAATTACAGAATGGAGGATGACCCTTTTCTGATGACTCTCACAATTAGTTATCTCATTTTGCCTCCAAATTCAGGATTGATAAAGTGAAACAAATATTACACATTCTTAAGCTGATTTTGGAGAGCATTGGAGTAAAGGAGGAAAAAACATTTTTATCATTGGTATTTATAAATGTAAGCATCTTACTCAAGAGATGTCAATACTGTAGGAACAAGGACAGAAACTGTTGATGTTAAAGTATGATAGTGTGATGGCAAATGTAAGCAGGGATATACTCTATGTTTTATATAGTGATACTGTATATAGCCTTTGTCCATTATAATAAGGATCACTTCAAAAGCTGGACCATTGCTCCCAAAGCCAACTCAACCACACTGAACAATTCATCTGCCAAGCACTTTGAAAATACTGTAAGTTTGGGAGACCCTAAGAAATTACACTATTTCATCACATCAGACATACTTGCTCATGACCATGTTTCACACACAGGACGTTATGATATAGTTCAGTCTGTCATGTGCTATTGTGCCTAGAGACTTCCCTGAATAAAAAAGATAGCTATCAATGGGATTAATTACTCCTTCAAATGACAGCTCAATTTTAAGGATTTTTTTTAAAATCAAGGCTTGTCATGTCACTTTTAAGGACTTGTCAACCAGAATTTTCACCTCTCAACTTCAATCTGAGTTCTGAATACCTTTCTCTCATTTGCAGAAAAAAAAAGTTAACAAAGAACAACAACAAAAAAAATCACCACACCATTATTAACTTCTTCAGTAAGGCATTACTAAAAGATTGTTCTGTGACATATGACTTAAGATAGAAAAATTCTTTCCACTGACAGTTGCCACATGCAGAAGATGGCTGATTTGAGTCATAATGTTAAATGCTGCTTCTCTCATTTTCACCTTTAATTTTAATTAAGACTATGTGTAATTGATGAAAGCAATTCAAAACGTGCAGCTTGTTTCAGATAAATTACATTCAATAAAAAAGCACAGCTTTTACTTTATTTTAATGTAATTAGCTACAATATGTTAATACTTTAATAATTATTATTATAGTCACTCTATTATTATTCAGTTTGAAATACCTGTAGATTTTAACAATGTAGTGATATTATGTACCATTTTAGCCATCAAATAAGTCTGGCAATAATGATAAATTTGAGAAGAGGGGATCATAGCATGTAATGATCTTCAATATATACATAAAAAGGTAAGCTTCAACCTTCCTTCAACCACTCATCCAATATCTAATTATACTCCAGTGTGACCAAGTAACTGAACATTGTGTAGGAGTATATAGACAGAACTGACTATAAGAACAGCACAGTTAATTGAGGAGTGAGCACCCTTACATTGTAACTTCTTATTAATCTTGGTGATTTGGGGAAAAATAACCATCTAAAGCTCTAATAACGAGCAAGATCTGCTCCTTCCATGTGGCAGCTGATAACTTAGATCATACTCTTATTGACCTCATGGGAATGCAGCGTACCTCTCTGTGCATCTCCCACCCACTGGTTTTGTCAAAATATGGGCTGAGCCTCCATAGATATAGTGCCTGTCATTAAAACTAAAAACAACTGAAGTTCAGACTTCCTTCATTTCATGCCACGAAAGGAAAGTTCAGCCTAGAAATGATTTTGTAGTAAACCTAACAGCAACAGGATATTGTTTTGACTAGCTAAACCTGTGTGATTGGATGCTGTTTTGACAATTTGTGAAGGGGGAAAAAAGTGTTGCTGAAATGGATTTGGCTCACTGAGCTAGTATTATCCCTGGTGACTGCCATCCTGTGCTACTGAAACTAAATACAGAAACAAGATATGAGTGTCTAGTCCATATGTTAAAAACTTTTTTTTCCCCCTCAGATGTGAACAGATTGCAAAAACCTGTGCACGGATGATGTCTCATGTCTAAACAAAAGTGGCAAGAAGTGTGAATTACACCCTCTCTCTCTCTCTCTCTCTCTCTCTCTCTCTCTCTCTCTCTCTCTCTGTGGGATTCAAGTTGCAAGCATCATTACAACAAATGTCAATAGTTGGTAATACATCCAAAAATAGGACGTGCCATTCATAATGGCATAAGGATATTCAAAATGTATGCCAGGGCGGGTTATGCCTTAAGCTGATCACCGAGCTGGAGTTTTTAGAAACATTATCGATAGATTTCACATTACTGTCATTTCTGGAGAAACATTTTAATGTAGCTAAGAAAAGAATATAATATGATATGATTGCATGGATAGATAAGTAAACAGCAGATAGCATAGATGATGAGATAGATAGATAGATAGATAGATAGATAGATAGATAGATAGATAGATAGATAGATAGATAGATAGATAGATAGATAGATAGATAGATAGATAGATAGATAGATAGATGGTTGAATTCTTATTATTTTTTATTTTGTTCACCATCCAGAGTTTCCTGGATACATGGGCAGCCATATTACACGCCGAATGGATGGATGGAAGGACGCATAGATGATGAGATAGATAGATAGATAGATAGATAGATAGATAGATAGATAGATAGATAGATAGATAGATAGATAGATAGATAGATAGATAGATAGATAGATAGATAGAAATTAACATTAGTTTTTAGGTTCAAATGAAATCTATCATGGATTGCTTTTATCTGGAACTCATGTGACCCACCAAATAGAATCAAATTATTTATTTTCCCACGAACTGACAGTGTGTGTGTGTGTTAATGTATATATATAGCAGATATATAATCTCTTTTTTGTTTACTTATTTCTTTGTGTACTCCTACTCTAGAAGAAGAAAATAAGGTTGAGCAATATAAAATAACTGATTTTGTATTCAATATGGAGGGAAAACTTCACGCATTTATCCCTTTCTTTCCTTGCATCAGATGGCATGACCTTTCATCAACTAATGTAATTTGGGAGTTATCATAATACAGTATATGGGAAGTCAGTGATGTTGAGCAACTTGATAGACAGTTTCATTTTGCTTCTTACTGTAACCATGTAACTACCGTGTTTTCCCGAAAATAAGACCCTGTTTTATATTTTTTTGAACCCTTGGCCTTATTGCCATGTACTCAAAAGCCCAATTGGGCTTATTATCAGGGGATGTCTTATTTTGGGGAAAACAGGGTATAAACATATACTGTAGTGAAAACTGGAAGAGAAAAGTGGAAAATAAATGAAAATGTCACATTTGCTCTGGGACAGAGGTCTTTAAAACACTAAAGTCTTACCTAAAATAAGAAAGTGTGGAATAGAATAGTGTATAATTATGTCTGAAAGCCAAGCTGGGTTATTTTTTTATTCAGATTTCTCCCAATGAATTACAATTATGGTTTCCTGCCAGTTTCCAATAAGCCCATTTGCTAACAATTCAGATAGAGATGGGGCAATAATAGTGTCCAAAGGGTTACAAAAAAGGCCTGCCTTTTCCCATTCCAAGCTTACCGGTAGGTATTCATTGAAATATATATGTATGTATGTATGTATGTATGTGTGTGTGTGTGTGTGTGTGTGTGTGTGTGTGTGTGTATGTATGTAGATAGATAGATAGATAGATAGATAGATAGATAGATATAGATATAGATATAGATATAGATATAGATATAGATAGATAGATAGATAGATAGATAGATAGATAGATAGATAGATAGATAGATAGATAGATAGAGATATAGAGATATAGAGATATAGAGATATAGAGATATATAGATATATAGATATATAGATATATATAGATAGATACACACACACACACACACACACACACACAT
>QLTV01004400.1:2026257-2061252 GCA_003457575.1 Thermophis baileyi
TTGGCCGAAACCTTGCCTATTAAGATTAAAGGATTTCCAGGGGAACCCCATTCCAGTATTGGGCAGCTATAAATTCAGGGTGTCCTTGAAGCATTTCAGAGGCTGCCTATCCGTGGTCATAGTCGATGGCCCCAGACCCAGCTTATTGGGATTGGATTGGTTTGAGTCCTTGGGTCTGGGAATTAAGGGGATTGACCACATTACCAGCAGCCCTGAAATGGACGTGCTAGCCAAAGAATTCCCTTCTGTTTTTGATGGGGCTCTGGGGAAATATAAGGGAACACCTATCTCATTCAGCTTAGACCCCAGTGTAGCTCCTAGAAGGTTTAAGCCACGAAGAGTGCCCTTTGCACTTCGGTCTAAAGTGGACGCTGAATTAGATAAATTGATTGCTCAAGGAGTGCTAGAGCCCATAGATTATGCTCGATGGGAGACACCCATAGTAACTCCCATCAAGGCTGATGGGTCAGTGAGAATATGCGCGGACTATAAATGTTCCATAAACCGCGCATTGCAGCATAACGCATACCCTGTCCCTGTGGTTCAGCATCTCTTGCACTCCTTAGGAGCTGGGAAAGTCTTTGCAAAGCTTGACTTATCCCAAGCTTATCAACAGCTGCCTGTTGATAACGAGACTGCTGAAGCCATACGCGCGGACTATAAATGTTCCATAAACCGCGCATTGCAGCATAACGCATACCCTGTCCCTGTGGTTCAGCATCTCTTGCACTCCTTAGGAGCTGGGAAAGTCTTTGCAAAGCTTGACTTATCCCAAGCTTATCAACAGCTGCCTGTTGATAACGAGACTGCTGAAGCCCAAACGATAATTACCCATAGGGGGGCCTTTAAATGCAAGCGACTCCAATTCGGAGTCAGCTGTGCACCAGGGATATTCCAAGGGCTAATGGAGAGGATACTGCAGGGCATACCAGGCGTCGTTCCCTATTTTGACGACATCCTGGTATCTGCCATTACCCATGCCGACCTGATGGCCCACCTTCACACCATCTTGAAACGTCTCTAAGATGCAGGGCTCAAGCTTAAGAAATCAAAGTGCCATATCGCAGTGCAACAGGTGGAGTTTTTAGGATACCTCGTGGATGAGGCTGGCCTCCACCCCACCCAAGCAAAGACACGAGCTATTCATCAGGCCCCAGCCCCAAGGAATAAAGCAGAACTGCAGTCATTCTTGGGGTTACTGAACTTTTACAACATGTTTCTACCCCACAAGGCGTCGGTCGCTGAACCCTTACACCGCCTGCTACACCGTTCTGCAACCTGGAAATGGGGTCCAACTGAAGCAGCAGCCTTTACAGCTGTTAAGAATTTACTGACTTCCTCTAGGGTGCTTTGCCAGTATAGTGAGGACTTGCCCTTGATTCTGGCTTGTGATGCTTCTCCATATGGGATTGGAGCGGTCCTGAGCCACCAGCTGCCATCAGGTACTGAGGCTCCCATTGCATTCTTCTGCAGAACACTGTCCCCAGCTGAACGCAATTATAGTCAGCTGGACAAAGAAGTGTTGGCTATCGTGGCCGGAATTAAACGGTTTCACAAATACCTGTATGGACACCACTTCTCACTGATCACAGATCACAAGCCTCTCTTAGGGTTGCTGGCAGGCGACAGGCAAACTCCGCAGATCTTATCTCCTCGCATGACCAGGTGGTCTGTTTTCCTCGCTGCCTATGACTACTCATTATTCTACAAGCCTGGACGGCACATTGGCCATGCTGACGCCTTGAGTCGCTGCCCGCTACCAATCCTGGTGACTGATCCAGCCCCAGCTTCAAGCACTCTACTAATCGACACTCTGCACCTTCCGGTCACTGCTGATGATGTCGCCAAGTTCACCAATCGTGACCATGTGCTGTCTAAAGTGATGGACTGGGTGAAACGGGGGTGGCCACAAGGGGAAGTGTCTCAATTGTTAAAACCATATCAGATACGTCAAAATGAGTTGTCCACACAGCAAGGATGCCTATTGTGGGGTAATAGGGTGGTAATCCCTGCACCTTTTAGGGAGGAGGTATTGTCCCTTTTACATGATGGTCACCCAAGTATTGTACGCATGAAAGCGTGGGGGCGCAGTTATGATTGGTGGCCCAAAATGGATGATGACATAACCAGCTGGGTGTCAAGGTGTCACACATGCCAGGAGTCTAGGCCTCTCCCATCAAAAGCCCCAGTGCAGAGTTGGGAGCGTCCCAAGTCCCCTTGGGCGCGGATCCACATTGATCTAGCAGGACCACTTATGGGACAAATGTTTTTAATTGTTGTCGATGCATTTTCTAAATGGGTTGAGGTGGTCCAAATGCGCACGACTACAGCTGCCGCTGTGATAACGGCACTTAGGATTGCATCCCATGGGTTGCCAGACCTAATAGTTTCTGATAATGGGCCACAATTTACAGCCACACCCTTAGCCCAGTTCCTGCAATGCCTGGCCATTCGTCATGCTTTTGTGGCCCCGTTCCACCCCCAGGGGAATGGGTTGGCAGAGAGAGCCGTAAGATCCGCCAAGGAAGCCCTTAGTAGGTTGGGCAAGGGGTACTGGTCTGCCAAGATAGACAAATACTTATTAATCCAGCACGCGACACCCTGCCCCACGACCAATATGAGCCCGGCCGAACTACTAATGGGGCGCCGGCTAAGAACTCCCTTAGACAGGCTGCATCCAGAATACGCCCCGAAAAAACCCTTAGATTCAACAGGAGAGTTAAAGGGGTTTAGCGTGGGGGAAAAGGTCTATGCCAGAAATTATGCAGGAAGTCCCTTATGGTTACCCGGGGCAGTGACTAAAACCACAGGGCCGTGCTCATATATAATTACATTAGACGATGGTTGGGTTTGGAGACGTCACCTGAACCAACTCCGGGCACAATGGACTAGCCCTGCCGACCTCCCGATCACAGGCCCTGACAGCCCCGCGCCGAACACCGCCCTATCTCCGGACCAGCCGGCTGACAAAGACAAGGAAGAGCAAACGGCAAGCTTACCTGCAGTTCCGGTGACCGGTCCAGAAACAGAGGAGGCGCAGTCTACAACCGAAGGGGATCAAAGCCCCCGTACCCAGCCTCGCTGTTCACCCGCAGAAGGCGCACTGAGGCGCTCTGGACGCATGCGACAGCGCCCTGCCTATTTGGCAGATTACGCATGCGCCAACTAGGTAGGAAGGAGTGCTATGTATGGAAGTCTCCACTCAGGTCCGCAGTCAACAGGGGGCGCACGCTGTCTCCTGATTGGCTGCCTGTTTGACAGCTCACTATATAAGGAGCTGTCAAACAGGTTTCGCGCGTTGCCAACAGCTGAACGAGCGCGCGTGTTAGCAGACGCGTTCTGGCAACCTGTTAGCTGTCACTTCAATAAAGAGCTGTTAGTTCTAAATAAGCCGGGCTTGCCTCAGTCATTCACCCGCCGTTCCGAGTACGGAGCAGAACCTTTCTAAGTTTCTTCCTCTTTTCTTCTAGAACACGGGTGTCAAACTCAATCGGGTCACATGACGTATTATGACATTTTTTTTGCCTTTGCGGAGCTGGGATGGGTGTGGCATGAGCGTGACACATCCGGTCTGTTGGCCGCCAGTTTGACAGGCCTGTTCTAGAGGAAGAGAGTCTCTTCATCTTCTAGTTTCTTCCTCTTCTAGCATCTTCTGGGCTTCTTTCTCTTTTATCTCATTATTCCCGAGCAGCATTTCTTCTCCCCTCCACCTCTTCAAAGGTCATTCCCACATACAATTACATAGATTCACCCACTGAGCATCTGTTGCTGAACAAGAACCTGGATCTCACTGCTCCTAATCCTTAATCTTAACCACTACATCACACTAGTTTTGTGTCTTCTAACATATCAGAATATTTTGGATATTTCCTTTTGAATCAGGCAAATACAGTATATTATATCCCACATGAAGACATTCTGCAAAAAATGTGGCTTACTTTACTTGTCAGAAATAAAAGATCATGATTTCTGAAGGTAGGACAGCTCATCCAAACTCACCGCAGAAAACATAATGCTGGTAAGATTCAAAGAATCCCTATATACTGCTGATGTGAATACATCCAATAATTGTTTTCTTTCTTCCAGAAGTCCTGGCAACAACTGTCTTAGAAATCTTTTTCAAATTATTTTTACACCAAACCATAGTTCCAGTTTCAAAATCTATAGCTAAAAACAGTGTCCACAGCAACAGAGTAAAAAAAAGCAAAACATAACGCTTTTAGTTTGAACTACAGTTTAACTGACAAAGAACTAAGCATTTATGCTTTTTCACAACAAGCAGGAAAAAAGCTGTCCTGGGGAAATAATTACATGTAATCAAAACACAGTGGAGGAGTAAAATATGCTCACATCCAATGTCAAAGGTCTAGTCTCGAACAGATTTCTTTTAAATGGCAAAACCCGAAAAGGCACATTTTCCGTTGATGAATGGATAGTTTTCCTATTAATTAACTGATTGATTTAACATGATTTTTAGGCTGTCTTATTCCCAGTCGAGTCTACACTAACTAATACAGTTGAGTTACTGAGGAATAATTGTATGTAGGAAAACCAACACTGTTCTCAGTGACAGAGTAATGTTAGAAAAGGTCGTTAAATTCTTTTATCGGCCGCAAGCCAAGAAAATCTCAGTTATGATAACCCTTTTACATTCTTTTCTGGATGTAGTTTTAGTTAGGACTATCTCACTGTTCCGTTTTGTTAGCATGTAGTGCATGTTACATATAACTGTAGGTTATTAAAATCGTGAAGCATGCAGTACACAGACTTAATAGATTTTATGCAAATAGTTATATAACAAAATAGCAGCAGATGGTACTCATCACATCAGAATCTTTCTGTAACAATTTCATATTTTGTTTAAATTAAACAAAACCTAACAGTGCCTCAATGGCCTCTAACTTATTTTAATTTATTCTACCCTACTGTTTCTCTTGCTTTCTTCTTCTCCCTTTGCACACCATTGCAATAAAATGTTTGTTTTAAAGTTCCTCAGATATTTAGTAGCTCACTGTTTTTTGAGTGGTACAAGGAACTAGTAGTTATTTGTTTATTCATCTTTTCCTCCATCAAAAGAAATGTATTGTTAGAAATACAACAAATACAAATGCAACTCACCTCATAATATAGCCTAGAGGAGAGAATTAAAAACTGTACACCTAGTATCTCCTTAAGCTCTGTTTTTAACACATTTCCATAATGTTTTCCCCTTAAAATTCACTCCTTTCCATTTTCCCTGCTGACAGCATAGTCAGAAGATAAATGATAAAACAAATCAACCTGAAAGTAGTTATGAAAACAAAACAAAAATACCAGAAATAGGGAGTTTGGGAAAATAAAAAAACAATATGGCTATATTCTAGGTGCAGAAATATTTATAGCACACAAGGATAGAGTTCTACATACATTTTTCATTATGGAACAAATTCCATGTACACAAGGGGAAATGAAAAGAAGAAAATATGTTTTTGAATTAAGTTTACAATTGTAAGATATATACAATCATTCTTGATATTTTGCCACAGTCTACACTATCTTGTTTGCCACTGAGCTGCATTTGGGGGGATGTTAGTGGTCAAGGTCAGTATAGGAAGTTTTTCTTTCTTTCTTTCTTTCTTTCTTTCTTTCTTTCTTTCTTTCTTTCTTTCTTTCTTTCTTTCTTTCTTTCTTTCTTTCTTTCTTTCTTTCTTTCTTCTTTCTTTTATTTGGCATTTTGTTGTTTCAACCCTTTCAATTTTTAATTGTTCTGGGACCCTTCAGATCTTAAAAATAGGAAATAAATTTATGAAGTAATATAAACTCAGCTATCATTGTGCAGATGAAAGGACAAGAAAAAGCAGAGAGGGTTAGAGGCATTTTTCCCCCTATCTAGGATTACAAGGGCAAGGATGGTCTTGCTTACGTTTCTCATCTTCATTGTTGCTGCCCCTTGTAAGGAAAAAATATCATTTATCCTTGAAGCAATCAAATAAAATTCTCTACCTAGTTCACAGACACAGTCTGTTCTCAGATGCTGATAATGGGTAGTGGCTCAATTTGTCTTTGGAAGGGATCTTATAGTAGCGAGATTTTGTGATTGTCCAAGTCTTCAGCCTCCCAAGGTACCCGCACAGGACTTTTGGTACAATGTGTTGCTTTTTCCATGCTCAGTTCATAGATTTGAAAAGGAGTCAGATTAGTTTTTAGGCAAGTGGGACTGCTGCCAACTGTGGGATGTGCCAAACTGTGAGGAGGAAAATGAGTGTTTGCTCCTCTCCAGTGGCTAACAGAGATGGTCAAACCTGAGCAATTATCTTTGATCCAAGGTGGAATGACACTCTGACTTCCTGGCTATATAGCACAGGGCAAGAAATAAACATCTTAAAAAACAATCAGCTGGACAATTATCACTTTGGACTTCCAAAGGAAGCAAGCCAAATGACTTGCTCTGTAGGACGCCTTTGCAGACTCTTTTCCCTCAGGCCAAGAGAGAGCAAATGAGTTTTCCTTTGTTGGACAGAGGAAATTTCAGCTACCAGCTAACAATCAGGATTTATTTCTAAACTAACATGAAACTTTATAGGCTTCACTATTTGTCTGCCAGTTGATTTTAAGCAAAGAATGTAAACCAAAGTAATGAACAATGTGAAACTGTTATTTTGTTTTGTTTTGTTTTGTTTTGTTTTGTTTTATTATTTTATTTTATTTTATTTTATTATTTTATTTTACTTTAAGACGCTGAGCTTGTCGATCAGAAAGGTCAGCAGTTTGGTGGTTCGAATCCCTAGCGCCGCGTAACGGGGTGAGCTCCCGTTACTTGTCCCAGCTTCTGCCAACCTAGCAGTTCGAAAGCACATAAAAAATGCAAGTAGAAAAATAGGAACCACCTTTGGTGGGTAGGTAACAGCGTTCCATGCACCTTCGGCATTTAGTCATGCCAGCCACATGACCACAGAGACGTCTTCGGACAGCGCTGGCTCTTCGGCTTTGAAACAGAGATGAGCACCGCCCCCTAGAGTCGGGAACGACTAGCACATATGTGCGAGGGGAACCTTTACCTGTACCTTTATAAGCTGACCTTTCTCCCTTGTTCAGCTCACAGTAGTAGAGCTCTACATAGAAGCTTGAAAAATAAGGGTTCTCTCTGATCTCTGCTTAGAAAGAACTATGAAGCAGTATATAAGTCTAAGTGCTATAGCTATTTGCTATAATCTGAAGATATCAATGTAATAGAACATATTGAGAAACATGTTTTGCTATCTTGTGTTTGTGGAATTTCTTTCTAATGTGGGTGTTAAGGATCATGCTGTTTGAAAATTCTGCATGCCAAATGTACAAAATAATCGTAGGTTCAAGAACCCCATACCTTCCTTCATTTCAGATGCTCAGCGTTGTCATCCAAGCTAGCAGAAAGTCTTCTCTCCCACCCACCTTCTGCCAATGGCACAGCTTTTCATTTCCCTTTAGCAACCAGGTGAACATGATCACGACATAGATGTGATTGCTGCAGCATTCCGCTACAAATTGCCTATCCAGTAGAATAAAAATCAACATAATTCTAAAAAAAAAAAAAAAGAACAATTGTGATTAATTAAATATGCTTGTTAGTAATGCAAGATATGTGCTGTTGTTTGGACACTTTGTTTTAATAATTTATTAATTGAAATCCTATATTTTCCTCCTACCATGTTGCTGCTAATAAACAAATTCCTGGGTTGACAGAATTAGCTAACATGATGTAATAGTCTATGCTTTCAGTAATGTCTCTGTGCTGCAGAAATGTTGCTTAGCAAGATGGTTACACTCACTGCCTTTCTATTTTCATTAAGATGTTTTCTTTCTCTAAGGTATATTTTTATTAATATTACAGCCCCAGAAAAATAGATACATTGCTGCTCCAGAAGCAGTATAAGAAAATGAGATTTTTTTAAAAAAAATAAGTAGTTGGGTTAAGATTGCCCAGAAAGGTGCTTGGAGGATTCATTTAGAAAAGATTATGTAAAGAGTGGCTAGAATTAATGCCACAGGTAATCTGAAATCCAGATATTTAAGGAAAGCTCACAGGTCAAAGTTAGTTCTCATCATCATTTTAGTTCTCACTTGCCATGGGGTCCAGACTGTTGAAACTGCATGCAATTCCTCTTACCTTGCCAATCTTGCATAAAACAAGCATTTATTCCATATAACACTTTTACTTATTCTCAGTTCACCTGCCCAGTGCCCACTTCCTCAAAGTAGTGTTTTTGCAATCATTTACTTCTATTGCTTTTTCTGCTGACAAGAACTATCCAAGCCTGGAACCCTTCTGGATGTTCTAAGCAAACAAATTAATAATCAGATGGAAATTAATAGAACAGAACGTGGGTGTCACATTTTATTCATTATAGCAGATTGCTTAGTCAACAGAGCTCCCTTCAGATGAATAGTTCTCATTTACCCAGCAGCTTACACACTTTGTTCTCATAATAAAAATGATCGGAATGTAAGTATATCCCTTGACCACAGCACTATCCTTCAGATGTCTAATGAGTTTTCCAATTACAATCCTAGGTCCATTTTTTATACGGAAGAAATCCCACTGAACATAGTCAGAACCAATTCTGGGTATACGATTGAAATATCAGTCTCATATTCATTTCTGAAATGTAGAGATGAAATGAAAGACTTGTGGTCTTTAACGCAACTGATTTTTGTTTGTTTTGTTTTGTTTTTGTTTTATTAAGCTGATGAGCTCATTTCTAAGTGTTTTCCCAGACAAAATATCCTAAACAAGACAATCAGAGATATTAGTTTACCTCAGCCATCTCACTGAGATATTACTTTATAAGATGCATGGCATTTTTATTTAGGAAGAGCAATAAAAATTTCACCTCCTTTCTTGAGGTAATACAATACAAATTTGCAATGTAGATCTTCCCTAACTGACCCTATTTATTGCAGTTCTCCAGTATTGTCTTCATGCAACTTCAGTTTTTTTTTAAAATGTGTGATTCAGAAGTGTTATTCACTTACCTTCCCTACCGGTTCACAAATGTGAGCGTGCGTGTGCATGTGCTGGCTTCGCTCACACGTGCCACCTCCGCACAGTCTCCTGTGCATGCGCTTTACTCATGTGTGCACACATGCATCGGAGGCCGCATGCGCACGGCTTCCATGCATGTGCATGCACACTCCTTCCATGCCTGCATGCACACAGTTTCCATGCATGCACGCACACACAGCTTCCACGCATGCACGTGCACATGGCTTCCATGCATGCATGTGCACACGGCTTCCAAGCATGTGCGGCTTCCGCAATGCGGCGAGGCTTGACCGAGCAGCCCTTCGGGGCCTGCTCCCCTCCATCTCTGCTCTCCGGGACAGCAGCTGCTTCTCTCCACACTGCTGGGAGAGCATCTTGTACAATTTAGCAGCTGTGAGCCGCCGCTGAGAGAAACAGCATTCAACATGGCTGCTGCTTCTCTGTGCCACAGCGCTTTCCGGATGGGACTTAGAGGAAAGCAGCGGCTCACAGTGCTAAATTGCACAAGACGCGCTCCCAGCAAGAGCAGCAGCAGAGAGAAGCAGCTGCCGACCTGGAGAGCACATGGAGCATCTCCGCGAGCGACCAAGGCTCGGCAAGGGACGGAAGAAGTGGCTGCAAGATCTCCGCTGCAGTGCTTTCCAGATGAGACTTGTTACAAGTAAGAAGAACCATCCGGTCCATTCCCAAACCGCTTCGGCCCTCCTGCACCCCCGCCCCCCCAGCTGCCCTTTGGCGTAGTACAGCAGGCCACAGGCCGAATAAATTGCTTCAGCCCGGGAGGCCGTAGTTTGAGACCTGAGGGGGGCGGTGGCATATGGGTGGAGGCCCGGGGCAAGGCCAGAGCGGGGGAATGACACATTTCCCGACCCAGCCAATGCGAACAGCAAGCGGGCGGAGGCTCCGGGGCAAGGCCGGAGCCAGGGAATGGCGCATCCGTGGGCCCCGCCCAGACCCAAGGCGAAGGGTGAGCGGGTGGCATGCTTACATTTGGTGAGCAGAGTGGGCGAGGCGTGGAGGCGAGGCGCAGAGATTAGCTAGGCCGCGTGGCAAAGGCAAGATATATAGGGTCAAGACAGCATAGCGCTGGGCCAGGTGGGTGGCCACCCACAGGTCGCTACTACTGGTTCGCCTGAACCGGTCCAAACCGGCTGAATACCACCTCTGGTGTGATTCATATATTCTTGTAACATTGTTCATACTTATTCCTGGACTGGACGATTGCAAGGGTTGGAACCATCTTTATTGAAGTTGATATCTCTTTTGGTAAACATGCTTTACATTTCAAGGCAGAATGGCCATAACTCAGTGGCAAGGCACATATTTTGCATGCAGATAATCACGGGAATGATCCTAACACCTTCAGAAAAAATAAATAAATTTCTGATTAACCCCTGCTAGTACCATGAACAATACTGAGCTCAGCAGACTTATAGTCTGATTATGGCTTTCAAATACTTGGCCATAATAAATGGAAAAGTGCACTGAAAATGTTATCATAGGATATGAAGAGCTATATGAGAGTTATATGAGATGCTTACTGCTGAGAGTTGCACAGCATATAATACTTGAGAAAGCTAGACTTAAAAATGAGTTTTGCACTTAAAACTCTATACAGACATTCTCGTAGCTGGCAACATTGGTTAGCAAGGGCATCTATTTCTGTCCCTGAGACTCTGGGCTCCATTAAATATGTTTTTCTTTACTTTAGCTGACAAGATGATTGAATGTACAATTTGTGTTTGCAGAATACTGTGTCACAGCAAAATGCCTAGGTTATTTATGTAAGTTAATGCTACATGATTGCAAGGAGGACATCCTGTTTTGAGTTTGAAATGATTTCCAAATGGAACCTGGTTATAAAAACCATGCCCTCCCCCCCCCTTGGTCCATTTTAGACATGTCAGCCCCAAGCCTGACAAGGTGATCTCCATTTTGTTTTTGATCTCCATTGGCAGATTTAGTGGAGGTGTCCAACCTTTTACAGATATGCCCCGGGGTAAGTCCAAAGAATTAGACAGTGTCATTTAAGTTTTCAATATAGCTCTGAAGCTGCTCACCATGTGGTTTCACCTGTGGCCTATTGAGCGACAAAGGAAGAAATGCAAAAGGCAACAGTAACAGATCAGAAAAGTACAAAAATATTTAAGGAATAACTTCAAGGAAAATGATTTATCACAATTCACGTTGGTTCAGAAATGATTAGTCAGTTATAAATGAGTTTTCTGGCTTAATCTGCATGAGGATAGCCCAACTTTTCTACAATGTCAACTCTATTATTTACCATTTAGGTTAGTTTCCAAAAACCATGTATCCTGCCCTCACTGAACTTTCCCTTCAGTAACTTTCCTTCTGTCACAGCTGAGCTGCAATACATTTGCTCAAAGCAGTTATGTAGGGCAAGAAAGATGTTTATCTTCTATCTGATATAGTTGACAAAAATACTACAGGCCATCCATCCATGTTAACCACATGGATTTGTTAAACTTCTATGCACATCGGGATTGTCCCTGTGGCAGAAGGAAAATTTGACTAGTCTTTGGTCAATTGCATAACTGGTTCTATACAAGAATGTTTTAGATTCCTACATGCTCTGCCATCTAGGACATCTCTTTTGCAAGAAGGCTAGGGTCCAAAATATGGCTGGAAATAAAAGCATCTTTTCAATTAACCGTAATGAGACTATCATGATGGATTAACATCTTAGACTCCTTCTTTATCTTCCATTATTCCATGAACCTGCTTGTCCAGCAGGTCCAGGCGGTGGATTTTGTAAACCCATCAGTATAACTATTATAATTTGTGTATACTCTGGTCAATAAACAGTTATTTATTGTTATATTGTGATTTTAATTTGTTCTGTATGGCTGATTGTTTTAGAACTCCAATAAAATAATAAATGAACAAATTACCCTCCCTCCCTCCCTTCCCTACAAATGGAAATGGGTATCCAAGTTATGTTCTGTATTTCAATTAGGCCTTATAGCTTATCAGTTAAACCAGAATCCAAATTAGGATTTTCCAACACCTGTCAATTTTCTGGGCCATTGACCTCAGTGGATGAAACACATTGGAGAAAATGTTGATAAAGTGATAAGAAAGCTGTGGCCAGCACAATTCAAATGAACATTCTGCCCCAAGGCTACTCAGAATCTTTAAAAGGTCCTGATTACTATCAGATGATCAGCTTCATAAAATACCATACTCTTTAACTTGTATTCAGTTAAACTCATTATTCATTTTTCTCCATCTGCACTCCAGCACTTTTTCCAAATTGTTGTTTCATCTTCAGTTTAGGTATATATAAGGTAATGGTAAGGATTACAGTTAGAAGAATGCCCATTAATGAGCCGAGGTGGCGCAGTGGTTAGAGTGCAGCACTGCAGGCTACTTCAGCTGACTGCTAGCTGCAGTTCGGCGGTTCAAATCTCACCGGCTCAAGGTTGACTCAGCCTTCCATCCTTCCGAGGTGGGTAAAATGAGGACCCAGATTGTTGGGGGCAATATGCTGACTCTGTAAACCGCTTAGAGAGGGCTGTAAAGCACTATGAAGCGGTATATAAGTCTAAGTGCTATTGCTATTGCTATTATTTGCGGGTTTCTAACCTGATATCAGCAAACCTCTAGCCCAGGGGTGTCGAACTCATGTCATCACATCATTGTCATGTGTTGTATTGGGACTTTTTTCCCCTTTGCTAAACTGGGAGTGGGTGTGGCCAGCACGTGACGCATCCGGCCCACAGGCTGTGAGTTTGACACCCCTGCTCTAGCCTGAAGCCATCAAATTACTTCACCAAAGTGATTCTTAGTTTATTTTTACCTTACAGAAAATGATTAGAGACTGAAAGCATTAAAAACAAAACTTTCGTAAATCCATATTAGTAACTTTACTATAGGTTTCTGCTAAAGAATTAATCTGTTTTGGAATGATCTGAGATCAGTTTGCAATTTGTTTTACGTATTTCTCAGTTGTTTGAATTTGCTTTTTAAAGGTTGTCCTATTTATATGACATAGTCACATGCCCTGCCCTTATGGAATACTTGACTTTCCCTAAAGGAAAGGAGCTAGATCATTTTTCTGTAAATTATATACTGGAAATTAAAACAACCGAGCCATTAAAAAATAATAAGGAAGAAATGACATTTTCTATGAGACCGAGAAAGGGATTACAAAAGTAATCAAGATTTGAACAGGCACAGGCATCGATTGCTGGCCTTGTCTGATAAATGTTGTCTACATAGTCACCAAAGTAGAGACATCTCAGCTTGAAACAGAACATAATGAATTAAGAAACCCACAAAGACATCCTGAACATATAATATACAAATATCATATAGTTAGATGCAAATGGGTTTTCATCCTACAATAAAATGAAATTTGGAAGTAGATAAATCTTGCATTCTTTATCCTTTTCTTGTGATCTTCATTAACATCCATAATACATTTTGTAAATGATCATCTTAATATTCTAAACTGGAAAAGTAGGTATAATGACAAAATGAAATTAAATAAACGTGAAATGCTCATTTGACAAAACAGTAAATAGCACAGGAATCATCATCACAATGCTTTAGCAACATTTCAGTTTGCACTAGCTAGACCTTTTCTTGGAATTCAATATTTTTACTTTCTGACATGCATCAACATGATCTCTTCCTAATGAGTCATGTACATATTTGTGCACAGCCATCCACTGGATGTCATACTTCTTCAAATATGGAAAAATTGGCTCAAAATAGCAGCAGTACGCATACAAAGTACATATTTTGAGATAAAACAAATTCAGCTGTAATATAAAATATATTTTATTATTTTAGGAGGAGAAAATAATCTAGACTGTAGACCAGAGGGGGGTTTGTCCCTGTTTGCATCGGTTCTATAGAACCGGTAGCAAACTGCTGGTGACATCACGGATCCGGTTCTGTCGATGCCGGTCCGTGGATGCCGCCATCTTTTTTTGGAATATTTTTTTGGGGAAATTTTTTTTAATTTTTTTACTATTTTTTTTCTTCTGCGCATGCGCACAAGCCGAGCACAAGCAAGATGCACCGCCATCTTGTTTTTTGGGGGGGAATTTTTTGGGAATTTTCACCACTGCACATGCGCACACGCGCGCGAAGCACCCATGTGCCCGTGCGGCACAGCCATGTGCTCAATGCACGTGCAGCCACGCAGCGCAGGAGGAAGCGAACCAGCAGCGAGGTAAGTTAGAACCCACCCCTGCTGTAGACCATATGTTTAAGCAAGCAAATTAATGGAAAACAGAACATTTTTGAGTGAAGACATGGGTTAGAAATAGATGGATCCACCCATTCTTAACATTGACAGAAGCAAACATCCTATTCCATACCTTGCTATGTTGGTAGAATATTTGCATAGCATTGGTTTGGGGGGGGGGGAGTCTTATTTATGAAACTTCAATTCTGCCCCAAAGAACCTTGTTAATTGATACTTAATGCCAGGTTATCCCCTGATAAGGCTTCCCTGAACTCCATGGCCCCTGTTTGAAGTACAAGTGGCAGCTGTGGCCAGGAGGACCTTTGCACAACTTCCGTTCTGATTATTTGTGCCTGCTCCTTGACTTGGGGGCATTGCTCCCAATCAGGCATGACTTAGTCACCTTCCGTATGGACTATTGTAATACATTGTACATGGAGGGGGCTGTCCTTGAAGATTATCTGGAAACTTCAGCTGGTGCACAGGTGGCTGTGCAGATAGTTACATGCACTCCAAATTCATCACACTTTACATCTCTGCTCCATGAGCTTGTTCTATTGACTGGGACTGAGTCATTTCAAGGACCACTTTTCACCCATCACATCTACCCATTCCATCTCATCCAGCAGGAGGACATGCTCTGGCTCCCAACAGACAAGGAAGAAGAGAGTATTGTCTTCTATAGAACCCTGTCTGGAACATCTTCCCATGAGATATTAAGTTGGCTACAACCCTGTGGGCTTTTCAAAACACTCAGAAATAAGGTTTTGCCAATGGTCAGATGGTCCCAAGAATGTAATGGGGCTGACATGATAGCTGTACTCTATGCTATTGGTAGATTTAAGCTTTATGAATTTTTATCATTATTTTTATATGCTGATATATCATTTTTATTGTTTTAAATTCTTATACTGCTGTTTATGTTCTGTTTTTTTTTAATGTTTTACCTGTCTCTAAGCCAACCAGAATCATATTTATGATATGGAGGGCTCTATAAGAATAATAAATAGGTAAAACTTATTTTGCTAAAAATATTTTTTTAGTTGAAACTGTGCTTTGACTTTATAAAATGGCCTATTTTATCCACTATAACTATGTTGAAATAGGTTTCACTGGGGTTTTTTTTGTACTGTGTTTTCCAGTTTTACTGATTTTATTTATATAATTTGTTTGCCTTTTTATAATTTGATTGTTATTCTCAATTTTACTTTATATTTTATTGCCCCATTGAGTACAATTTGTCACAAGGTAGAAACAAACTTACCATGGACAAACAGAATAGCACTTACTTTTTATACACACTCAAACATTAGTCACTTGTAGAACTTTTAAAAATATACTCTTGCAGATCAGCTGAATGGAATTCAGAATACTTTCATTATTTTTGAATATTTTTATTGTACCATATAATTTTAACTAGTATTCCATGTATACTGTTTCAAAACCTAGCCTTCAGTTTCCAAACAATTGCTTCTCTTGTTTCTCTAGTGATTTTTTTTTTCTGCCTGAGTCTTGGACTGCTATAATGTGTTCCTGTAATTCCTTTTGGTGGTATATTTAGTATATTTCATAAGGTAGCAGGCAATGCTGTTTTTGCATTTTGCAAGGTGCAAGGTGGCAGGAAAAATATTTCCACCACTATAAAAAGCCACCACAATGATAGTCCCTATCTTTCTAAAATCTTTGATTTAATCAAAAAAAAGTAGAAGTAAGTTGTACAGTACAGACTATTTACTAAATAAAATCCAGAAAGAAATATTCAGTGTGAATTTTATTATTTAGATTAAAAGTCAAAAGGGTAACAGATTACTACATACGTAGAATCTTGGAAACTGAATAAGCCAAAGCTCTAGCAATTATTTCTTGATAAATTAATAAAGGCAGGATGTCAGAGAACCATTTGGACCTCTATTTTCCAGAATGAGAGAACGAAAGTCTAAATTGTCCTTTTCTCTGATATGAGTGACATTGAAATAGCCATCTGCTCATCATTACTAATGTTCTGAGTTTCTTTTGTTTCTTACCCAGCTCTAGAGATCTCTCTTAGACAGATCACTGACAATAAGATATTGGACAGTATACATGCACACCAGTAGTGGGTTCTAAAACCCGTTGCTACCGGTTCGCGCGCGTGCATGCGCAGAAGCGTCCTGGGTGGGTGGGCGGAGCCTCCCGCCGTCGCCGCTACTGGTTCTAAGAACCGGGCTGAACCGGGAGCAACCCACCACTGATGCACACCCTTTGGCTATCTAAAATAAGATAATTGGCCATCTTGGAAAAATGTCAAAATCCCACACCCCATTCATAACAATGTGATCAAACATTTCTCCTCCTTTGTGGGTAAATAAAAAATTAGTTTCTTTTCCATAAACTCAAATGAGAATGGACAAAATGTACATTATTTTACATATTTTTTATTATTATAAAGTGGCTTTTTTATATTTTTCCTTCTGCATTTGTGTCAATGCTATTTTCTACCAGAGCCATAAATATATTAAAGGCAGGAGACTCAGTTATCAGTCACCTGGTCACTCACTCCTTGCTTCATACCTTTAACAATTTTTTTTTTCTTGGAAGAAAATAGATCTAAACAAAGAACACAAAGCATATTAACGCCAAAACTAGATACCTGTAATTGGAATCAAAAAGTTACTTTGCAGTATCTCTTCATTGCCATCTTGATTTGTGCATCTGAAATAGGGTGGGCCAAGCATAAGCCCTCAGAGCAGGGGTGAAATGCTACCGGTTTGGCCCGGTATGGGCGTACCTGTAGCGGTGGCCACTAGTGGTTCAGAGAACCGGCATGAGGCTCCACCCACCTGCCCAGACGTCACCATTTTCTTGTTTTTTTACCCTCTGCGCATGCACAAAGCATTCTGCGCATGCGCAGAGGGTGCAAAAGCCCGTGTGTGAGCAGAGCGTGGGTCAAAAAGCTCATGCGCGTGAGCAAAGTGCGCACACATGTGCGGAGTGAGTGCTTCCGAACCGGTAGGGAAGGTAAGTAGATTTCACCGCTGCCTCAGAGGAATCATAGCAGAAGACTGATGTGGAAAGGAGAAACACATTCTGTCACTGTTACCACTGCTTCCTTCATTTGCATTCCTCAGCCAGCTATCATCTTGATAGCAGCATCATGACTGGAAGAGACCCTGACAGCTTTTTCTCTTGATCACAGCTGGCCCCTTTTTGTCTTTTCATTCTCCTTCTTCCTGCTTGAGTTGAATGAGAAGAGAGGCATACCAATATCTGGGGTACAGAAATCCAGATGATCTGCAAATAGAATCCAAACACTCTTAACTGAAGGGCAGCAAAGAGCTGTAAAAACAAACAAACCTTGCTGCCATTTAGAGATCACCATAGACTTTCAACCAGGTTTAAGGATAGCACTTGCTGAAGGAAGCACTTGTGGTTGTGCTCAGTGCAGCTGTAGTTTGAAAAGGAGGGGGGAGGAAAGAGGCTCTTCCTGAATGTTACAATCAAAGAGGAGAGGGAAGAAGAATCTTTTGGCTGGGTGATCCCAGAAGGGGATACCCTTGTGGGATCAGGCCTGTTGTTGCTTTGAGAACAGCAGGGAACAAGTGGCCATGTGACCCTCATTTTAACTTTTTGTCTTCCTGTCCTCAACTGGCCCAGCCTGACGGGACTTGGCAGCTGAGTTATTTCAACACACCTCCCATCCATGCTGTAGAGTTCAGAAAGCTCTAGATATACATTCATAACCAGGGGTGAAATCCAGCAGGTTCTGACAGGTTCTGGAGAACCGGTAGCAGAAATTTTGAGTAGTTCAGAGAACCAGTAGTGGAAATTTTGAGTAGTTCGGAGAACCGGCAAATACCACCTCTGGCTGGCCCCAGAGTGGGGTGGGAATGGAGATTTTGCAATTTCCTTCCCCCAGGAGTGGGGAGGGAATGGGGATTTTGCAGTATCCTTCTCCTGGAGTGGGGTGGGAATGGAGATTTTGCAGTATCCTTCCCCTGCCATGCCCACCAAGCCACACCCACGAAGCCATACCACGCCCACTAGGCCACGCCCACAGAACCGGTAGGGAAAAATTTTGAATTTCACCCCTGATTCATAACAATTATGCAGGCCAGCATACTGATGTGTGGATAATCCCTTGCCCTTAGCAAGAGGAAGAAACAAATTGTGTTAAAATCTGAAAGCAAAACATTTCAAGAGAACAATTTGTATCCCAAAAGAAGACATCAAGATAAGCAACAAGAAGCGTGGCTTGGAGGAGGGAAGAAAAATAAAAATAAATCAGAAGTGTGGAGAAAACAAGGTAAAATGTAAATGAACAGAAAAATAACAAGGGAATACAGGAATGAATGGGATGAATTACAAAAGAAAACCAGAGACAGCAAGAAATTGGACAAATAGAAGTTAGGTTCATTGAAATAAACAACATGCCTTGTAATGTGTAGAAGAGGGGGGAAAGGCTAAAATCTATCTCAATCAATCTTGAAAAACCCATGAATATATACTTATTTTCAAAACGTCTATAGGTTTAACTCTTTCAAAACAGACAATAATTTCATTCACAAATTCTCAGATGCAGTTGTCAAGGCAAGTAGCATTTGGAGGAAAAAACAAAAGAAAATAAAGAAATCCCTCTTTTCTCTTAGGATATTGTGTCCTAGTTATGAATGTCAAACCAGGAATATAAGATTAGGTTATATGTAAAAGGAAAACATAATAGGCCACAGGGAGCCTTTTCTTGTTTTATTGTTCTCTGTTATATTTTCCAGAAGCTTATAGTACCACAGAGATAAAGCAACCCATAAGACTGAGAGTACATGGAAACTACCAGTACACACTGTAAAGAATTAACCACACAACCATAAAGTTATAGGTGTAATTTATTTTAAAAAACAAGTCTGAGGTTCCCAAATTTTTTTCTATTTGTTCTCAAAATGTTAGCATTTTAATTTTGTATTCCAGTCTAAATGTTTTGGCCTTTTAATTAACTGCTGATAAATAACATGAGGTACATCATTTTTTCCCTCATTCAAATAAACCATAATATATGTTCAGGCACAATGCAGGCATTATTATAAAATTCTCTCCTAAAATTGTGAAACAATTCAACATATTTATGAAATAAACCTAAAATCTATCAACATGTTGCCTCAGTGTATAATGAGCATCAGTATTACATTATTTCTACATGTATTGTGATGATTTTTAATGAAAAATAATTGAAGGAATAAAGAAATCTTGCAAGACAGTGCCTTAATTTAACTTAGTTTTCACAATGGGTCCATTAGTCTATTTTATTTTATAACTGTGAGAACAATTGTTTTCTCTTTTAAGAAAGAACCAGAAACCAAAACAAAACTGTGAGCTCATTTTTAATGTTTCTCTTGCCTTTAATTGCCAACTATCAATTCTATTATAATCAGAAGGTGATATTTTTATTGTTACAGTTGTCCATTATTTTTGCACAAAGATATCTTTATCTATTGAAATTTGCAAACAAAATTTCACTATTGGATTCATTTTCAATGCAAAAATTCATTACATGCTGTTTCTAAACAAACAAAACTCACAGTCACTTTGAACAGATTATTGTGTCTTGAACCATCCTGCACTTATTTGACATGTTTTCTCCCATTACATTCTCCTTAAACTCTGAGACATTTTATTCATACAATAATAAGAACAACAACAATAATAATAATGGTAATATACTTTTAACCCCAACAAGGTATATGGTAATATATATGGTATCTATCAGTTCTTTAGCTGTAGCAATATGGCCTTTGAAATTGACAGACTATCCTACTTATCCTAGGTTGACAACTTATTTATCAATCCTAGGTCCTTGGGAAGGACTCAGGTTTGTAAAATATCAAATCCAAATCCTTTCTGATTGTGCAACCAGTAAGTACCAAAACAACCAGAAAGTACACAAAACAAACATACATTTTGAAACAATGTAATAAAAACATGAACAGAATCCTAGCAAAGAAAAGCATTACATGGTTAATTTCTGCAAAAGATCATGGGGAAAATGGATAAAGATTAAACCTGGCAATGGCTTACAACTGGAACATTGGAAAAAAGAACCTGAAGGCTTTATTTCGGATGCACAAAAGCAAGCTATTCTAAATAATGCAATCAAGGTCAGAATTAAAAATTATTAAATAATTCAAAGTGAAGATTGTGCAAAAAAACAGAAGAAACAGTTGATCATACAGTATATTCAAGTTTGCACAAGCCGATTATAAACCACAATATAACATACTCATCAAAATGATTCACTGGAACATCTGTAAAAAATTATCATGTTCCAGTGAGGAAAAATTAGTGGAATATATACTTCAAAAAGTAGTTGGAAATACTGTGGGATTTCCAAATATAAAAATGATAAAGACTTGGCACATAACATGCCTGATTTAACTGTGCTTGAAAAGAAGAAAGTGTGGATGTCAATATGGCAATACCATGTAATAGTAAAATGGAAGACAAAGAATTGAAGAAGATGACAAAGATTATGGCAAAACCAGGCATGCTGGTCCTAGTGGTTATTGGTACACTGGATGCCATACCAAAACAAATTTGGAAGGCACTTAGAAAATCTGCACATTGACAAATTTTCATCAGTCAATTTCAAAGACCACACTGCGGGAATATGCATGTACTATGTCGATACATTACAACATCCCAGGTTCTTAGGAAGAACTTGATGCATATGAAGCCGAACACCAACTTAAAAAAAACAAACAACAGATACGATTTCACAGTATGATGTATATAATAATAATAATAACCTGTGGAAAAAATGCTAGGATGATGATATATGTAATAATAATAATAATCAAGGAGTAGGCAAATCAAAGAAAGAGATTGACAGGCTAATTCTGGCTACACAAAACCAAGCCTTAACACCTGGGCATTATGCAAAGCCATGTTTTTTCCAGATGCTGCACTAGGATATTACTACTACTACTACTACTACATTGATTGGCTGCATATACACTCAATGCAGGCATGTAACTGCGTTAGCATCAAGCTAGAAGGCATCAAATGTGGAGATGCATGAAAGTCTCATATTCATATTCCTCATGTGTGGCTTCCTCTAAAGAGTTTTTACCCAGCCTAAAAATCTGTGGCTAAACTCTAATAAAGCAGGACTGCTGAAGTCAATGTTTGTGACCCACCTACTCACTCCAAATCTATTGAATCCTATGGATGTGTCAACAAACACTGGTGCAGCTAAAGGCTGGGTTCAGTTTAAATATAATTTGAGAAGAATGTATGCATAATTTTCCATATCTTTTACAAAGTTATGTAGGATTTAAAACATGCTTGACATAAACCTTAAAAAGAATGCAATATATTTGTCAAGAAAAATATTATTCCATTAATTCCAGCACAATCTCAAACAAATCCTCAGGCTATTGATGAAGATATTCAACATCTGCTGCCCAGGCTCTTGAAGCAACTTCTAAAGTTTTACCTGACAACTTTCTTCCTCATTAACTCAATACATTTGACAATTGGTGATATAGCAACAATGCATTTTATTCTATGGATCAAGTAAAATATAGATTTGGAAGCAGAGTGCATCTGTTAGTGTTTTGTAACACACTATAAAACATTCAGGCTGTTAGGTACCACTAGGGCATACTCAGTTTTCAACACAAGAACTCATTATTAATGTAATTAATATAGAATCATATTGTATTCCTTAAAGCATAGAAGAAATACATCCTTAAAGCAGAGAAGAAATACATTTTGTTTCATACTAGTAGCAGTAATTCATGTCAATTCATGCAAAATCACCATTGATTTGCAAGATATTGTTTTAAATTTGACTGGCAGTTATGTTTGTGGTAAACTGGGCTTCAAAATCAAATCAAATCATTTTTATCAGTGACTAGAATATGATTCACTTAGATACATGGCAATAGCAATAGCATTTAGACTTATATACCACAGTGCTTTACAGCTCTCTCTAAGCAGTTTACAGAGTCAGCATATTGCTCCCAACAATCTGGATCCTCATTTTACTGACCTTGGAAGGATGGAAGGCTGAGTCAACAACAGAGTCTAGAATAGTGGGGGGGGGGAGAGAAATGAGTTTTACTTTTAACTTGCATTAGATCTTGTTTTTTGCCATGGATACTCCATAGATCAGTGAATCATCAATGCAGTGGTATCATTTTTTCTTTAAAATACATTCTCAGCAACACAGCAAGAAGTCTATTGACCTCGGAAGTCAACTTTGAGCTGGTGAGAATTGAACTGCTGGCAGTCAGCAGAATTAGCCTGCAATATTGCATTCTAACCATTTTGCCATCACAGCTCTACCTAATATAAATTATTACAAACTAATTTTAAATCTATGTATAACAAACAGGGACTTCCAGAAAAGAAATTGCAAAACTGAAGATAGGTTGAGTAAAACCGGTGCTGGTGACCATAGCAGAATAAAGAACTAGTGAGTAGACTGGCTCTTTGTAATTCCTTTCTGGAAAATGAGAGGATTTGAGATTTCCCACAGGTTCTCCATACAGTTGTTGCTTATAAGGAGATCACAAATTAGAATTCTGGAGATGAGGGAATAGCCATCCATTCTAGGACATTATTTAAAGGGACTAAAGATCAAGATTGTTAAAAGGAAAAGAAAAAAATATATAGTTAGTTTATTTGATCAAGGCTAACATATGGTAGATATATTATTACCTCTAGAATCCTTTAATGGATTAGGACTGAAATGATGATTAGGACTGAAATGATGAGGTTTATAAGGATTTGTTTATAGATTAGAAAAATGGGAAGAAGAGATCATTTGTTTTATTTTAAGCAAAGACAATAAGTTACTAAAATTGTTTATACTTATTGTGAGAAAGGGAGAAGTCATTTTTATATATTTATTTTATTTTTCTTTACTGTAGTCTTATTTTTTTCTTTTCTATTTTTTTCTATTATCTCTGCACCTTCTATTTTCTTTTTAGTTTCTATTCATTTGTTTACTGTAGTTGCATATTTAGAAAAATGCAATGTCATTAAATTTAAAAATGTATGTATCACAAACTAAATTTAGATAGATAGATAGATAGATAGATAGATAGATAGATAGATAGATAGATAGATAGATAGATAGATAGATAATAGATAGATAGATAGATGATAGATAGATAGATAGATAGATAGATAGATAGATAGAGATAGATAGACAGACAGACAGACAGACAGACAGATAATAGACAGACAGACAGACAGACAGACAGACAGACAGACAGACAGACAGATAGATGATATAGTGATATACAGATATAGAGATAGATGATATAGATATATGATATTTTGTGTTTATGAATTTTCTAATCCTATAGATTACCTAACATTTTATAATTTTATTGCTTTTTATTACAGCATTTTTTTTGTATTGTGTTTGATATTGAATCCTGTCTACAGCAACTGAAATAGGAGTGGCTTATAAATAATACATATACACACACACAAACTTGGAAGCAAAAAAGTAGATTGCAACTTATGATTACACTGAAAGTACCATAAAATCAGGACAATAAGATGAGGATGATATCTTAGAATCAGGGAGAAAAAACTCTAAAGATGACCTCTCTTAGAATACAGAATATTCCTGCATTTTTCAAACTGTATAGAATTGGTATCACAACACTGTGCCAAGTAAAGGCTGTTCTGTAATTGGGGATTGTTAAATGCAAACATCTTCAGCTGCCTTCAGGGAACACTTAATTCTATCCAGGTTAAAACAACTGACAAGTGGTATTCCACATATCTTATTATTTGCTTAATAGCAGCCCTTGACTTTCTAGCCCTAATGCCAATATATCCCTGGAAAAAAGCCATTACATTGAAGCTTTGCATTCAGAATATTCCAAAGATGTTGATAAGACCTTTTAACCAATAATTAAAAATTATGATCCAAATCCTCACATCACCTTGTATTTTCATGAGTTGAGCTTCAGATCATAAAATAATCCTGGAAATACAATTAGCAACCTGAACGATTGCCCTTAACAATTTTGACGGAATTTATTCCAAAAGCTGTAAGTCAGGATATAACATAAGTCATACTTCATGCAGAATTTGTATTAGACCTTTTGACTAAGAAAACTCTAAGCCCAATGGAAGAATATGGGTATACTGGAGTGTGGGGAAAAAAGGCCAGGATAAAAGCCAAGTGAAACTACAATAAGCTGAGATTTTAGCAAAACAGCAAAATATGCTTAATTATATTGTGACATTTTTCTCTTTAGCAACAGCAATAGCACTTAGACTTATATACCGCTTCATAGTGCTTTACAGCATTCTCTGAGCAGTTTGCAATATCAGCATATTGCCCCCAACAATCTGGGTCCTCATTTTACCAACCTCAGAAGGATGGAAGGCTGAAGTCAACCTTGAGCCAGTCAGGATCGAACTGCTGGCAGTCAGCAGAATTAGCCTGCAATACTGCAATCTAACCACGGCACCACCACAGCTTTTTACATACTTTCATTCAACATTATGGTGCAAATATTGAAGGGGCACAGTTTGCATCATAGATACCTTCAGAAAACCATATTTAAAGAAAGACTGTGCTGGGCACTTTGGGTTATGAATTTAGCACACTTTATAAGTCTGAATAATGGAAAATAATTGTCAGTGATGTAAAACTTTCAGACTCTGCTTGATTTCAACTCCATGCATAAGCCAAGGATATTTTGAAGTTTTTTTGCAATGGTCAACCCATGGGGTTCCCCCCCCCAGATATTTAGCAGTGGCCTATAGTTATTTATGGCCTATAGCTGATCGCCATGTTACAATTTTAGGTGAGAGGAAGTTCTGAGTGGTAAGTTACTTGATTGAAAAGTTAATGCAAGGTTTAAACAGTGTCAGGACAAAACAAAACAAAACAAAACAGAGACTTGTTTAATTTATTTTGATGATGGAGCTATTGCTGTACCTTAATCGAATGGAGATTTTCTGATGGAGGAGTCTCATTAGTGCTAAAAGCTGATGTCAGTTGCAGAGCCTCCCAATTCATCCCAGAGTTTAGACACTTGATTTGAATTAAAGGCAAGTTTAAAATCAATATATGCCATATAAAGGGCACCTTTGGGGATGCAAGTATATTTCCCAATTAGATGTTGGAACATTTGCAATGGCTTATGGTTGTTCTCCCCTTCAGAATCCTGCCTGTTGCGCTTCAATTTTTTTTACCTTGCAATCCATTTCTGTAAGGTTAAGATCAGTATTTTTCACTACAGTTTGTTACTGAAATTTAATAGGCTAACAAGAGAGTAATGTGAGGAACCTGCTTTATTACTATTCCTACATATTGGTATACTCCCATTTTACAATCCTGTAATCCCTTAATTCAGGGTAGAGTCAGGGAGACAGGATGGAGCTGAGCGTTTGCTAGCCAGATGCCCTTTCTGATGCCACACCAAGTTCACAGCAAATATTTTTTCTTTGTGCCTTGGGAGAGAAACAACTGCTACTACCTAGAGCAGGGGTCAGCAACCTGTGGCTCTGGAGCCGCATGTGGCTCTTTCATCCCTGTGCTATGGCTCCCTGTCACTCAAAATATGCGTCACAACCACCAATGTGTGATACCTGCTGGCACGCGATTTATTGAGCTTTTCGATCCCCAGTAGGCCAACCATGGATAAATCCAAGAAAAGAAAAGTTTCAGAAGAAAACAGAACTTTTAATTCAACTACATATGCTAGTTCTGTGGCCGCTCAGGAAATAGTCAGGTACGGGAAGGGTTTGTGGCTCCCGGTGTTTTCTTTTCTGTGGGAAACGGGTCCAAATGGCTCTTTGAGTGTTTAAGGTTGCCGACCCCTGACCTAGAGATTGAACTCTCAAGCTTCTGAGTAGGAGGCGAGCATCTTCATTACTAGGCCACCACACTGCTCGTTCCTAAATATGGTATAATATCCTTTATTTGGAATTTGGTAAGTTTGGTCAATAGAAATAAAAAAAGAAGAGCCAAACTTGGCAGCCCCCATTCTGGGTTTGATTTAAAGAAATCTGATAGAATAAAATCACAGTCCAATTTTAATTTTTTTAGTTGAAATGTCAAGTCCCCTAATTTCATATATGGAGAACATGTGGAGATATGCAAGCTTTGTTTCCAAAGCGAGTGTAATTATCAAACATTAATCCTCTTCGCCCAACCCCAACTCATAGGACTATTGCTATGGATATCTCTTCTATAATTTTTAGAAGCACGGCAACAGGAAGTTCTTTCCATCACAACAGACTTTCTAGAAAAACTCTCCATGCAATTCGTTGCTCCATCCTCTTACTCAGGAATAATAAGCCACTCAGTATCACTGTGCACTGTTTGTCTATCTATTTATCAATTTGATAAATAAATAAATAATAAATAAATAAATAAATAAATAAATAAATAAATAAATAAATAAATAAAAAATAGTCACTAATATAACTAGTGTGTATTATAGATAGAGCCAACAGGCAGTGGAATAATTTTTTAAAAAAAAAACTGACATAGGAATTAACTCAACTGTGCAGATGTCTTACCTGACGTTCATATCACAAGGTAATTGGAGATTTTATCATTATTACTTTTCATCCAGTAAGTAGTTTGTAGTGTTAGTGAAAGTACTGGTATTTACTGGCAAGCTTTTTCCCCCACCTAAAGTAAAGAAAGAAACCAGGATGTGGGGCTCAGTATATTGCCACTTTTCAGTGTTCATTCAAATACTGCTTGATATTCTTGTAAAACTGTTTCCTTTTCATATTTGACAAGCTTCTTGATTGCACTTTAAACATGATAGGAAACAAAACTCTTAACATGAACAGTTTTTTAAATAAATATTATATATCAGGACCTTAGTGCAGGAGGTTACATTTAATCTTCTAAAATATAATAATGATCAATCATTGCCATTGTCACCGCCACCAATATCCCTCCCTATGCATGATTGTTCTCCAGTTCATTTCTTCCAGTGCTTCAAATTCACAAAAGTTATCTGCTTTTAATTACTGCCTACTATGGGTGGAGTCACATTGTCACAGAAAAGTTGGTTAGGTTTGCCAGACATTATCTCTACTGACTGAATAAATTCATATTTAATCCTGAAATCAATGGACCAGCAGGGAAATGTAGTCATGCTGGGAATGCAACATCAGTGAGCACCACACAACAAAGGCATCATTCAGGCAAAGGTTGAGCCTTAGGCACTCAATGAAACTTTTGTGAATCTCTTGCCCTTGAGTTTAAATTTCGTTCTGCTTCAAATCATCCTGATATAAAACTTGATAACTACATTTGTGAAGCAAACCGACTAATGCGTTTCTTGCTAGACAGAAGTGTTGGTGCCTGTGTGTTGGTGTGTGTGAAAGGAAACTGCCTCCCTTCCATGAAAAGAAGAACAAAAGTTTTGCAAACTTCATAGGATAAGAAATTGTAGGCAGGGAGTCAATCTAAATTCTCAGGTAGCTACTCCAATACATGGAGAAATACTTAGGATAAGGTTTAGAATATCCAGATTATTTTACCATGGAGAAGGGAAGCACTTTAGTAAGCAACTTGTGCAGTTTTTGTCCCGTGATAGCAACTAATTAGTTCCTTTGAAGACAACTAAAAATAATATCAGTCTACCAAATGATGTAAGAATAATTTTTGGTAGTTTTCAACATCCAGTCAATGTGGGGGGAAACTAAAAAAAAAAAAAGTAACAAAGGTGATTATTTTTTCAGGGCAGAGCAATAGCAATAGCACTTAGACTTATATACCGCTTCACAGTGCTTTACTGCTTTCTTTAAGCAGATTACAGAGTCAGTATATTGCCCCCAACAATCTGGGTCCTCATTTTACCGACCTCGGAAGGATGGAAGGCCGAATCAACAACAGTAGGATAGTGGGAAAAAATACTTTTAACTTACATTAGATCTTGTTGTTGTTTTTTTTTGCCATGGATGCTCCATAGATCAGTGAATCGTCAATGCAATGGTAGCAGTTTTTCTTTAAAATACATTCTCAGCAATACAGCAAGAATAAAGGGGGGAGGGAGAAATTGGCACCGTATCACAACAGAGACAAAGCCTATTTATTGCTGTTGTTAAAGCTGGGATCTGTTCCCAGAAAAGACATTTCTGATTTGCTATTATTTCTGGATACCAGAATTAAAATTTACTCTTGTATAAGCCATCTGAAAGGGATGACACTCAATAGTGGACTGTCAGCACTGCGCTACAATACAGAATGTAGCCCAGCGCTGAGCAGAATAGGACAACATGGGACAGAAGTGGGTGGCAGCACCAACTTTATTAATTCATAATAGCCTTTGAATTCAAGTACAATAGCAAGACAGGACACGTCTTTTGGCAAAGAATTAATAATGTCTAGGAAAAAAAAACATTCCATGTGTGATTGCCATGATTTCTCAAGCAGTAAAATTATTTTTCACATTAGCAGAACTATCCTTTGGATTTAACCACCAGAAATAAGTGATGTGGAATATTTATATACATATTTTCAATAAACATTTCACAAAGCACTTTCATAAGCCTTTTTTTTTTAAATGGTAATCCTGAAGACCTTAATGTGGAATTCATCCTAACTCTGTAAACCTCTTAGAGAGGGCTGTAAAGCTCTGTGAAGCGGTATATAAGTCTAAGTGCTATTGCTATTGCTATCCTTTACAATTTCATATATTCTGTCAGAGGAGGGTTCCTCTCGGTTCGGACCAGTTCGCCCGAACCGGTAGCAACCCACTGGTGATGTCACGGAGCCGGTTCGGTCAGTGCAAGTCCATGGATGCCGCCATCTCTTTTTTTTATTTTTATTTTTTTGAAAAAAAAATTTTTTTTTATTTTTTTTTATTTTTTTATTCTTCTGCGCATGCGCAGAAGCCAAGCTTCCGGCACTGCGCATGCATCACCATCTTGTTTTTGTCTCTCTTTGTTTGGCTTTTTTATTTTTCAGCACTGCGCATGCACGCATGCACAAAGCGTGCGCATGCCAATGCGGCATGACCACGCGGCATGGGAGGAAGCGAACTGGCAGCGAGGTAAGTTAGAACCCACCCCTGTATTCTGTGAAAAGTATTCATGAAAATTATATCATTGTTCCTTAGCATTCTCAGTGAAGGAATTTATTTCTTTTTGAGGGGGGGGGGCAATTTGAATGTTTTTCTCCATAATACCAAATAAATACATTCCATAGGAGAAATGCTTACTTACCAAGGAGTAAAATACCTTGTAAGTCCATCAAACCCAAGCAATTTAAGATAATAATGTTCAAAGAAGGAAGAAATATCTCCTCCTCCTCATGGTAATATTAGAATACATATATTTAAGAGTGTTGAAAAATTGCTTGTTAGTTAGTTAATTAATTAATATTGTTAATTGAGCCAGTTTAGTGTAGTGGTTAAGGGTGCTGGCTTAGAAACCAGGATTTCTAGTCCCATTTTAGGCATGAAAGCTGCCTGGGTAACTTTGGGCCAGCCACTCTCTGTAAGTTCAGTCTACCTCACAGGGCTGTTATTGTTTGGAAAATAGGAAGAGGAAGGCGAGTTATGGTATCTTTGCCACTTTGAGTTACCGTACTTATGAAGTAATAAAGGTGAGATAAAAATCTAATAAATAAATAAATAATTCCTGAATGGACTTTATATTATTTACCAAGATGGTGGCCTCATGTGCTTATGGATATTCCAATGCCATTGTTTAATTAGTAGTCACTGCCAAGTACTAAGGTGATAATGAAAAAGAAATGGGAACTTTTTATTGTCTGGTGCTTTATGCATTGAGCAATTGCACACTGCAAGAAAATTAATTGCTGTTGAGATTTATTTATTTTTTAAAAAAATGTTATTTGAGGAAATATACAAAGAATCCTAGTATATCTATAAAAAGTAGGAATAGGCAAATTATTTGGGTCACTGGACATAAGTGTACTGATGATCTCAGGTTGCTTTCACTTTAATTATTATAATATTAATTTATTCCTCTAAATGACAAACAAAAGTACGGTGTGAAAAGAGTTTTATTTAAAGTAGCTCAGGCAGAAGACGAAACTGGAACATTTTCATTCAATGCTTTGATTTTCTAAGAGCAGGAAATCCATATATGCTATCTGTAGGGTTCTATTATTACATGTTTTGTAGAGGGGTGGTTTTTTAAAAAGGTTTTTTTTAATCCTGCATTTTATTTATTCATTTATTTATTTATTTAAATAACTCAAGAGAGTAAACATACCTAATACTCCTTCTTCCTTCTATTTTCCCCACAAAAACAACCCTGTGAGGTAAATTGGGCTGAGAGAGAGTGACTGGCCCAAAGTCACCCAACCAGCTTTTGTGACTAAACTGTGACTAAAATACACAGTCTCTTGGTTTCTAGCCTGGGTGCTTTAACTACTAAGGCCAAACTAATACTATTTTTATCAGATTGTACCATATGATTATTTTCATTATGCATATCATCTTTTACTTCTTAAGTAATAAGTAATAGTGCTGCAGTATTTGATTTATTTTCTAAGCAGTCAAACGGTTTCTGATACAGTACTTTGGTAGTCTTAATATAATTATTAAAAGTAATTAACATTGTTAAATTTCACGATTCCATGTGTTATAATATAAGACTAGATATTGCACACTAGGGGATTCCTTCAAAATATGACCAAAGGTCACGTTTATGCTTTTTGAAGTTAGAAGACCTATAGTGGTGATCTTGATGTTGATGGTGACACGTAACCATCAATTCACAGCAATGAAACTTCAAAATTTCCAAGTCAATCATATACTACAAAATTACAAAAGTCTGAAAAGATAAGGGAAAAGAAGCAGTTACTAAAAAAGGAAGACCTATTAAATATTTACTCCCAAACTTTAATTCTATCAAAACTCTACCTTTTCTTAAAAATACAAAAATTGGTTATTGTCTAAAGAGTATTAGTGAAACAACCTCACAGCTAGCGACCAGATAACCCTTATAATGAAGAGGATATCTTCACTACATGAGTCACCTAAGGATGATTATAAGCAGGAAATAAGAAAAGAAAGTAAAATGGAGTGTTGCCTTACAGGACCCTAATGTGGAAGTTAAAGTGAGAGCCAGCAAGCCAGAGATAGCAGTTATATAAGCATTTAATAACTGCTCAGCTTCAAGTTTGCTGAGTGCTTAGCAAAGAATCCATTAATTTAGGGCAGTAAGAAAGAGCAATGAAGTTTAAAAGGACTATTGCTCCCTAATAATCAGTTGCTTCATTTGGCTTCATTCTTCTTTGCAACAAAGATTATTGTCTAACCTCGCCTTGTCTGTCAGCCAAATCTTACCCTAGGAAATATGAAATATTTCTGAAACAGCACCAATTTTATTGGGATTTTTACGCTATAGGTTATTAAACAGGCTTATACATTCCAGAAGTCTGAACTATAAAACTATACATAACAAATTAGTCCAAGAAGTTGAGGGTTATGATATAAAGGCAACCAAATAATAAAAAGCTGACTATCTCAGGGAATGTAGCACAAATATTTAAAGCAAAATACAAAGCAATAAAATGGGATGTAATATTCTATGATAATTAAGTGCATTATTCAGTTCAATGGAAAAAAGACAGGTAACTCAGAGAGCAGAATATTTGTTTCAATGGGAGAAAACCAAAATATTCAGAGTAATGTGAGGAGCAGAAAGAATGATAGATTGAATTCCAAGAAACAGAGAGTTCATAGGGAATTTGAAAAGCAGTAGAGGAAATAGGATATGTTTAATAGAATATGTCCTATTCAACTATAGAAGACAGAAAGAGATACAGAATCTTACTACCCTGAAGAAACTCAGAAAGTTAGAGGATTTATTGTTATAGCAAAGATAATGAGATTTAGAAAATGTAACACTTGTTCTACATCTTCTATACAGTATCTTTCTTATCTTAGATGGAATAATATCAAACAGGTGGAGGGTTCCTGGGGTTTTTATATTATTGATTTTTAATGCTGTACACCAGCATCAGTGATGGGTTCTAAATCCCATCACTACCAGTTCACGTGCGCATGCGCAGAAGCATCCGGGGCGGGTGGGCAGAGCCTCCCGCCGCCACTGCTACCAGTTCCTAGAACCGTACCGTACCGGTAGCAACCCACCGCTGACCAGCATATATCTACATTTTTTTTCTGAATTAAATCCTAAATTACCATACTATCTAATAAAATAATAATTTCACATGTATATAGGACCTAGGATATTCAATGTATATGAAAATATTCATTTACAATATGGCCAAAGCGGGTATAATGAAATTAATGCAATTATTAATGTTGTGATTTCTTGAGGAAAAATATCACTTCAACTGCAAACAAATATATAAATGGTAATTCTATCATTTATGATTTAGCCCAAAGACTTTTGGGTTTTTGGCTTGCAACTTGCATTTCCAGCTGTTATGCTGCATTTACACAAATAAACCACACAGTAAGTGTCTTCATTATCGATCTAAAAGAGGAAAAAGCAGTAGAAATCTGTTCCTGGACCTTCATTTCACATTCCACTGTTCTCTAACCCTGCTGTGACATCCACCTATCATTCAGGATCATCTTACCTTAACACACAGTAATTTAGGGTTGAAATACAGAAGATTTCCCAGACCACCATTATTTTATCTATTTTTTTAGAAATGCTTTCATTTTAGAAAATAAAGTTTTAAAGCTCAGAAGTAGAATACATTGACAGGAATTGACATAGTAAGAAATGCTCTGATTGGATGAAATCTCCATCTTGGGAACAGAGCTCAACATGAGCTGGAGGGGTGTAGTAATTCTTCAAAACCAAGATAATTAAAATTGGGTTAATGTAAATTGGAGATTATGCTGATTTTTGAAGCTCCTGTTGCAAAGTTCAAGTTACATATGCATTTTTTTAAAAATGTTGTGTTCCTGGAAAAGGTCTATATTCCACAATTACATTATTTTAATATCTGGGAACTGTATTAAGGGCTAAAAAAATGAATTGATCTGACCCTGTGTAATGCTTCTATGAGCATTTTTCTGTTCGATGACAGTGCAGTTTCCTTGGAATATAAAATTAAGTTCTATTTCTTCCACCATCTCTCCTTCACAGTTTCTATAAATGCTCTTGTGATCCCTTCGTCTTCTTTCTTGTTTGTCAGCAAAATCACAAAACTCTCAGAGCCAACTCAAACTGTGAGATGGGAGGCAAATAAATATAATAAATATATCCAATGAAGACGCCTTGCAACCAGTACCTAGAGTATGTGCATATTTTACATATTTTGATTACAAACATTAATTACTAGAGATTTGTTTCAGTTTTAAGCAATTCCTGTGTCATTGATTTGCCCCCCACAAAATAGTCTGAATGAGTAGAAAAGGCATATCTGGACTTTATAAAACAAAGAACTAACATAGCCTTGGAGCCCTTAGTACAAGAAACCAGACTCCAGGTATAAACACTCAATATAAAAACTCTTATTCCAGCACCTTTCTATTTTTGCTCAGTTGAGAACTTAAGCAGGTCAAAGATGAAGAGCTAGGTGATTCCTTAGATTTACTCATACTTGTTCCTAGTCCTAGACATACCGTGTTTCCCCAAAAATAAGACAGGGTCTTATTTTCTTTTGACCCCCGAAATATGGCCTTGGCCTTATTATCGGGGGGGGGGGCTTATTATTTTGGGGGTGCAGTAGGCGGCGAGCGTGGGACTGGATGTCCCATCACCGCCGCCTCCCCTCCTTGTTCATGGCGCCGGCTGAGCAGCTGGCCCGCCGCCACCACCTCGTGGAGCAGGACTCTGCAAGGCTTGTTGTGCTATTGCATGCATGAACTGCAGGACTGCCACGAGCTTCATCATACCGGCATCATACCGCGAGATGTAGTTGTTGTTGTTATTGTTGTTGTTGTTGTTGTTTTTGTTGTTGTTGTTATTATTATTATTAATTTGGCCACTTATCTGGCCATACGGCTACTCAAGGCAGCTTGTAATGTAAAAACGGGTGAAAAACAGGGCCATTTTTGCAAAAAACGGGCTGCACAGAGTGTTTGGGAGGCATGCAGAGTGCTCCTGGGGGCTGGGGCGGACAAAAACTTTTTTTTCTTACTTACCTCTTCGAAATCTTGGTGCGTCTTATACACCTGTGCGTCTTATAGTCCAAAAAATACGCTATCTTCTTAAAATGTATGTTGTTCCGAGTAGCGCAGTCTTTTGCAGTTCCGCTGATGTTATTGCAGGAAGCTGCAATTTCTTCATGTGTTTTGTGAAATCCTTGGACATGGTACCAAGTGCCCCAATGACAATGGGTATCACTGTCACATGTTTCATCCATAATCAGGTAATTTCGATGGCCAGGTCGTGATATTTTGTGATTTTTTTTCTAGTTCTTTTTCTTCGACTCTGGCATCTCCTGGTACAGCGATATCAATAAATTGTACACTTCAGTTTTTGATGACTGTGATATCTGGCGTGTTGTGTTCTAAATGATGATCCATCTGTATTCGAAAGTCCCACAAGATCTTCACCTTCTCATTTTCGACAACTTTTTCCACTTTGTGTTCCCATGACTTTTCGGATACAGGTAAGTCGTATTTTTTACATAATGCCCAGTGGATTAGTTTAGCAACTCGGTCATGTCTACCTTTGTAATCAGTTTGCGTGATTTTGCTGCACTCACATATTAAATGTGAAACAGTTTCAACTTTGTCATTGCAAAATTGACAGTTTGGATTATTATTATTATTATTATTATTATTATTATTATTATTATTATTATTATTATTATTATTATTATTATTATTATTATTAT
>QLTV01004400.1:2061383-2078505 GCA_003457575.1 Thermophis baileyi
TATTATTTTATGGTTGTCCACAACCTGAGCCATATGTTTAAACTGGATTTGGCAGATAAATTAAATTAAACTGGATTTGGCAGCTAAATTAAGACTGGATAAGATTAGAAATTTTGTCATTTGTTTGTTTCCAAACAGTTTCCACAGCCTTAGAGCTACTGTTATGATTAAGTGTTATAACTTCACCAGATTATAACATGCATAGGCAGCTACAATTGCTAAAAGAAATTGTCACAATTCTAGCTGGTGAAGGTTGGGATGTGGAATGGCATATATAGGATGGCATAGTACCAGCAGTATGGGTTGTGATGTACATTACAGACCACACCTGAGAAAAATATTGCAACATTCTGTTAAACCTTAGGGTAGCTAAACTTATATTGACAATTACGAAGACGTGGGATAAGGCTTTCTTCTTTGGAGATTCATTTGAGCTAATCTTTGTTTTCCTTCTAAAAAATAGAATTTTCCTCTTTCTAAAAGAGAACTGAGGTGTGTAATGAATTTTCAGAATTCTGTGTCATTATTGATATTGTGTTATTTTGCTGTTTCATTTGTTTTCTTGATAATGATCCACAGTCTCTTCAGTTTAAAAAATTCTTCTGATAAGCATCACAAATAAAATAGGAACTTTTTTTTCCTAATGCTTCTACTCACAAAATAATTGCTTCAGTCTGTTCTACTCTGCTCTGCTAATCATTGCTTTATTCTGTTCTGTATTTTTGCATTATGGTTTACTGTAGAAAAAGCTTTCAAACATTTATGTTAAAAACAGAACATTTCATTCTATACTTCAATAAATCTGATTCTTGTAGAACAGTAATCTAATGTATTCAACAATATCTGTCATTATGTCTAGGTAGAGAGTTTATTTTTATGTCTTTAATTAATTTAACTATGTATATACTTGAACATGTGGCTAGGAATTACAGTAGTATTAAACCTGTGTGTGTTGTTGTCTGTTTATCAATTTATACCCCTTGCAATCAAAATCTGTATTAATGTTATCACAATGGCAAAAATACCCCCAGACTCAAAGGGAGCATGTTTCCCATCACTAGGAAAAAAACCACAGAGACGTGTTATGCCTGTGAACCAGAGGTGGGTTCCTCCCAGTTCGGACCGGTGCGCCCGAACCGGTAGCGACCTGCTGGTGACATCATGATGATGTCACAGATCTGGTTCGGTCAGTGTCGGTCCAAGAGCGCCGCCATCTTTTTTTTTTGAAAAAAAAAATTGAAATTTTTTTTTTAATTTATTTTTCTTCTTTGCATGTGCAGAAGCCAAGTTTCTGGCACTGCGCATGTGTCGCCATCTTGTTTTTGGCTTTTTTTATTTTATATTTACTGTGCATGAGGTGCGCCCACGCGGCGCGGGAGGAAGCAAACCGGCAGCAAGGTAAATTAGAACCCACCCCTGCTGTGAACTTACTTAAATGCATATTGTTTGCCACTGTATCAAATAAATTAATTAGCTCTTTGGATTGATCCACCAGTCTTGTGTCCTATCTTTCTTTAAATGGTACAGTCAGATTAAGCACAAATGCATGCACAATACAATGTTAAATATAGCTTTGAAAAGCGAAATAGGGGTCGTGATTTACAGTTACCATTAAAACTAAGGATTATCCATAATAAATGCAATGTGATGATATAGGCCAAATTAATGTTTATGTGTATATTCTGTATGACTAAAGAATATGCACATAAACACTCTCTCTTTCGTACAGACACACAAAACAAAATCGTGATATATATATTTGCATACATAAATACAAAAGGAAACCTTCATGTTCAGTTAAGGGGGGAAAAAAGAGCAGCTACAATCAGGGTACAATGAAGTATAACTGTGTTGTTTTGTTTTTCTTGCTGTGACTGCTTATGGCACCTAAATTGAAGGTCTGCATATTTGGACTTTAATAACTATCTCAAAAGGCCATTCATATTAACAAGTATCTATAATGTTGCAGTTTATTAGATTTGGGGAAAGAGTTCAGATGGAGTTCATGCATAGCTCTGCCTATAAACATCTATGTGGTTTATGTCCATATAACCAATACAGTAGGATCTCTAGGGTTTCTTGTACATTTTACCTCCTTGAATTGCAAATGAAATGGCTTGGACTGAATTGATTTTGGTTTGTTTGAATTGGTTTGTTTCTGTAATCACACTCTGATAGTCTGCAAATGCATGATTTATAATTTGCTTAGACCTGTTACTAATACTTCCAATGAATTTTTTAAAAGGTAGTCTCCCCTTCTGAATGAGTAGACGAAAATTAAATTCTTTTATATAGAACATTCATAAATATATCAAAGTGGACCCTAAAACCCCATTTGATTTTAAAAGACTTCCCAAGAGGGCAAGAATTGTGCATTGTGGCAATATATCAAAGTCTGTTATTGTTCTTTGCTTCTTGCAAATTTCTTGGGAAGACACTGTTGGTAGAAAATGTGTGTATGATAATCACTATGAGTTTTGGGACAGCCATTTTATTGTATTTTAATTTATTGTTAATAAAATTATTTAGCACATAGAAGAGTCTATAGCACCTTGTATTTATTGGTATGGAGCTGAACTGCTTTGTTAAGCAGAGATAACACCAACTTGAGCAAGACTATGCAGTTATGAAAAAAAACACCTAATTTTACAACCAATCCTTGCATTTATAAACTTTGCGGGTCTGTAAAGCAATGGAAAACTGAAGTAAGTTGTTAATCATCATCTCAGTTTTTATTTAGTGACTTCTTCACTTAATGACCAAGTTTCTAGTGCCACTTGTCCCTAAGCAATAATTATTTGTTCTAAATACCTATTTAACAATATGCATATGTATTTAGAACAATGCATATTTAATTTTAGCTCAGATTCTTTGGATATATGTTTTAAATAATTATTCTAAAGGGAGTCTCTGAAATGGTTGCATAGAAGAAGCTCTAAATCTTGCACAGGACATCCAAATTCCTTAAACTGTCCCTGTCCCTCAACATGAACTAGAATTGAACCGTAAGCAGGGAGTAACTCTTGTGAAGTCCCAGTCCAAGATCAAGCTCCTTGTGCTTATTTTTGAAGAGGAAATAACAGCACTAATTGAGGTCCAGTTCTAATATGCTTGCATGTTCAGATCTTAAGAAACAATTCCCACCAGTAAAACCCAAGCCATGAACATGTTCCTTAGTTTACAACAATGGATTGCATAAAGGACATTGCCACAAACCAAACTCTGTTGACTATCCTGGATTTTTATATTGTTTTAGTCTTAGATTGTGAGGGTTCCTATAGAACGTACCACTGGATCCCTTCCTCCTTTTCATTTTGACTTTCTGGAAGTTATTGGATACCAACTCCTGTACCCTATATAGTTTTGATTATGCAGTTTTTGTTATCCTGGATCATTTGTGCTTTCTTTGCATTTAACTTTTGTTCATTCCAACCCATTTTATTTTTGAATCTTAAAGTCTGATAAGTACAATAAATATTGCACTTGCCTGAAAATTTATGTTCTTGGGCAGAGATTTTGTGAAGACAAGGATAACACAGTCACTGGCATATGCAATATTCATAAATTACAAAAATGCAAAGAAGATTATTTATTTATTTAGCGTAGATATACATTTCAGTGATGTGAGAAAAGTCTCCTTTTTTAATGCTGATCACACAGGTGTGAGTGAATATCCAAAGTAGTAAAAGAATATGTGCTAACATGTTAATATCAAGATGAATAATACATTATTGTACATCCCCATTTAATTCAATCATCTCTTGTTATTGTAATTATTTTCATCTCCTGAGCTTTAACTTCATGTCTGAAAAGAAGTATCAAGAAAGCTGTATAGTGTTATGATTGTGAGAGAAATGTTGCATAAATAAAATCCACAGTGAATTTGAGACGTCTGCCTGAATCATCTAATAAATTTAAAGGGTATTAATTGAATATTGATATGACCAATGAAATTTGTAGAGTTTTAGTCTTATTTTGAAGAACAACATTTTGCATGAATTAAAGACTTTTTGGGGATTAAGGGAAAGTCTGCTCTTGACTTAAAATATTTAATATAATCAAATTACTTTAGGATGCATTTGGGGGAATCCCTTTATTAATTATGAGCCATTAAATAAGGATTAACTTTTAGAAACCACATAGATAATCTCCAAGTTGATCTGCCCCTAACTTGGCCCTTAAGGTTTTTCAATCGTATACCCATTGCCACAATTACTGCATTAATTCAATTTCCCGCTGGTCATCCTTCATACTATCTTCTACACCACTGTACACTTCATACAACAGCTGTGCTTTTGCATAATATATCCCAAATATGATAACCTAAGCCTGGTCATTTGTAACTCATATGATAATTCTATATTGATTTATTCTGTCATATGTTGTTTGTTTTCTTGGGTCTCTGAAAAATTACTAAAGACTCCTATACGGACATAGCTATTCAACAATCTTTTTTAAAAATGGAAGGAAATTAAGGGATAGTATAAATAACTCATTATGTATAGATTCTGATAGAATGCTATAGATCTTAAAATGATACTATAAAGAGAAGAAGAAATGTGGTCCAGACAAGCCATCCTACCCCATCATTACTCAAATTAGGTAACAGCATCGGTGCTACTGACTAGCATTGATGATGTTACCTAGTTTGAGTAATGAAACATCTGCAAGAAAACAACCAAGCTCAGAGAGTACAAGGACCCCTCATTTCCATCCTGAGCTACAAATATTCTCCTATATCATACTATCATCATTCATAAATAATAAACCTTTGATATATTTTTTTTACTAAACACTTATTTGAGATAACTGAGATAAAAGATGTTGCATTTTTCTTATTCTTGGCAGCTTCTCATTAATTGCTGAAGACCCATATGAAAATGGAGATGGACTCTATCATCATGGAGTAGCTCACAGAAAGCTAGTACACTATTGTGGCCAGAGGCTGACTTCTGAACCAGAAAATCCTGATGGAATAAGAGGAGAAGGAGGGGAAGAATGATCACATTCACCATGAATGAATCTGGTAGCCCTAGGCAAATGATTATCTTTCAACTCTCCTTCTCCCAAATCTGCAAAATGGAGGCAATAATAGTGACCTATGATATAGAGATGTCATAGAAGTTCTTGATAATATATGTGGACTGTTTTGAAGACAGAAAAGCATGAATATGGTTGCATATTCTTTCATTCTTTAACCAATAATTTCCTACTGACTTGATCATTTTTTAAAGATAGCATGACAACATAGTGTAAACATTTTTATTAAATATAAATATGTTTATTAAATATATAATAATATGTATTTAAATATTTTATTAAATATTACTAAAACATTTTTATTAATTATTACTAAAGCTTTACGGTTCCACAAAGCTATATGAATTAGTAATTGCTGTAAAAAATATTATACATTTGCAACTGGAAAATGTACATAATTTATTCTGCAAAAGAATGGGTAATTAAGCTTTGGGAGCATGCCTAGATGTCCAAAATAACTTTATTATTTCAAAAATAAAGCTGACAAACAATTTAATTCAACTTGGAAACATTTTTTGGATTTTATTCTCTCTATATATGGACTTGTACCACATCCAAAATTTGGATTTCTCTTAACATAAAGTCTTTAACTGCTTGGAAACAAATTACTTTATTTCTTAATCACAAGTTGTGAATTTATACTATGTTAACTATTGATATTCATATGCTACTTGGATTTTAAATATATTTTCAGTTTTTAAAGCAATCTAATATATTCAGTTACTTAAAATTAAATAAATACTGAACATTTAACCTAAATTTTATGATCCTTGCAAGTTCTCTGTTTACTCATTTTGTGCTTATTTTTTTCTTTTCCTTTTGTGCCTATTTGTGTGTATATTTTTCTTCCTCCTTCTTTCCCTTTACTTAAAAACACTTAATAAGAAAATAAAAGAAATATGATATCAGGAGCATAATAGAAACACACTGTAAAAAATCTAATCACAACATACAAGCACCATTAACTTATTGGTTTCACTGCTTGGGAGAAAAGCTAGGTCTTCATAATCTTCATGATCTTCAGCCCTGGTGGTGAAGTGGTTAAAGTGAGGTATTGCAGTTAAAACTCTGCCCACAGCCTGGTATTCAATCCTGAGAAGGCTCAAGTTTGACTCAGACTCCATCCTTCCAAGGTCAGTAAAATGAAGACCCAGATTGTTGGAGGCAATATGCAAATAATACTTCTACATTGTAAACCGCCTAGATACTGTAAAGCCCTATGGGGTAGTACATAAGCCTAAATTCTATTGCTAAATGCTATTGCTATGTTATGGAAGACCAACAGGGTCAGAGGCATCTGAACCTCCATGAAAGGCTGTTCCATAAACACCAATCAAGGAGAAAACACACATTCTAGGAATTTCCAGATGACATTGTTTCATCAAGGGGACCTGGATGAAACCCAGGTCTGCCAGATCTAGTGGAAAAGGCAGAAATCTTCAAGGACAAGGAATCCTACAGGCAACTGGTCCCTATACCATGTAGGGCTTTATAGATGACAACCAGCACCTTCAATAGCATCTAGAAGCCTATGGAAGCCAGTGAAGGTAACAAAGCAATGGTATTTCATTGTACCATACTGTATCCAGTACTGCATTCTGAAGCAACAGAAGCTTCCAAGTACTTTTTAGGACAGCCTTAATAGAGCATGATGCCTATAGAACATGTTGCTCCTAATTATATCCTAATTTCAATTCAAATTGACAATGAACATGGCATTTTGTCCATAAGAACTTGCATATATTTCCTTTGGCCCCTACATTACAGAAAATGTCAGGTTTGTCTCAAGGTCATGTTTGGGGCAAGAATTTGTTGCCCAAACACTGGTCCATAATCAGTGACAGTGCCATTCCAACATATAGGTTGCCATTAAATATGAGCAGACAAAAATACTACTTGTTGCACTTTTCCTTCAACAAACTATATTTTACAAATGAAGATGAATATACATATCCCAGGATAATGCTGCAGGATCAAATCTGGGTCGGTCACCGGAACCAGGGGTTTTGTCTTCCGAGCTTTTGGACTCATGCTGGAGCCCATCCTCAGGGAACTCCTATATGTGCTCTGAGCTGTCTACCACACACAGAATAGCCCAGAGCAAACAGAGAAGTTCCCTGAGGATGGACTCTAGCATGAGTCCAAAAGCTCAGAAGACAAAATATCTGGTCTGGTGACTGATCCAGATTGGATCATGCAAACTATATTTTCAACACTAGTGTGGCTTAACTCTTGGCATAAGAGTCTAAAGCAGTTTCCCAAACTTTCCCAGTTCATGGCCTGCTTAATGTCTCAGTAATGTTTTCATGGTACCCCTAGCATTCCCAAAGAAGGTGTTGCAACACAGTTCCATTTATTTAGTAGAAAAGTATCCTGTGGCGTCTCTATGAAAATGTTGTGGTGCTCTGGGATGCTGTGATGCACAGTTGGAGAACCGTAGATGTAAAGTGGTGTTTTACAAAGCATCAATAATAAAAAATACTATATAAAATGACCTGTCTTATAGTAATCATGATAACATGAACCTGTTATTTTTTTTCTCTGTGTGGAAAATAACAAGTCATCATACAGTCAACCAAACAACAGAAATAGAATAATAAGTTTTACTTCAGCACAAGAGCATCAGATTCTGAAGGGAATTGGACTGGACCCTAACAAATTTCTCACTTTTTGTTAATAAATGTGTAATATCAATGCTTTCATATATTTTTTTGGGTGGGTCTTATAATAAAGATTTTGTCAGAATATTTAAAAGATTATTTTTGCACAAAATTTTGATGCTTGTTAAAGATTCTGGTAAGTCCTGCTTTCTAAATCACTTCTATGTCACTTCTTTTATTTGGTCCATTTCAGATTTCAAAACCTAATACTGCATTTTCACTAAGGATATTTCACTTTGGATATTTACTCCAAATCTACTTTTTGTCCAATTCTATCCAATTTACTTCTAGGTAGGAAAAACAAGAGGAAGCTTATTATCCTAACTGGAGGTTTACAAGTAGGCAAAGAAATTCAATTAAAAGTAATAGAACAGTAATTTGTTTAGAAAAAAAAAATCACATTTCTTAAGCCTGGAAATCATAGCTGGGAAACCTCAGAAAGACAGTAAGATGGAAATACATCACCTTATGGATTGTTCACTCCCACATATTGGACAGGATTTTGGGCAACAGGTTGGGCAAGATATTCTCAGAATATTTCCTCCCTTCTCACAGCTGTTGCAGTGGATCATTTATGTGGGTCTAGATTACTCTGCACCATAACTTAGAGCAACTTGGCAAGCTAAGTGAAGCTATTACTTTATTTCCCTGTTGACAGCCTTAGATGATTTAAACAAGGCAGTCACTTAGATAGATAGCTAGAGCAAGGAAGATGGGTAAGAATGGAATGTAATTATGGAAATTAGTCAGGAGGGACTGCTAGTTATGATTCTCAGCAAGAGCCTATCAATAGGCTCTTCCACCAATACTGCTGCCCAAATGAATGACAGGATGCTGTCACTTCCCCAAAGCCTAAAGTATATTGAAACCGATCGGTCTAATGTTATATTTGAACCTTACTTCTTTGACAATGGGATTATGATTTCCAGTGAGTAAGCAAGCTAATTTAGAGGTTCTGTGGCATTCAGAGCTCTCTTCCAACTGAGACATCTGGGGAATTCAAGAGAAAAAAAGACAGAAGCCTGCTGTCCCCTAGCATCCACTGCCTAAGGCAATCATCTCACTCTGCTTCATGAGAGAATTGATCTTGCCCAACAATAATGAGCCCTGATGTTGTCCTTGTTGGAAAAGAAGGTTTTTGAACATCCCAAGTTCCATTAATATGCATGTGTTTTCTTTTTCAAAGTGTAGTATTTGTGGTGAGCCAAAGAAAATCTCTGGCTGTTGATCTCCAAAGTATGAAAGCTGAGAGTGTGAAGTATGAAATCTCACAAACATTTCCAAAACTCAAATGGTACGGAGTTGATGCACTTTAGTTTAAAACCCCCTTCAAATTTAAGATGCTGTTCAGAAACTGATGATAAGCAAGTTTTTAATGCATTTTTTCTGTTCTTTAACATCTGCAGGTAGGCAGTTCATTATAAACCCAGAAAATTGCTACCTATCTTCACGGTTTTGTTTTGTTTTGTTTTTTTGAAAAAAGGCAAATCGTCTTCTCATTACCTATTTCAAAGAATGGACAGACAAAGAAGGCAAAATAAATAATGGGACTGTTCTGGGTCTAATTTTGCCTCACAACACAAAACAAAAACGCTTAGGAAGGCATACGTAATGCTCATTCCAGCATACTTTAGCATAAATCTACAACCCCAACATTAAATCAGTCATACACACTTAAAGTTCTGAAGTGGTGACAGGATTATAATACAGTATATACTTTATACTTTTGTTTCTATCTGCCTTCTAAATGATCCTTTTCTTCATAGATTTAGGCTGTCAAGGTCACCCAGCTGGCTTTGTGCCAACAGACGGGCTAGAAACCACATTCAGTTTTTAGCCCGATGCCTTAACCACTACACAAGACTGTCTCTCTTACTATACAATATTTGATATTTAATGGGGGGTGGGTGGGTTAAATGATGTTGCTCTTGAAAGTAAAACAAATGAGACAGATGCAACCTTGAAATTCCTATAATGTCCCAGACTTTTGGTTGTACGTGTCTAAGTATTCCCTAAAGCTGAATTCCATAAAAGCCAGATGTGAACCAGATTCTTTTTTAAAAGATGTACTAAAAATTATGGATTGTGTGAATGCATGTGAATGCTTGATTCCTAAGATACACCCAGAAAACCATCACCTCTTGTCCTGATCATTTATGGAGCATTTATGGAGCATCATAGTAGAGCCTTCAGCTTGGTGCTATCAGGCATCTGAAACAGGCCGAAGCCAGATGAAACAGAACAGCAGAACAATAATTTGCTTTTTGATTTGCATGGAACAAGAACATGAGGGAATTGGTGACCTAAAGGATTCCATTTGGCCCGTTGCAGTACTGCCCCCTTCCATCCATTCCCATGGCTCTCTGCTTCCATGGCCATTTCTGGTTTGGCATCGAGAAAGAACAGACACTTACCTTCCTTTTATATTTGTTATGGTAGAAATACTGACCTCTATTTAAAAGATCATTCTTCCAACTACTCCTTGCTCTGATAAAAAGGCTCTCCAAGAGTGAATGCATTGGAAGAAGGCTGAAAGAAAAAGAAGAAAGAAAGCAACCCCTTTTATTATTATTATTTTTCCTTGTTCCCTTGTAGCTCAGCATTTGCATCAGGAACCCCGTGTTTCACAGGATAGTTCCAAAAGATTGCATCTTCTGAGGCAAAAAAAAAAAGCAGGCTGCAAAAAAGAATAGACAATACTTTCTGTGCAAGCATCTAGTTTTGTGGTTTCATTGCAGAGGGATGGTCAAAGGACTATTGTCAGGGGAGGGAGGAAAAAATATTGCTGGGATTATGAGGTTCAGAGCATTAGCTATCCAAATGAAGAACTGATGCTTTCCAATGTCTGCTATCTAATCTATATAAGGGTGATACATGGATGAAAAAGATAATAATGGCATTTCCTTTATGTTTCTCCAAAGACCACCAGGAATAATGTAGGCACTTCCTATGAGGTCTCCTTCAGAACAACATTTTGCTGTATCTTAAGCTACAACAAGCAGAAATGATATCCTTGTGTAATAGATGAATAGGTCTTAAGTGCAAGCAATACATTCAAGAAAGCTGAGGTGATTGCTGTCCCACTGTTTCAAGCCACATTAGATCAAACCAGAGCCATTGCTCCTGAATAATGCAAAGAATATGCAATGTTCTTTGGCAAAAGCAGACTCTTATGACATTCAGATCCCAAATGCTTGTGCTAGTATTAATTTGCTACCAACCTAATATTCCTGAGCTGCCAACATACCATTATGGTTTTATGATATTGCATTTATTCACTTATCATTGCTAACAAAAGCCCAGGACAAGGTGAGCATTCTATTATTTCCATATGAGGTGGCCTGAGAGAGATTTTTCAAACTTCTTACAGGATGAAGCATCTGCAGGATCCAATGTTTCATTAAAATGATCAACAAGAGTGTTGCACATTTACAACACAAACTCTGCCCATTTTGTACCACAACATGTATATAAAAGGGATGCAGTTTGTGTTACAACAATACAACACTGTTTGCATTGTTTGCTTCCTCCCTTATTCTTCTGTGGACACCTCTGTATAGTGGACTATTAATAAAGCATATCTTAAATGAGAAGAAGTCCCTGCACTCAGTCACTCAAGCCCTGGTCATCTTATGCTTGGAATACTGTAATGCACTCTACATGGGGCTATGTATGTGGCCATTAATTGCAGCAAAAACAAAAACTGACAGACTGGCTTGTCACCAGAGCCTGATGTTGGTTTGGTCTGTGTTCAGCTCAGCACCACCCAAGCAGATGGGCAGTATCCAGCAACACCACTAGGAGGAGCAGACCTCACTATCATGAACCGAAAAGTGGACCCTGCACCCGCAGGAAAAACACTAGGATGATGATGATGACAATGACTCTACATGGAGCTATCCTTGAAGAATATCTGGAAGCTTCAGTTGGTGCAGAACATAGCTGCCCAGGCAGTTCTTGGTGGCCATAAGGTGGGCTTCATTGTGAACTTCACAGCTGGTGGCTTGCATATGGGTCTAATTGAAGGTGTTAATTATCACATTTAAAGCCCTGAATGGCATGGTTCCAGGCTATCTGAAAAACCAGCTCATCCCAGTGGGGTTAGCCCACCACACCAGCACCAGAGGAAGAAAGCTGTGGACCCCACCAGCCAAGGAATTTTGCCTGGTGGGATGCAGAAGAACCTTTTCTGTCATGTCTCCTGTCCTCACCTTGGGGAACATCATGCTCCACAAGGTGAGATCAGCACCCACCCTTTTGACTTCCCAAAATACATGGCTGTATAGTATTCTAGGTTCTGTATACCATTAACTATGTCTAATATCTCAAGGCAAGTTTCAGCAGATGGTCAGATATAAATGAAATATTGTTTTAAAGATGGGAATATTGAATCTCAGGGTCACACTCTACTGTACTATAATTTTTACCGGGACATAATACCTCTTTTTAGCCCATTCGCAGGTTGGATAGAGAAATTCTACATATAGCTTCTTGTGGCAGATTAAGATCCCATGATAACTCTTGCTGTCACAATTAAGATCACACGATAACTACTGCTGTCACAATTAAGATCCCATGATAACTCTTGCTGTCACAAAGTTTGTAGCCTGTAGAATTCATATGCTGTTGACAACAACTTAGACTAGGCCCTTTTTTTTTTTTACTATGTATGTTCCAATGTATTTTGTATTATATTTTGCATTTTCTTTTGTACATTTGGGTGTGTGATTCATAATATAGTTAAATAAATAAGTATTTCCATTGGAGTGAAGAGTCATTCGTTAATATTTCTGATGGCTTAATGTCTATGCAGCAATTTTCTTGATCCTTCAGGCCTTCCAATACAAATGGATACATCTCTGCTATCAAAGATGTTCTATATTGTATTAGTTCTATTACGGCCAGCCAAAGCATCTGAGGCTTTTCTGTGAAATTACACACCATTGCTTATACAATCATTGACAATCTGATCAATCTGAACTCCCCCTCCCCCCCCCAAAAAAAACAGAGGCATTGGATGGAAAGACTATCATTAGGTATCATTCAGGCATTGGACTGAAGTTCCAGGTAAGCCTGATTTATGTGCTATGCTTTTATTTCTATTATTATTATGGTTCGTTGCAAAGTCAATCAGATGTTCAGACTTGGTTTGGCATTTTTCTCCACCTATCAAATCCTTTCCAAGGATAGTTTGTTGTGGAACAGTTGTGGATGTTTGATGATATTAAAGGTATTGCGATAGGATGTAAGTTGTTCTGAATAAAGCTGCCTTTTCAATTGATTGTTAGTAATGTTATCAATGCCAACGGTATTCAAATGATGCTCCAGATGTTTCTGAATTGCACCCAATGTGCTTATTATTTATTATTACATGATATTAATTACACAGAATCACATTGTGCAGCCATACCAATTGATTGAATAAGTAAACCAGCAAATAAATACAGATTACCAAAGCAAAAACAGAGGATGTAGGGCATTAAGGTAAGGAGATATAAGAAGAAGAAAAAAATGTGGAAAAACAATTTTTAGAGCAATGACAGGATGGATGATGAGAAAAAAGAATTGAAGGAGAGAGCAGACTGTTGAACGAGAAACTAGATCAGTGATGGCGAACCTATGGCACGCGTGCCACAGGTGGCACGCGGAGCCATATCTGAGGGCACACGAGGCGTTGCCCTTTGTCAGCTCTGGCCTTCTTTTTGGCCGTTTTCACTCTCCCCACAGCAAAAACGGCCCAACGGGCCAACCGGAAGTTCACTTGTGTGCTCACCCCCAGCCTCCTTTTCGCTATCAGAGGTTTTCAGGAACTTCTTGGGCTTTGGACAGTTGCAGCCAGGCCTCTCACATCTCGGTCCATTTCTTCTGCAGCCAGGAAGGCTTTCCTGAAGGCCTGTGTAGCCGATAACAGAGCTCCGGATCGATCCAGAGCTCTGTTATCGGCTAGAGAGGCCTTCAGGAAAGGCCTTTAGGAAAGGCCTCTGCAGCTGATAACAGAGCTCCGGATTGATCCGGAGCTCTGTTATCGGCTACACAGGCCTTCAGGAAAGCCTTCCCGGCTGCAGAAGAAATGGGCCGAGGTGTGGGAGGCCTGGTTGCAACTATCTGAAGGTAAGCAATAGGGCAGCTCCACTTCCTTTCGTTTCCAAACTTCCAATTGGCCCGTTGGGCATTTTTTCGCCGTCCCCAGGCTTCAGGAGGCTTTCCTGAACCCTGGGGAGAGCAAAAAACAGCTCAACGTGCCTACTGGAAGTCCAGAGGCTTCAGTGAGGCTGGTGCGCATGTGCATGGGGGGCAGCAGGGGGGTTGTGTGCATGCGCAGGGCATTGCATTATGGGTGTGGGCGCACGCGTGCACGCTATTGCGCACGCGCGCACCCTTTTGGCACCCGAGCCGAAAAAGGTTCCCCATCACTGGACTAGATGATAGAATTTAGAGTCTCATGAAAGATGTAGCTACTTGAAGAAGGTCTTTTTGAATCTGTATTGTTTACTAAATTGTTGTATTCATTTATATTCAAGTTAAATCTCTTGGGGAGAGGCAGATTAAACATCCAACTAAAGAAAACAATTACTGTAAATAAATAGAACTTAATTTGTCAACAAAGTGTTTTTTTCCTACACAGATGTAAAATTGGTTTCTGTTTTATCCACAATGAAATGCAACAATGGACCTTTCCAGATTTATTTGGAACTGAATTTATCTATATAGAAATGCTGGAATATACGTACATGTGAAAATGAATTTAGTAACAACATAGTAACCAATTTTGACAATGATGGTCTGGCATCATTTTTCCTAGTGAGCCTGAATAACCCTTCATTACAAAAAGCACCAGGGCTAAATTTATTTGAGTGAGGAAAATTGTAAAAGTGAATGGATATACAGTTAAGAAACCATTACATATTCAAAGTCATGAGTTTTGCTTCTCAGATATAATATAGTTTTCTGCAACCCCACAAGACCGGAGGAAACTGTCTATAAATCATGTCTGTAGGGATTATTTCTCATACTACTCTATCAAGTCTCTGTTGAGATGTCACTTGGAATCTATCTCCAGTGTTCACTTCTGGAATTTATGAAAATTCTGTCCCTAGCTTTAAGATAGGTACATCCATGCACATAAGCTACAGTATATCACAACAATCAGTCAGACAGTAATATCTAAAGAAGGAATGTTTGTGGCAATTAAAGATTTAGAATTACAAGACAATTTTGTCATATTTGTGATCTAAGTGAGGTAGCATCCCAAGACATAGATATTAATCCACAAAGGGACACAGATAAATATGTAAAAAGTTGCAAAGCATCCTTGAGTCATCCTTAAAAATTTGTCACCTGGGATCCAGTCATTTTACCTAGCTGCCATCCTACCTCTGAACACATAACTTGCCTCCTCCTATCTTTCATCATCAGCCCTAGAAGGTAGACCAGACTAAGAAACCAATGCAATATAGGACACCACTACTTTTACTGTAACAGCTATAGTGACAGAATTTTGCAAGTCTGAATGTGCTTTTCCCCTTTCTCACTTTTTGTGAACTAGGGAGAGGCTGAGATGTTTTCTCAAATTGGTTTCTTGGTCCATTGCCCTGGCAGTGAGTCTTCCTGCTGCCCTTCTAGGCCATTGTCTATATCCTCTATACTCACCATGAAGAAATAAGAGGCCCTGGCCTGATGCCAGCACCTTTCCACCACCCAAACCATCTAACACAAACAATGATAATCTACATTAGCCTAATCCAAGTGTTCCCTTACTTCTTCAAACTTGAAAAAAACATCATAAATTGCCATAAACCATAAACAGAACACCTAAAGAGAAAACCAAGGTTTTAGTTAAAAATCTTACGGACAAACCAAAAAAAAAAGAACTAGTAAAGAATGTAGATATTCAGGTAGTAATGAAAGTCAAATACTTAGGGATTCAGCTGACAGTAAGATGCGTAACAATCAAGGAAGATAATTATTATAAGCTGCTGAAGCAAATTCAAACTGATCTGGAAAAGTGGAGGAATTTGCAATTATCTTTGGTAGGAAGAGTGGCAACAATTAAAATGAATATATTGCCAAGAATATTGTATCTATTTCAGACAATTCCGATAAAACTGGAAAAGAAATATTTTGAGGAACTTAATAAAATAATTCATAAGTACATTTGGCAATGGTTCCTTTCAATCTTGTGTCCACAGCATGGAGTGAAGATGTTCCCTTCCCCACAAAATATTAAAATACTTACTCTCCCATGAGATCGGTTACATAGCAGCTGCAGGATGCAGGTCAGTTCTCATCCAGGACCACCAACCTGCTCCCATTCTCACTGCTAAGACTTGGAAGTTTGAAAATCTCTAGCACAGAGGATGTGCATACCCAGATCACCATTACCATCACTGATAGCCAACATGGCCAAACTAGAACAGACATCACTATTGCAATCACTGGCAACATCGAGAATGTCAATCTATTATCCCAAAGCTGCTTACAGTTGTCATTACAACTTCATTGGCTGAAAGTTGTGTCCTGCTAATAAGCTGATCAGCGTAGCTGCTGGAAGAGCTGCACTGTACTGGCTCCACTAGAAGTCTTTTTGGCTGTGTGTTATGAATTCATTCCAGGTTGATCCATGAACCTCTGCCAACCAGATAAGTGATTGAAGAAGAGATCCCATTGGAAAAGATGGGATGGTAAACAAAGTTGAAAACAGCAGGAGACTGAATTAAGACTGAATAGTCACACTATAGAATTTCTGCAACCCAAGAATTCAATATTATGGAAAAAGTCAGAATTGTTCAAATGAGATAATCTATGAATGCTGAGAATTCTTACAGAAAGTGATTATTGGTCAGGGTAATTAAAATATAATCACCCTCAACAGTGTTTATTTTCCCTTTTCCAATTCAAAAATTGATTCAGAGAATTACAGAATTGGAAAGAACCATCAAATCCAATCCCCTTCTTCCAGTGAAGATATCCAAAAGACAATGTCCTTCTAGCTGCCTGCTTGAATACATCCACTGAAGCAGACCTGGGCATTTTATGGCTCATGGACCACATCTGGTCAATGGGTGATCTCAATCCAGCCTGTGGTGTTGGTAGCATTGGTGTCAGGGAGCACAGCTTTGAGAGCATCAGGGGTGGGGATGGGGCATTGGCAGCATCTGGGGTGTGGCATCATTGGGGGATGGAGCATCAGGTGGTGTCAGAAGCAGAATTGCAGGGAAAATTAATTGTCCACCCTTGCACTGAAGCAACGTTCACCATCTCTTTGAGTAATTGTTCCTATTATTGACCTGCTCTTAGAGTAATTAATTCAGAAATTCAGAAATGGAATGGAATGGAATGGAAGGGAAGGGAAGGGAAGGGAAGGGAAGGGAAGGGAAGGGAAGGGAAGGGAAGAGAAGAGAAGAGAAGAGAAGAGAAGAGAA
>QLTV01004400.1:2095315-2114585 GCA_003457575.1 Thermophis baileyi
GTATATAATGGGACTTTATCACTTCCAAATGCTTTTAAACGAATTCATCTTTAAGTATGCAATGCAGCTCTTCAGCCATTATTTATGTAAAGGGGCATTTATACTTCAAAGAAACAGTTTTCTATCCCCTGCTGTTTGGCAATTGTGCTTGAATATCTGCAGAGGAAAACATCGCTGCCTTTAGCTCAGATACAGAGATTTCTCAAATGTCCATTCCTATACATGAAAGATGGGTCCGGACTATGCACTTCACAGATTTGAAAAATACCTGTCAATGAGTTTGACACACTTCTTAGGAAGGGCCTATTCCAGGGCCAGATTTGAATTGTTAAATTCTATGGTCAGATACAGTCATCTGCCATCATCACCTACCATTTCATGAGAGGACATCGATATGTGATGCCTCAGCCATCAAAGGTATTTTTTCCCCTCTTGGCCCCTCTTAGGCTTAGTTATTTAACATCCCTACTTGAAAGAACAGCCCAATGGGGTCAGAATCACAGATTGTACTATTTCCTCCTGAGCCCTAATGTATACATTGTGAGCAGAACTGTTAAGGCAGTTGAAATATGAACCTGTTATATCAAACAGATCAGTGTATCCTGTAAAAGCGATCCATTTATTTGAATGCTGACTCTATTTATCACATATGTATTTTATTACTGTGTTTTCTTTAATCTATTTTACCTTGGAATTAGATTCTCTATTTTCTTTTTATTTCATTTTACTTTTGACATGGTCATAAAACTAATTAATAAACTACTTACTACTTAGAAACCTTCGTGTAGTTAAAACACAATAATAATTTGGCATTTGTGGCCATTCTCGGTATCCCTTGGAGGCATTTTTAAGCAAAGGTTTATTTATTTATCTCACCCTTCAGCTATATACATTCAGAACAGCTCACAATCAATAAGATAATAGAAAGAATCAAAGAATAAAATAACATATTTAAACGGCTAAGGTAATAAAAGTCCACAAATACCACAAAAATAGCGTAGAATTAAATTTGTCTAATTTTATTAAAAGAGGTGTGTCTCTGTGTGCTTTTACTAATTATTCTGGTGTCAAAAGAGGATAATAAATTGAGTGGGAACAGTATGAAAATAGTATGATAACAGCATTTCAGAGACCAGAACTAAGAAAATTATCTCACTGATAGTAATACAACTAATCTAAGAAATCAGAGGTATCTGGATGGCATCCGGGAAGCCTTATACATAATCAACCATTGATTGTTTTATTTCAAATATGCCTAAGAGTAGCCTGATTGTTTCATAGCAATATGGAGAGTGTCATTCATTTGTCTCTCACCTACTTCTTTTTTTCAAACAGACCACTGTTTCAATGTTATTTCAGGATTTTAGAAGTTAAGACTAGCCAATTTGAAGACCATTGCTCTAGTCCAGTGATGGCGAACCTTTTCAGCACCGAGTGTCGAAAAGGGAGCGCACACATGCTGCGTGCGCTTGTCTGGGCTGTGACCTGGAAAAGGAGCTGCCCAGGGGGCATGTGCGTGCCAGAAAATGAACTTCCGGTTCCCGGCGCATGCATGCACACTGGCCAGCTAGTCTTCTGGTTACTGGTGCGCATGTGCGCATGATGATCAGCTGGCCGGCATGCATGCTCACGCCGGAAAACGGAAGACCAGCTCTTCCAGTTTCCGGCACTGCCGCACGCACAAAGACCAGCTGATCGTCGTGCGCGCATGCATGCCAGAAACCCAGAAGAGGAACGGGTGATGCCGCGTGTGCCAGGCGACATGGCTCCGCATGCCATTTTGGGCACGAGTGCCATAGGTTCGCCATCACGGCTCTAGTCCAACACCAACATTACCTGGATGCTTCTTCCTGCTTTACTTCCCTTTTCTCCACATTTATATTTTTCTGACTTCCAACTTCAAGTGGAGTCATGAAGACCATGAAGGATTGATTATTGTTAGAAAACTTTTTTTCTGGTTCTAAGCAGGATACTGCTATTTTGTGGATATTGAAATGGGTATGTATGTGAAGAGAACACATACAGCACCTAAATTAGTTATTCTTTTAAGAGAATAAACAGAAAAAAAGAGTACAGAATATCCATTTTGCAGAGAGCTAGGAAGTGGAAAATAAATGCCTTGTCTTGATTATTATAATAACAACAAAAAAAAAACAGCACTACTAGCTTACATAAGCCCAACCAGACAGAAAATCACTTTTAGAATTGACAGAATTTCACTGTGATAGGAGAAACTGTGCTCTGAAAAGAAAGAACCAAAATGCAAAAATCTTCAAATATATTCCAATTTTGTAAAGGCACCTCTAAAGTTATTTCAACTGGATTTCTTAGAATAGAAGTAGCCAAGGTTGCCCATTCCTTTGTAGTTAGATAATACAATTACTAGAGAGAGAAAGTTTAGTGTAGTGGTTAAGGCATCAGGCTGGAAACTGGAAAGCGAGTTCCAGTCCTGCCTTAGGCATGAAAGCTGACTGGGTGACTTTGGTCCAGTCACTTTTGTCTTAGCCCTGAAAGCGAAGCAGTGGCAAACCACTTTTAAAATCTTGTCAAGAAAATTGCAGGAACTCATTCAGGTAGTCACCAGGAGTGAATACTGACTCAAAGATATGGGGGGGGGGGCGGGAACCTCAGTTACTAATCATATATTTCAAGTGCCCTGCATTTTAGGGGAGAACTACCTGTGAACAATTAGCTGAGCTTTTTAAATCTCACATTGGGGCAGGATCAGCTTAACAGCTGAAGGAATCAAATATGATATAGAATCCTAGATCCTTAAGGAAGGAGAAAAGTAGTTTGAAGAGAGACTATCAAGAAAAGATTACACAAGAACTGCCTTAGAAGAGACTGGACAGCCATTTGCCTGAAATAGTATAGGGTCTCCTGCTTGAACATAAGTTTGGACTAGAAGACCTTCAAGATCCCTTCCAACTTTGTTATTCTATATTCTATGTTCCCTCAGACTTTCAGAATTTTCTTCCATGATTCTTTATGAAATCCTGGAAGCTGACATTCACAAATCAGGAGAATGACAACATTGGACAACATTGGACAGTCACTATAGGCGACACAATTTCCTAGAAGTCTCCTCTTTTCCAAATCAGCAAACTGAAGGCGGCAAGGGAAAGGAAAAAAAATCCAGCAAAATCCCAGATGTGGTAGTCTGTATTAAGTTTATTTAGCAAAAGCTGATTGGAGAAACTTCAAAGGAGATCAAAATAACTTTGAAGTTTCTTGGTGCATTGGCTATTCCTTTTTTCAAGGCAGAAGAAGAAATGTGAGTTCTATTTTAAGCAGTTACTGCCATTACAACTTTGCAGGGTGCTCGCTAATGCTAACAGTAATAGGGAGAGTAATAAGTACATTGAATTAGAGTTGGAGCTGCTACTTTATGGCATTCAAACTGATTATTTTTCAGACTTTATTTTTACTTATAAATGAATTGCTATGATGTTGATGATGATGATGATGATGATGCAGCAAACAAGAAAATTCAAGCAGTTTATTCTTCTTGAGATACTAAAGGACTCAACTATTCTAAACTGCTCATTTTCCACTATAACATTTCACAGTATGCATTAATGAAGTAACATTTCCTCTCAGTTCCTCTGCATCTTAATATCTTTGAAGAGAATCTATTCAAAAGGAAATCTTACTAGCTGCACAATTTTCAAAGTGGAGCAGTATGCAAGTGGCTCAGGAAGTCAGTGGGAAGTACTATTCAGTTCTTCCATTGGCAGTGGTCTGAGATATTTTATATTCAAAGCCAAATTCTCAACCAGGATCCTTTCCAATTTTGTGTTAGAATTCATTAAAAAAAAATAGTACAGACAGACAGACTGACTAAGGCTAAAGACAGGGGTGGGGGGAACTTTGAGACCTATTTTATTTAGCATGTCTGGATTAAGTCACTTGGACAAGAGTTTGTGAGGTACTCACACTAGACCACAGGCTACAACATTTTCGCATAATAGCAATAGCACTTAGACTTATATACCACTTCACAGTGCTTTATAGCCCTCTAAGCAGATTACAGAGTCAGCGTATTGACCCCCAAAATCTGGGTCCTCGTTTTACCGACCTTGGAAGGATGGAAAGCTGAGTCAATCTTGAGCCGGTGAGACTCGAACTGCCGAACTGCTGACAATCGACAGTCAGCACAAGTAGCCTGCAGTACTGCATTCTAACCACTGCGCCACCATGGCTCTCTAATGCCTTTTCATAGTCTTTCAGAATCAGATCTGGAAGCTGCCATATGACAGAGCAGTAAAGATTTTCTGATTTTCTAATTGCCTAATTTTCTGACCCTGGTTGTGCAGCTTGCAAAACTTCTGAATGTTCCTGACTGTTGATTGATTATATGCCATCAAATTGGTGCTGACTCTTAAGGACCGTATAGCTAGATAGATTTTCTCTATGATCCAATCCTTCTTGGAGGAATGTTGATATCAAGCTCCACCCTCCTGATGTTACTTTCCTGATGTTTTCACTAAGACTTTAGTTCATTTAGTTTCATTTCCCTTTATCCTTTACTCAGTGCTCCATTTATCATGCACAAAGTCAGAAGATACTAACACACCTGATCTGAACCAGAGGCTAAAAAAAATTGGCTGTCCCCTCTCTGCTTTATTGACTAGTTTCTCATGCCACTAGTTGGTGCTGATTGTCTTTACAAGTACTCAGTAATACTCTAGTTCAGGGCTGTCAAACTGGCGGCCTGCAGGCCGGATGCTTCACATGCAGGCCACGCCCACCTCAGGGGAAAAATGTCACGATACGTCATGTGACAGCAATGTGATGCCACGAGTTTTACACCCGTATTCTAGTTTATGAAATATCTTGGGAGTGTACATACATGTGCCAGGATGTAATAAGAAATAATTAGCATTGTAAAAAAAAAGATCTATTTATTATCACTGTTTTTTTCTAAGGTGAGATGTGAGGGGTTTTTTTTTAATTTTATTTTATTTTAATGTTTGCTATTTTAGCTTTGAGCAGAATTCATTGAGCAAAAGTCTATTTGAGTGGGAGAACTTTTTATTCCTCTCCTTTTTGATGCATATTTTGGTCTCCTGCTTAGATAAACAAAACACCTACAAAAAAGGAAGATTTTAAATTGTCTGAGGAACTGCAAGGGTCAAGAGAATCCCAGGTAGTAATAGAAGAAAATTGGCCAGCAAAAACAGCACTTTCTATCACATTGTATTGTGTTTTTATTTGTAGGGCATTGTTGTTTCAAGTTAATTGAAAGAGATTCTGTCATTACAGGTAGTATTTAGATGTTAAAAAATATATGCATGTGTGCAAAAGGATACTGCTCTCCATACTTAATTAGATTTATTTAATAGCCTGCATAAGACTGTTCTCCTCTCCCTACCCCCCTCAGCTAGTATTTTTTTTCTTCAACATTGATCTGTCTTTTAGTCAAAGAGATTCTCTTGGCTACATTTTTAATTTATTTTGTTTGGTTTGTTTTACTATATTTACACTGCCCCAGTCTACCCTGACTGTGAGTAGCTAAAAAAAATTAATATTACTTCTTCCTTCCCTCCTTTCCTTCCTTCCTTCCTTCCTTCCTTCCTCCTTCCTTCCTTCCTTCCTTCCTTCCTTCCTATTAGTACTTCAGATTTCTTCCTAAATAAATGTCTATAAGACAACATGTATGATGACACACCCCTCTTTTTAATGTTCAAAACATCCTGATGGTGTAGGAGCAGCTGAGGCCAAATAATTGGCCAAGATCATGTGGTGTGAAGGAATATCAATCTGAGCTATGGAATGAAAAAGTAAACTATTATGAAGGAACTTTGAGAAAGATTAATTAATACTGATAAGGAGGAAAGTATAAGAAAGATACTCAAAATATCCCTGGCTTGATTTTGCTCAAAAAAAAAAAGTGAGCTGGTTATTGTTCTAACTGACTACAATAAAGCCCATTCCTAGAATATTTCTTGACTTTGCTACTTCAAAAAGCTGATACACAGGGAGCTTCATCCAGTATTCCATAACATAATATTGGCTTTTCCTTTTAATGTGGATGATTTATGTTTTCTACTTATGAAACAACTTTACAGGTAAGATGCCTTGAAGATGCTTTCTTTGGTATTTCCATTTTCTTTCATGACTGGCTGTAAGCTGAGGGAAGATACCAATCTAGTATCTGTATGTATGTATGTATGTATGCATGCATGCATGTATGTATATATGTATTTGACACTCACAAATGTATCAGAGCTTACTTGTGAATGACAACATTCAAAAATGTGTGTGTGTGTGTGTGTGTGTGTGTGTGAACAATGCTGCACTTCAATTGTTAGATGGCCTAGACATTGGTATTTGAACATAGAGATCTTTTTAACATTTATATTTTATTTTATTCTACTAATCTAGATGAAATGTTATTATACATTGCTAGTCCATGTGCTAAATAAATAAATTGCTCCTACAATCTGCCAGAAGCATTATAGGCAATCCTAAAGATTATGCTGAAGCCAGCCAATCTGATAGCAGTTTGGCCAGTGATGGGGAAAAAGACTTTTCTAAGTTTTTGCAATGTTCACTAAGTAAAGGTTAATCCATCCTTCTTCCACAGTATGTGTAGAACTAGGTGGGGCTCTGGAGGAAGGATTTGCTCTTAGAAGCAAGGAAACCACTGGGCTTCCTGAAAGATCTTCTACACTGTCCTAGAAGCCACTTTTTGCAATGCCTTAAGATGGAGAAACAACCCTTGACCTCCACTGTTAGGAACTAGAACTCACAATGCATTGCATCCTTATACTCCATATAATGTAACACATATTTATACTGATTTCCCAAGGAAGTTGACTGAAGCATTTGAAACTGCTAGAGAACAAACACATTTTGTGAAGCCAGGCTAGCTTCTTACTTGAGGTAGGTAAGATGAATCAGATGGTGACTGTGAAGGTCTTTCTCTCTCTTGTTGCTTTAAGTGCTTTTATGGACTGGTTCATTATGATATCTCCTGTCCTTTCCTGTAAATATAATAAAGTTACATCCAAGCTATAAGAAAGCCTGAAGTGAGAGGGGGGAAAAGATGACACATCTATTCCCACTTTTCCACTTGAAACTGGCTTTTTCTGCTACAGTAATTGCTGTTTGCTGAAGATTTGAGTCAGTTGCTGACTATCTACCTCCCTGAGCTTGTTTATCAGGCACTGGGTAGACATGAAGAAAAACTATTTGCCCAACTTAAAAAAAAAAAGGTTACCTGGTCCAGTTTTCTTTTTCTTTCACTGATAAAATATTTGTTGTTTCTGCACATGACAACCTGGAGATTTATTTCAAGGTAACTCTTTTAACAAGGGAAATTTAAAAAAAAACTGTGGCAAGCTAGAACAGGTTTTGAAACATTACAAGATGGCTGCTAAACTGGGTACAGTACATTACAAGATGGCTGCTAAATTGGGAATTTTCCATCAAATCCTGAAGATCCCAAGGATGCTTTGCATTATTCTAACCTACCATTGCTTTCAGATATTTGAAACATTCCTGACAAGAAGCACAAATCATGAACCTCTGAGGGAGATGGGCAGTTAAGCAATCTGAAATATGCATGCATGCATATATAACACTACCATGTTTTCCCGAAAATACAATCTACCCCCAAAACAAGCCCTAGCCCGATTTTCACTCCTGTGCCTAATATAAGCCCTGCCCAAAAATAAGACCTAGTTAAACCCCACCAACAGTCTGGTTGTATGAGGTGGGGTGAGGCGCAGGTGTAAAAATCAAGCTAGGGTGGGGGTGGGAGGTGGCGCTGCCCCACATGCCACATATCCTGTCATGCTGCAGCCAGGCCTCCCACGCCCCAACCCCTGTCACGCTGCTGCCCGACTTCTGCAGCCACTTGCGGCCGCTTGCGGCCAGATGCCACATGGTGCATCGTGCTGGTGCCATCGCTCATGGCAGAACGATCCCTGAGGCGTCCTGCTGCAAGCGGCGGCACTGGTGCGTACCTGGCCACGAGTGGCTGCAAGTGGTTGCAGAAGAGGTTGGGCAGCGGTGCGACAGGTGTTGTGGCATGGGAGGCATGGCTGCAGTGGTCCTAAGGTAATTGGGTAAGACATCCCCCGAAAATAAGATGTGGTGCTTATTTTGGGTCCGAAAAGAATAGCAATAGCAATAGCACTTAGACTTATATACCGCTTTACAGTGCTTTACAGCCCTCTCTAAGTGGTTCACAGAGTCAGCATATTGCCCCCAACAATCTGGGTCCTCATTTTACCCACCTCGGAAGGATGGAAGGCTGAGTCAACCTTGAGCCGGTGAGATTTGAACTGCCGAACTGCAGCTAGCAGTCAGCTGAAGTAGCCTGCAGTACTGCACTCTAACCAGGGTCTTATTTTCAGGGAAACACAGTACCTTTGTTATAAGATTACATTAATAGAATTGTTCAAGTCTGGAAACACTTATTCCCTCCTTTACTTTTACTCTCCATAAAACTAGAGAGGGTTCCTTCTGAGATGCTTCCCACACCCATTTCCTTCTGTGGATTGAGATATCTTTTGCATGAGAGTTGTCCAGGCTGTAGATCATCCTCCTCCCAAGATCATTCCCATATACCATTACACTTTGTTCTGAGCCTCCAGGTAAAGCACCACATTATACAATCTGATCTTTTAATTTTCTAAGGAATTTTTGTATATACATATTATAAATCTAATCTAATTTATTGGGACCTAACTTTAGAAATGTCAGATAGAAAGTGTCATAAGAGCTTCAAGCCTTCACAAGCCAAGACACAGGGACACATTTTTATTTTTATTTTTGTTTATTTTTATTAATACAGAAAAAATATCAACTTTTGGTTTTAGGCAGTGTTTCATTATTGCACCCTGCTCCTTTTGCCTTTCCCACAGATAAATAGGCAAACAGTGACCAGGAAACAAACTAAAACATGCAGCCTATTCCTATGTCCTACCTAGAGATAAACAAGGAGTAATTATACTGTTTAGCTTTCTCTAACTTGCTGTCTGACATTTTCTTCCTCTAGCTAGCTGAATGTATGCAATCCCTTTGTCTTCTTCAGCTTTCTATGATAGTCATCTATTTTGAAGAGAGTTGTCTCACAAGAGTACTCTTTCCCCCCCTAAATGGACCTTCTGACCCCCTCCTTACTCAAGATTATTTCAGGAACACCAGGCCTGCTCTTTTGGAAACCACAAACAGTGAACACTGCTTAGGATTCATATTACTCTACCGTATAGTCTACCAGCCATTATACCTCTATTTCTGTTTCTTCAGTTTTTGTATGAGCAAGTCTTTAAAACCTTTGCTATCTCTTTACTCTCAGGGTTTGCTATGAGCTAGGAAGAACAACATGTCTGAGTGGGTGTATGCATGACAGATAACAGAGAGCCATGAGTAACTACATGCTGTCACAAAAAGCTTTTGCTTGTCAATTCAGGGTCTGAGAAGTAACATCCTTTTTCTAAGTCATTCAAAAAATGGAAATGAAGGAGAAAAAAATATGGCAGTTGAAAGGGCCAGTTGAGATTTCTGTCCCTCATTTGAATTGGTAACCTGTAGAAGTCCCTTTGCCTTTTAAATAACTAACCTTCAAAGTACATTTGGTGAGAGTATCCCTATCAGAGAAGGACTGAAGTAAGGATGGGGGAAGTTTACATCCTTAGATCGGGGTGAAATTCAGCAGGTTCTGACAGATTCTGGAGAACCGGTAGCGGAAATTTTGAATAGTTCGGAAAACCGGCAAATACCACCTCTGGTCCCAGAGTGGGGTGGGAATGGAGATTTTGCAATATCCTTCCCCCAGGAGTGGGGAGGGAATGGAAATTTTGCAGTATCCTTCCCCTGGAGTGGGGTGGGAATGGAGATTTTGCAGTATCCTTCCCCTGCCACGCCCACCAAGCCACGCCCACAGAACCGGTAGGGAAAATTTTTGAATTTCACCCCTGCCTTAGATTCAGGCATTGCTAAATAACATTGATGCAAGTAAAGGATGGATAAAATGCTTTGCATTATCTGTTTAAATTGGTAGACCTGATCCAACTTTCTACTGTGTTCTCCCTTCTTTGCTTGCAGTCAACTGTAGGCAGAACTCCTTAGCATAATGCCTTATGTACAACTTGTCACGCCAACTCACTAAATTTTGGTTTCTAACCAAAACCATACTTCTATCTCTAGCACTAATGGATATAAAATCAAGCAAATTCTTTAGTACCAAATTATTTGGTGTCACCAGATTTATGGAGACATATAATGCTGGAAAATGCTTCTTAATAACATTTATGGGACTCCAATGGGATGGATAATCTATAAACTATAACTAATCTCAAACAAAGACTTTGTGAGTGGAAAGTTGGTTTCTGAATTTAGGAATCAATGAGTTGTCTGTTCTAAATAGGCTCTTCTTTGAATGAAGAGGGCACAGTGTAGTTTACTGGTTGTGCTACAATGATTATCTACTTGGAGGTTCAAATGATCTTTGCAGCTAGGAATATCTTTGACCCAGGCCTTTTCAATACGTTGGAAGAATGCTTCCAACAGAATCTTCCAACAGAATTTTCCCTTTCTATCACCTTTTTAAAAATATGTTTTACTGAACATTTGTTTGTATTATTTTGCTGTAATTGTTTTATTTTGCATTAAATTTCCACTTGGCTCTAAACTGGAGTTATGCAGATATTAAATACATATATGAATATGTGTGCACACAAACATACACGTATACCCCACCACCACCAAACTGTGGATTGAATCATTTCTTGGAATGCAGCATAGCAAAAATAATTGCATAAATTCATAGGTGAAGGGAATTTAGATGAAAAGGTTGTCAGGTGCACCACAAAAGGGGGAAAAAAAGATTACTGGAAGTACTTATTTAAAATTACATATTCACATGTGGAAAGGAATTGTATTGCCAGGTACACCAGTGCTTCTTGAAATGAATAGCATCCTCAACTCTATTGCAAAATACCACACAACATAATACTACATTAATACTGCAGCCAAATGCACTTGCATAAATATTTAGACTTTAAATCACTAACAGGTGAAAAAAGTTTGTGAACTGATATCCGAAATGTAACTTTACTTTTGTAATGACTGAGTATTTTAGTAAAAATAAAAGCACTGCATCAATCCTATATTTTTAATGTTTGCAAATAATTGTTTAAACAATTTTTAAAGAAACTTCTTTTTGTAGATGGAACCTCAGTTCCTAGAAGGTGGAACTTTGCTGGTATAGAAAATTGCTTTGATAGAATATTGAGCTGTAGTTTCTGCTGATCTGAGGTTTTGGAAAAATGGAAATGTGTATGTGCATCAGGGGTGGGTTCCAACTTACCTCACTGCTGGTTCGCTCCCTCCCGCGCCACGTGGGCGCGCCTCATGGGCGTGCGCGCACGAAGCACACACGCGCATGCGCAGTAACAAAAAATCCAATTTTTTTTTTAAAAGCCAAAAACAAGATGGCAACTGCATGCACAGTGCCGGGACTCGGCTTCTGTGCATGCTCAGAAGGGGAAAAAAAGTCAAAAAAAAAAAATTCAAATTAAAAAAAAAATAAAAATAAAAAAAAGAGATGGCGGTGCCCACGGCCCGGCACCGGCCCCTCCCACCGACTGAACTGGATTGGTGATGTAATCATGATGTCACCAGCGGGTCGCTACCGGTTTGGGAGGACCGGTCCGAACCGGGAGGAACCCACCCCTGATGTGCATATACACTCATTCATAGATAGACAGACCACCACATAGATTTCTGGGTTGACACCCCTTTTTCACACTTTCCTGTGAAGAAAAAGAATCCAGAAACTTAAGATTTGTAATGTAGAAAGGAATAAATAGTAAAAGAATACCCCACCTCCATATATGTGCATTTGGTACATAAATGTAAATACACACAAATGTGTGTGTGTGTGTGTGTGTCTGGGTACTTTCCTTCTTGTACTTGCATGTTCTTTGGAGCAGCTGCTCTGGTCGGTTTAGAAAAAAGAGTCCTAAATTAATTCTTCTTTCAATTGCTTACATTGTAGAAGAAAGATTGTAATTATAATATCTTTTGTTAGGAAGTAAATCTTGTTTATCTCACTGAGATATCTTTCTTGTGAAAATATGTTTAGAATTGACTATGACTTGGTAAACACAGCTTATTATTTAGTATTTAAATATTTAGAATCTTGGTGCCCTGTTTATTAAAAAACAGTCAGGTAAAATATATTGCAGTGAACTTATTAGGCCTGGATGAATCAGGAATACATTTGGATGCTAATAATGCACATCTGAAGTTTAAAAGGTATCCAAAATTATTTGTAGACATCCCACATGATTTTGCAATTTGAATTGAATGATGGTTTTTGATTCAGCAAGCCACTTTGATTGGATATTTGATTGAATTGCTTTTCAATCAACATTCTGAGTTGAAGCTTTTCACAGCTCTGTTTCTTACACCAACTGTTTATATTATTCATGTCATTATATAGAAATATTTATAGATGATACACTTGGTATAACAAGAATGTTTTATCTCTGAGAAATATTCATCTTGCTGGTTATTGTGATCCTTAATTTTTCATTACATTCAGAATCACCAATGGGGATGGTGAGTGGAAAATGGTCCTGCTATAAGCAGATATGTGATCAGGTCAATTCTGTCTGCTATAAAAGCCCAGTCCTGTTCATGAAATTCCATGTATGCCAAACCACTACCTGATTGTATATACACCAGTAATTGGGAAGCCATAAAACTGAACATTTGGGGATTAATAATGAGTTACAGATGGCACTGGACTTTGGATGCAAAGTCACTCCTAACATTTGACGTGTTCCTGGATCAGATATTCCAACTAATTCTTTCTGGAATTGACATAAACAATTTGAAATAAAAACACCATTTTTTTGCCTTATCTGACAGCTTGGGAGGAGGAGGAAAATTCTCCACTTTCCTGCTTTGTGGTATGACTAGTATAGTGATTCAGATGTCCATGGAGTCCTTGGAAAGTTCATATAGAAAGGGAACATTCAACAGATTCTCCGATCACTGCAAATAAGAATGTGAGTAGGATGCATGTAACCATGCATCCCTCCTACTGGCAGCCAGGAATTTGCCATGCCCCATCCTAATTTAATAGAATGTGGTCATTGGATTTTTTTGGATGGAATAAAATGATGTATAATGCACTTTTGCGGAGGGAGGAAAAACAGTCACGTTTCTGAAATCTTGGAACCATAAGATACTAACAGAATAACAGAGTTGGAAGGGACCTTGGAGGTCTTCCAGTCCAACCCCCTACTCAGGCAGGAGACCCTATACCAGGGGTGTCAAGCTCACATTGTCCCAGTGGCATCATATGATGTATCGGGACTTTTTTCCCCTTCGCTAAACTGGATGTGGGCGTGGCCAGCGTGTGACACATCCGGCCCGTGACAGCCCTGCCCTATACCATTCCAGACAAGTAACTGTCCACTCTCTTCTTAAAAGCCTCCAGTGATGGAACACCCACAACTTCTGAAGGCAAGCTGTTCTACTGCTTAATTGTTTTCACTGTCAGGAAAGTTCTCCTTAGTTCTAGGTTGCTTCTCTCCTTGATTAGTTTCCATCCATTCCTCTTGTCTTGCCTTCTGGTGCTTTGGAAAATAGGTTGCAAATGGGAATAACTGTAGCCGGGGCATTGTTAGGTGACAATATTAAAAGTATTGTACATATACAAAATACAAACATGCATGATAATTACTTCTGTTCTCTTTCCTCCTTTTGATTTTGTTATTGGTAAATCAAATGCAAAAGTGATGCAGAGTATGCATACTTAAAAGATTATAAGCATACATGTTATGAATAAGTAAGAGATGAGTAAAGGTCCCAGTTTAAACTGTTATAGTATATATTATTAGCAGACAGCTGTAGGACTGAAATGTGTGAAAAAAAAGGAGGGATGAAATGTGACCTCATGTGTTCCGCTGGCTGTTTTCCATTCTGTAAAACTTTCAACCTCTCTGTAGGTGTCATTCTCACTAATGGTTCTTTCATATGAGTTATTTCTTCTATGTGGATGTCTCATCTATGTAGGACAAGTGCCAGGTGTGAATCCCTAATGGTTTTACAATGTTGTAGAGGAATTAAACAACTACAGAAATCCTTAAAGAGTTAGTTGTATAAAAGTAGCATTGCAACTATTTTATCTTTCCCCCCCCCCCTGCCATTGGGCAAAACTGTTTTGTAGCACTTTGGTGTGAAAAAAGACATATTGACAATTTGCACTGTTTTTCTCATAATTCTGACAGGCCATATGAAGTGAGCCTGAGTGCAACGGCTCAAATGTCCATGTCAGCAGAATTCTATAAAACTTCACATTTCTGATTAAGAATGAAGAATGAGGAAAGATTGTTCAAGGTTTTTGCTTCTAATAAACACGCAGTGCACAGTTTACTAACTTGCGCTCTACATGGGGCTACCCTTGAAGAGTGTCCGGAGACTACAACTGGTCCAGAATGCAGCTGCGCGAGCAGTCGTGGGTGTGCCAAGGTACACCCACACAAGTGCCATCCTTCACGAGCTGCACTGGTTGCCGATTGCGCTCCAGTCACAATTCAAGGTGTTGGTTGTTACCTTTAAAGCCCTACATGGCTCAGGACCAGTTTATCTGCGTGACCTCCTTATGCCACATTCCTCCCATCGACCAGTGAGGTCGCACAGGGTTGGCCTTCTTCAGGTCCCGTCGGCCAGACAGTGCCGGCTGGCAGGACCGCGGGGGAGGGCCTTCTCTGTAGCCGCTCCGACTCTGTGGAACCAACTTCCCCCTGAGATCCGTACTACCCCCACCTTACTGGCCTTCCGTAAAGCCGTTAAGACCTGGCTTTTCCGGCAGGCCTGGGGCCAATAGTTGTTCTGATTGGCCCATGCGTAGTTGTGTGAATGTTTTATTTTAAATATAGTTGGTGTTTTTTTTTTCCCCCTCTCTTTTTTAAATTGTTTTTATATGTTTTATTTTTTTATGATGTAAGCCACCCAGAGTCCTTCGGGAGTTGGGCGGCATATAAATTTTATAAAATAAAATAAAATAAATAAAATAAATTGTATAAAATAAATAAACTTAGCGATCTACTGTATCTCAGCTGTCCTTATCCTGATACTTTCTGTCAGCATGGCCTCCTGGCTCACATATCTAGAGTGCATCATGCAAGAAAAGACTACTTTGCTATCATTTGTACAATTTTTAATATTTATTTATAAATACCATAATGGCTTATTTCTGTGATGGAATTTATTCCAAGAATTACATAAATATGAGCGCAACTTTAATGTCTTATGACCACATGATCTAATGCATATGTGATGCTTTCATTTTTGGCTTAAACACTATGGTATCTTAATCCCCAATTCTACTTTTTTCTCAGTATATCAAACTATCTTCTCTGTGTATGACAAACGGATTTAGCAAAGTGAGGACATCTTTAAGAAAGCTTCTAATGTTGATCTTAATGTCTCAAGAGATTTGTATCAACATAGGCAGTGTCCTAAATAATTCAGAGCTTTAAAAAGAAAAAGAAAAAAAATATATATCTTACATTGTGCCTGGAAAACAACTAGCAGCTAGTCTAGTGTTATGTATTAGTTAGCAGCCTAGCTGTTATGTTTTGAAGTAGCTGAAGTTTTCTGAGCATTCCTCAAGTGTAGCTCTTTGTACAGAAATATAAGTAGATGAGCAGAAAGGATGGGAAATTGATTTGCTAGGGGATAGGACTGCTTTGCAGTGGAAGGGAATCGATTTGCCTATCACTGTTATGGTGAATCATCCAGTCAGCCAGAAGATTAAACTGGATTTGGCATTTTTATCTACCTATCGAGTCCATCCCAAGGAGCTGGGATAGGCGTACAGTACAGGTAGTCCTCGACTTACGACCACAATTGAGCCCAAAATTTCTGTTGCTAAGTAAGGTATTTGTTAAGTGAGTTTTGCCCCATTTTACCACCTTTCTTATCACAGTTGTTAAGTGAATCACTGCAGTTGATAAGTTAGTAACACGGTTGTTAAGTGACTCTGGCTTCCCCATTGATTCTGCCTGTCAAAAGGTTGGAAAAAGTGATCACATGACCTTGGGACACAGCAACGGTCATAAATATGAACCAGTTGCCAAACATCTGAGTTTTGATCACATGATCGTGGCAGGGATGCTACAAAGGTTGTGTGAAAAATGGTCATAAGTCAGTTTTTTCAGTGCCATTGTAACTTTGAATGGTCATTAAATCAACCGTTGTAAGTCGAGGACTACCTGTATGTTGTTGTTTAATAATATTAAAAGTATCATCTCAGAATGTAAGCTGTTTCAAGTAAAGATGCCTTTTGCAATTGACTGGTGGTGATTTTGTCAATGCCAATGATGTTCAAGTATGTTTCAGATTTTTTCAGATTGCACCTAAGGTTCCTATTATTATTGGTTCTATTTTTGTTTTCTTTTGCCACAGTTGTTCTACTTCTATTTGCAGGTCTTTATATTTTGTAATTTTCTCCAGTTTTATTCTTTCTGCTGTCTGCAGGTACTGCTGCATCCACCATCCAAATCTTTTTTGTCTTTTTTATTGGCAATTGTTAAGAGTGTTATGTGGTAGGTACTTTTCTGTTTGAATTCTAAACTCTCAGGGTACTTTAGCTTCTTCGTTTTCTATTACTTTGGTTATTTTGTGGTGCCATCAAATCTTGCTTGCAGGAAAGTGTTATTTCTTGCAGATATTCCAATATAACATTGTTGTTTTCTGTCATGCTACTATTTGTAATCTATGTAATTATTATTATTATTATCTGTTCACAACAATGTGAAACAACAGCTGCCAGTTTTAGCTAGTGTTGGACTTCATACACATTTAGTACTTCCCAAGAACCCTATGGTATTGTAATCTATTGGGCTAATATTATGATTGCTGGAGAAGAGGTATGCATTCTTTTTAGGAGAAAATGTCGCTTTAAGAAAGAAGCAAATATTCTTTAAGTGTGGCATATCATGCTTGCTTGGCCTTGGGAATCAGATGAAAGATTCAACCTGAACTTCTCATCTAGATCATGTACTTGGTATAAGTAGTATATCATCAGAGTTAAAATTTCATCATGTATGAATCTTTCAGTTAAAATGTTGTGCAGGTATTGTGCATTACTCACTGCACCTTATATCATAATGATGGAGAATTATGCCAGCACCACTCAAAATTGCTGCCCACTTTGACTTGACTGAGTCAGGAAATTAGGGCGTGTCAAATATTTCAACTTTCAATTTCCAAATGTTAGGGGTACTCAAAAGTTGTGACATGCCTTCGGGATGGTAAAGATATTTTGGTTACTTTAATGTAATTTAGATGTGCTTGGTAAGTAACTACATAAGTATCATAACTTTTTAACATTTTGTTTCATAATGCTTAATAAGTTTCATGAATCAAATTAGAAGCAGGATTCAGAAGTCAAAACATTGGGTTTTTATTGATTATATCTGAAACCCTAATAAAGCTATATCTCTTATTAATAGAGTATGTTCACATGACATCCTGAGCCATAAACTAGTCAAGAACACTTAGCATGTTGTACAAACCTAATGTGGTTAGGGTTAGGGTTAGGGTTAGGGTTAGGGTTAGGGTTAGGGTTAGGGTTAGGGTTAGGGTTAGGGTTAGGGTTAAGGCTAGTTTATGGTTCAGGATGACATGTTAAGTCACCAAAAAATTTTATTTGTGGATCAGCATATTTTGTGAACATAAGCATTGCAGTGACATTTGCAGGCAAATTAACTCATACTTAGGAGTAAAGCAGCCCAAACCTGAAAAGTAAGTATAATATAAGGATTTTGGAGCTAGGTTGTTTTTAATCCTCATCCTCTTCTTCACCTCAGGATAGCATGTTTAATTTTTTGTGGTAGTTCGCAGAAATACATAGAGTACATCTTTTGTCAGAGATCAAAACATTTTACAGATTCACTTTTTTGTTCTAGAAGAAAAGTTGTTGCAGATTAGGGAATATATATATATACTCATCTTTCCATTCATGGATATTACTTCTGAAAATTACAGATGCAGACAAGGCTTCTATAAACTACTAAGAAATAGAGATATGCCAGAGGTTTTCCTCGGTAAGAAATTTGACAAATGATAGAAGGATAAGTAGAGGAAATTGAAGTTAGCCTCCGCATGAAATTATGGATTTTAAAATAAATGTCTATTTTTGTTTTCTAACAGAATTAATTACTTTTGCAAAGCACTTCAAAAAAGAATTATCACTTGCATGTCCTGAAGCAAAACTGCCTATCGTTACATGGTAGAATTGCCTTTTATATGTCTCTCTTCCCACCTTTCCTGTAGGTTTTTTTTTTTTTTTTTTTTTTTTTTTTTTTTTTGCTTTTTTTTTTCTTTTTTGTTGCAGAATTTTCGTTTTTGAGCTATTGTGTTACCTCTGGGAAGCCAACATTTCCTAGTCCCCTTCCCCATTCAAATTTGCCCCTTTCTAGTGATTTCATGGCACGAATAGTTTAAACCAGGGGTGTCAAACTCAAAGCCCACAGGCCTGATCCAGCCCGCAGGGTGCTTAAATCTGGCCTGTGGGGCTGGCCTGTAAATAGCAAAGGACCAGCCCCCGGTGCCTCTGCCGGGCAAAATGGGGCACAGGGGGCACGCGTGGCCCCCTCGCACCCCATTTTGGCCGGAAGAGTGCTGCAGGAGATGTCTGTCCCATCTCCCCACCCCCGGCCGGCCCGTGGAGGACAACTACAGTTCTGATCCGGCTCTTGAAGAAATCCAGTTGACACCCTTGGTTTAAACTATACTGTTCAATAGGAGGCTATGAGACTGAGTTGTAACTCCCAATTCTACATTGTCCATTCCACAGGTGAAATCCAGCCGGTTCTCACCGGTTTGCCTGAACCGTTAGTAAATTGCTTAGGCAGTTCGGAGAACTAGTTAAAAATAAAGTGCAAGAGAGGTTTTTTTTTTTCCTCTCTCTCCCTTCAGTTAATAGCTCCACTTAACAGTTGCAGCTGGAATGCAGCCATACACGCTGAATCAAGTCAATAAACAACAGAAACTGACAGGATTAGGGCAGGGAAACCCATCAATCACCCATCTAGGGATGGGATTAACCTCTTGCCTTCAGGAAGAAGGACAAGATTACAAACATTTTCATTATAAAGAGTATTAAGTAACACTTCTGTGATCAGCTGATACTCCCTAGAGTTTCCCAAGACCTTTTATAGCTGCTGCAATGTTAGCTGCTTCTTGTTTCTGCCTGGGGGGAAAGATACAGGAGGGGACAATGATGCAGCTG
>QLTV01004400.1:2114665-2127045 GCA_003457575.1 Thermophis baileyi
TCTGGCACTATCATTTTGGGGTGTACTTCCCTCACTCTTTTTGAACGCCTCTAGTGATGGCAAGGTATTCCATTGGTTGATTGGTCTCACCCTTAGGAAATTTCTCCTTAGTCCTAGGTTGCTTCTCTCTTTGGTTAGTTTCCATCCATTGTTGTGTCTTTTGGTGCTTTGGAAAATAGATTGACTCCCTCATTTTTGTAGGAGCCCCTCAAATTTCCTGACAGAACAATTAATCAGTGGAACAACTTGCCTCCAGAAGTTGTAAATGCTCCAGCACTAGAAGTTTTTAAGAAGAGATTGGATAACCATTTGTCTGAAGTGGTGTAGGGTTTCCTGCCTAAGCAGGGGATTGGACTAGAAGACTTCCAAGGTCCTTTCCAACTCTGTTATTCTATTCTATTTTAAATATTGGAACAGTGCTATTTTATTGTGAGTTGGATTAAGGAGAAATTTTCTAAGGGTGAGACCAATCAAATTGGCCACGCCCACCCAGTCACATGACCAAGCCACACCCACCAAGCCACACCCACAGAACCGGCAGGGAAAATTTTTGGATTTCACCACTGGTCCACTCCTATCTGATCTCTCATGATCAGAAATCACAATGAACAGCAATTCATAGGATCATAGAATTTGATGAGTATGATTCATAGATATTTGATGATCTTGTTTCAGTTCTGGTCACTTTCAAAGGATCCTGATTCTTCTTGTGGAACCATAGCTTCTTTAAGTGAGTTTTGCTCCATTTTATGCCTTTTCTTGCCACATTTGTTATGTGAATCACTGCAGTTTTTAATTAGTAACATGGCTGTTAAGCGAATCTGGTTTCCCCATTGACTTTGCTTGTCAGAAGATTGCAAAAGGTCATCACATATTCCTAGGACACTGCATCCATCATAAATGTGAGTCAGTTGTCAAGCATCCGAATGTAAATCACGTAACCATGGGGATGCTGCAATGGTCATAAGTACGAAAAATGGTCATAAATCACTGTTTTTCAATGCCATTGTAACTTTGAACGGTCACTAAGTGAACTGTTGTAAGTCAAGGACTACCTGTATGAATGGCTATTTATCATAGAAGAAAATGTGGTGGTAACAATATGTCTTCAGAAAAATGAAATAAATACCAGTCAACAGTATATTTTCATTCATTTCCTTTTCTATCAAGGATATATCCTTGTCCCTTCAGATGTTCATATTATGGAATTTAAGTTGCTGGTTGTCTCTGAAGGGTTACAGTTTTCGAGTTTCTAGGCAAGCTTTATTCTTTCATATCATGCAATATCCATTTATTCTGAAAACAAGACGTCTGTACTTTCTGTTACTATACCAGCAGCACCACAATATCTGGTATTTTGCTATGATGAGTTTCTGATAACAGCTGATTTGACATTGTTTGTGGAAATTTAATTTATACTATACAACAGCCTTCATATCAAAGAGCATTTTGAAGCATTATTGGACTGTATGAAGAAGTGCTGAATGTACAATGGTCAGCAGGTTTCACCTGACTGGACTGTACCTTTGTAACTCTTTGAATATTGCACTGCATGATTTATGGTGGCATTTGGCTTGCCAAATGATATCCCAAATCATCCAGGTTTCCTCCAGGTCTCTAGCAGAGGAACTTTGCTGTGAAGAACTCAGCAAACTTGAGACTAAATATTAGGGCTGAATGGTGATTTAGAAATACATCTCAAAGGATATATTTGGGGTGGGGCAGGCATAAGCAAAGCACTTATTTTCAACTCTCTAATGCATACACATCTTTTTTTCCCTCCTCATTTAGGGTAGCAGATTGTGCCGCACGTGCTCCAAAGTAGCTTTTTGGCACTGGATCCAAAACATTTTAGAAGTCTATTCAATATTATTGCCTGCTAATTGTGGCATATAAAACTTTGGATTGTAGGCATTTGCCCTGATTTCTTTTTATAAAACTGGCAAAGCCATGTGACCCAAAGGACATTCTGACCCAGTTCTGAATAAAGAGAATAAATCTGTACTTGACTTATATCTCTTCAGACTGCCACCAGCCACCAAAATGTTTTATTTCTTCTAAAAGAAAGATGTCATGAGAAGGATGGAGTTTAGCCTTCCTTCTTAATAGGTAGATAACTTTTTTACAGTTATGTGACCCCCTCAGTTGCCACTGGATAGGATCACATTTAGAATCCAGGCTTAATATCTCAGAATGAATTGGGCTGCTGTTCTCCTAAATAAACTCTTTCCTATGGAACAATCAATAGTTGGTAGCTATGCAGATCTTCAGTCATTGTAGAAGCTTCAGTCAGCTTGAGAATAGCCCATAGTTTAGTCTATTACAGTGTCAACCCAGGTTTGTGGTGCAGATGTCATCACAAATTATTTCTGCTCAGGAGTTAATGAAGGAAGATGGAAGCAGACATGAAAAAAGATGGTCTGTCTCTGGGAATGGCTATCATTCTTCCCACAGTAAACTCAGAGAGTGAGGGCTCATAAGACTGCAACCAAAATGGAATCATTGAGAAACAAGAAGGAAGAACCTGGTATGCTTGGAAGAACTCTAAGCTCTTAAAAAAAAAAAAAGAGGCGGGGGGGGGAGGGTTCACCAGTTCAGACAAATCCTTACAAAGACAGAGTGCAAAGCAGCTTGTTTCACCCTAAGCATAAATTATTTTATTTCTATTAGCATTTTTTTGAATATAATAAAGAATAAAAATTTAAAGGAATAATTTAAAAGATAAGATACAAGAGAGAGGAGAGGAGAGGAGAGGAGAGGAGAGGAGAGGAGAGGAGAGGAGAGGAGAGGAGAGGAGAGGAGAGGAGAGGAGAATCTTCAGTTGAAGGAAAAAATAGAACATATTTTGTAAATAAAAAAATCCTGCTGATGTAAATCTCATGATTCTTGGCAGTATATAAGATATGGAAAAAAAAGTTAAAACATCCACCATAAGATTAAACACGACAACATAAAGAAAAGATAAAAGATAAATCTAAATGAACCATATACCATAGTAATAATATTTTAAAAAATAATATTTTAAAAAATAATTCAGTAGCTGCAAATTACTAGAACAATCTCCGGAAAAGCTAATTTTTAAATAACCTTCTGAAAGCCCTCAAGGAGGGATCTAGGTAACAGGGAAATTGTTACACCACACTGACACTGGCATTGAAAAGCATTGTCTTCTAACCTCAGTTCCGTGTGTACCTAAACTTCCAAAGGTTCATGAGTTTCATTATCTAAACTCAATCTATGCCCTCATATGGGCCAAAAATGTCTTGCTACTCACATTCCTAGAAATGGAATACCTTTTCTGGTACATGTTGTGCAAAGAACTTGCTGTGATTATAAGGGAAGTAGATAGTAAGACTCTCTAGTATATTTCTATATACATTTTTGGGATAGATTTTTTTTCCATCCCAGCACACTAATTATTAATTATGAATTGTCAGAGATACACAGATTTGGTCAGTTAGGAAAACCCATTGAATATAATACCGGTAGCAACAAAGCATTTTATAAAGTCATCCTAAAAAGCTATGTTCCTGATTGATTAAAGTATAAAAATAGAGAGGCAGGTAGATAGGAAGATAGAAGAGGAGGAGGAATGATAATAATAATAATATACCGGTAATAATAATAAACAGGAACTACATACTATAAAGTAAAGTGAAATGTGCAAAATCATTCTTGGCCTAATTATTCAGCAAAGAATAGACAACTGATAGTGGAGCAAAGCTGTGAGCCATCATCACCTTTCTAGAAGAACAGGCTCAGAACAAAGGCACGTCTACATTTCTGACCCTTCCTTTCATTGTTCAGTTTGAGCTCTCCTAATTGCCCTAGCAGCAAATCAGGCACTCCTGACAATTGTTCCCATTTTTGCTTCTCTCTCACACACACACTCTCTCTTTCCTCGCTGAATATTTACTGAATGGTTCCTGTCATTATTTAGTCATTTCACTTGCAACTGTGACAGCTCACACAGTCCTTTTAAGATGTGAATTCCTTCTATGATGTGAATAGTGCAATGACTGAAGGGGAAGGAAAACTGAAGGGGGAAAAAAAGAATCTCACCAAAACTTGTGGCTCCATTCACAAGTTAAACTCACAGGATTTGGGTGCATGAAAGGGAAAGTGTTGGTTCACCAGCTTTTACTTCCTCTGAGGGCTGTAGGATGTATGATAATATGATGGAGCCAGCTAGAAGAGTATTAAGATCTGACTGAATGAATTAATCCTAGAAAGACTAGTTCATACATGACTGATAGCCACTAGATGAGTTAAATTATGGTGTGTGTGTGTGTGTGTGTGTGTGTGTGTGTGTGTGTGTGTGAACAAGCCATCCAAAATAAGCCACAAAGCACTTTTCAATTGAGACAATCCATACTGTGTCAGTTGTTTTGAAAGCTGGGCACATTTCTGACTCTATTTATTTGTATAAATAGAAGTTATCCTCAGGGTATATTCCCATCCATTTTGTACCCTGTGAAACAAATGTGTGTCCAAAATGCCATTACTTTAGTGCTGTTTTAGTGAAAATAGTTACTTGGGACTTTTTTTTTTTTTTTTTTTTTTTTTTTTTTATTTTTTTTTTTTTTTTTTTTTTTTTTTTTTTTTTTGTATATTACAACTGCCAAGTTGATGTGATAAAATGAAGGAAAAGACTTCCAACGTGGATCTATATCACATATCATATCGGAGTATCCCTTTTAATCATGCACACAAGATTTCTATCTGTATTTTGCCATCCAGGAAGAAGAAGAAAATGGGCATATAGATATGTGTGAGTAAAATCTATTGATGATTGATGGCCAAAATGCAGAACTCTTACTGGACTTAAAAAAGTACATCATCCAAGATGATCAGAATGTAATTTCATCCGAACAATAATGCAACCAAACCTAGGGAAATTATGAGCTTGTGTGTGTGTGTGTGTGTGTGTGTGTGTGTGTGTTATATCTACAGGAATACCTACTGGGGCTGGAAGGGGGATCAACAGCATAAGAATGGCAGGTACCTCCAGATGATCAACATCCCATCCCTTTTTAATGTGTCTCACATGAACATAAAAGAGTAATCATTGATTGCCCACAGTTCTGCCTGCCAGTTTGACTGCTGAACATGTCCTTTCCCTTGGATGCTCCTGAAATTAAACATATATCTTTTTATTGAAAAATTCTGATCTGCGACTCTCTAATACACAATTCAGAGAAATTCATTCATTCATTCATTCATTCATTCAGTCAGTCATTCAGTCATTCAGTCATTCAGTCATTCAGTCATTCATTCATTGCAAATTTTAAAATGATGGGACAGAGTTTGATTCAGGAAAGTATCTTAGGCCAAAAGCCCTTTATGTACATAATTATATAATAAGAACCCAGGCTGAAAAACAGTCTGAAGAATAGTTAAGTGAGCAGAGAAAGGAACAAAGCAAGGAGGGGGAGGTCTGTTTGTCTTTATCATGCTTGGAACCAGGGGTGGGTTCCTCCCGGTTCGGACCAGTTCTCCTGAACTGGTAGTGGCCCGCTGGTGACATTATGATGATGTCACCGAACTGGATCGGTCGATGCCGGTCTGTGGGGGCCGCCATCTTTTTTTTTTTTTTAATGAATTTTTTTTTGAATTTTTTTGATTTTTTTTTTCCTTCTGAGCATGCACAGAAGCCAACTTCCGGCACTGTGCATGCGGTCGCCATCTTTTTTTTGGCTTTGTTTTTTTTTCTGGATTTTTTGTTACTGCGCATGCGCGTGTGCACGAAGTGCGCACGCACCCATGAGGCGCGCCCATGCGGCAAGTGAGGGAGCAAACCGGCAGTGAGGTAAGTTGGAACCCACCCCTGCTTGGAACCTATTCTTATACTGACTCTCCCATAGTCTAAAGCAGAGCAGCCTGGAAGATAATATCCAAAAATCAGAGAAAAGAGGCATGGTCACACCAGCCTAAGTGGTTCAGAGCTTGATCTCACCCATAGAGTCACCCAACTGCATCACTAACTGAACAGTTAGTGAAGCCTGTTGGATTGTATCCAAGGTAAAACTTGTGTTGGAATAAGAGGGAAAACACTATTTTACAATAATGATGACTCCACACCTTGTATACTGTAAGTTGGGAACTCAGTTGAAAACAGCATTGTAAGGATACAGCAGAAAACAAAGAGGTAATCAAAGGAGGATTGTGCTGCACTTAGGTACAAGTGAAGACTCTCTCTATTCAGGCAAAATAAGAAGGGGTACAATCAGAGGTGGTATTCAGCCGGTTCGGACCGGTTCGGGTGAACCAGTAGTAGCGACCTGTGGGGTGGGCCCGCCCCCGCCCCCACCCCGGCACTATGGCATCCTATTTAGCCACGTTTTCAAGCCGCGTGCATGCGTGCAAGCCCTGCGTGCAAGCAAAGCACCTGCACGGAAGGCACACACGCAACCAAAGCGTGCACGCACGCTGGGCAAACCGGTAGGGAAATTATGAGAATCCCACCTCTGGGTACAATATATTCCTAGACATTAGTGGGGTAGTCATTTGCAATGTATTCAGGATAATCCAAAGTAGTAGGATGTATCTCTTCTTCTCCTGTATGCAGAACAGCTGTTTATGTTTTCCATACCCCTGAAGTGGATCCATCTCTGGCCCAAGAAGGAAAACAGGGAGATCAACTAACACTAGTAGGAATTTAAAAAAAAAAAAAAAAAACACCAACTCAGCATGGGGCAAATTTGTCTATTGCTCTGAACAACCAGATGACCTTCCTCTGCATTGTATTTGTGCATTTTTATTTATAACTAACAAGCTCTGGCAACCATTTACATAGAAGGTAGAATTTAAACAATGTCAGGTCAACCTACGAAGGTGGAGAAAGCCGTTCCTCCTGAAATTTCCTGAAATATTCCCAACTGTTGAGTAATACATGATCCCGTGCTTCCACAGTTTCTGGCCTTGGTGTTTTGGCAATGAAACAAAATGCACGTTTGAACTAGCCAGTTGGGATAAAATCCCTGCTCTTTTGTTTTATCATATAGGTATTTCTTCCAATGAAGAGGTGGCAAGATCTCTCAATAACAGCTGCTGCTTTGCTAATACGAAAGAAAAGGAAAGGAAACAAAAACAGAATTCTTCTCACAAATATAGGTGTACAGCAGCTTGCTGTTATAACAACAAGTATTCCCTATACTTAAGAAATGACCGCTGATGTATGTCCTTTCCACCACCCAGAGAAAACAACTGGGCATCAACAACTGCAGCCTTAGCTATTCATGAACCATATTAATTTCAGCTGCAATGAACCACAACCTTTTCCGCTGCTTTGTCTTCGTTTCTTTCTTTTTTAAATGCTAGGAATATTATTTAAAGGATTCCAGAGGTACACTGTAATGAATGGGCATACAGTAGGTCATACATATAACAAGATAATAGAGGTCATTCAGGATGGGCTAAGTATGCCCCAAAGGCTTTCCAAACTGATTTATCCAGTACCAGCAGGGATACTGGATAACTGGGTAATAGCTTGGAAGAGCCTGCAACAGATAATTGAGAACGGCTCTTGGAGTTGCTTCTTGCCATGTAGCAATCATCTTCATGGTGGCTTCTTGTTCTTTGTGTTTACTATAAGACCGAGTGGCGGCAGCATATCTGAACACAGCAGGGAGGGAATTCTTGCCAAGGCTGTATGCACATTCTGTTTTGTAGGAACACAGTGGGAAAAATAGTTGATGGAGATGCAGGTACTGTGTAGCTTCCAGTAAATCTTTCCCTTTACAAAAAGCAAGTTTCCAAGTCTTGAGGGTATGTCTGAAGGTGCCAATATCTCAGAAACTACAAAGAAGGTTGAACAAAGTTTCTAGCTCATCTGTGTACAACTTACTACATATAAAAAATAAATAAACATTACTAAACATTAAAAAAATGCAGACAAAATGCTGATTGTATGAAATACTGCGCATTTGAAGAACTGGGTTTATACAAGTTGTAGAACTCATCTTAATCAATAAATAACTCTTGTTATTTTTTAAAGCACAGGACGATTGACTTTTTGGCATTTATGTTCCCCATCCATCCCCTAAGCCCGTGATGGTGAACCTATGGCACGCAGAGCCCTCTCTGTGGGCACGCGCGCAGTCATCCCAGCCCAGCTCCAATCACGTTTCTCCATCGCATTTCACTCAATCAATTCCAACTTCTCATGAAAGAAAAAGATCTCATGAAATTGGAATGGATTGGGTGAACTTTTTCACTCGCACACTTCACAATGGGGGAGACGGGGTCCCATCCTCCTCCTGAAGCCCATTATGACGCGGAGCCACAATGCGACCCTGCATCGGCTTGGCTTGGCAAAAAAAAAAAGCAGTTTCTTTTCCTGCAGAGCTGCCTGTGTTGGGATGCCTCACCTCCCCGCCAGCCAGCTGAGTGTGGGTGCACTACTCCTAGGCTCGTCGGCCTTCTGACAACCCAGCACCACCACCCAGCACCAGTTCTGGGGTTTCTTCCCCCCCCCATGGGTGGGGAGAGAGAGATAAACAGAGGGAGGCAGAGAGAGAGAGAGGGAGGGAGGGAGGGAAAGAGAGAGAGAGAGGGAGGGAAAGAGAAATGATATTACAAAAGTTTTCCTTTTTTAGAAAAAATTTTGGCACTTCGTCTCTAAAAGGTTCACCATCACTGCCCTAAGCCCCAGTCAACCCATCAAGTCAATAGGGATACTTTGCCAGCCATAATTATATTTTCTTTGTGAAAGACTCTATTATTGATTTAATGTTGAAATATCTTGGGTATTTGATGATATATATGCAATTGCCTAAATTAAAAAGGATTGGTTTGGAGTTCAGTGTGTGATTTAGGTGAAGGGATTGCCTAAATCTAGCTTAATATGTCAGTGCAATCTCTCCTGTATTATTAAGAAAGCTTTTTTTATTTTTGCAAATGTAACCTCTTGGTATTTTTTCTCAGAAAAATACAAATCCTGTTCAAAACTTCTGAACATGAAACTCGGCAGGTAGATTATTATGTTAAGCTGATAAATTTATCTGGACTATTAAGTGGATAATGTAATGTTTTAACTCCATGGCTGATTTTCTGAAAACTGAGGATTGAAAATTAGGTCTGTGTTGAAAACTGAGCACAGAGCTCTCTGCTACCATCTCTTGGCCGACTGGAGTTTTACAGTGCATGCCTTGTAGCCCTGTAAGGATGCCATCTCTATTTTAAAGAAATCCTTAAAAATTAGAGGGGAAAATAAATAAAAGCTCAGAGCAATGTGGTTCAAAAAATCATGAAATAATATAGTATGTAAGGAGGCAGTTTAGGTTACTGAGGTACAAGTTCATTCCCAGGCAGCTCTTGTGTGTTTTCATCTCTCTTTTGCCATTTCAATATTTTCTACCTCTTGAAGGCAATTTTATAAAGTAGACAGAAGTGCCAAGACAAAAGTACCACAGCAATCAGCAGGTAACCAAAACTAAACGTAGGTGAATAGTTTTTCAGGGAAATCTCAGCAGGTTCCTGAGTCCTGAGGAAGTCAATATTCCTGTGGGACTCCAACATCTCCCCATTTGAAATTTACAACAATATCCCCTAGTCCAGGGGTGGGTTCTAACTTACCTCGCTGCCGGTTCGCTTCTTCCTGCGCCACATGGCCATGCCTCATGGGCTTCGCACACGCGCGCATGCGCAGAAGAAAAAAAAATTCAAAAAAAAAAATTCAAACAAATTTCAAAAAAAAGATGGTGGTGCCCACGGACCGGCACCGACCGAACCAGATCCGTGACATCATTGTGACATCACCAGCAGGTCGCTACCAGTTCGGGCGAACCGGGAGGAACCCACCTCTGCCCTAGTCTATGATCTAGTTAAACTCTTCAGTCATTTCCTGCTTCTTAGCTTGCAATTCCCTTGAAATAACCTGGCAAGCAAAAACTTGCTTCTGTGCTCTTTCCTGTTCGTATTCAGTTTCTGAAATTGTTCAACAGCAACAACAACAACAACAACAACAACAACAACAACAACAACAACAACAACAACAACAGCATCAGTTTTGTCTATCTGTGTATGGACTGAATAGCATCTGCTGCTTTTTCAGAAGAATTGATAGTCGTAGGTATGGAATGCTGGGGGAGAGAAGGCAAGCCCATCTATTTTCCTTCCCCGCAAAAGTTATTTACACCATAGGATAAAACACGGAGATTCTGAATGTGCTTGCAAAAGGTAACAATGTTTTGGTGAAATTTCTAGTAATAAAGCAGGCTTAAAATATAATAAATCAATAAAATATCATGCTTTTTCTTAGAAGTTTCAAGAATCCTTTTCAAGCCCCTGTTTTAAGTTTGTGTGCTATTACCAAAGAACTGTGTAGCATTTTATTTTGCATAAAATTAGGTGGCTGAGACCAGGGCAAAATATAACATGTAACAATATACAACTCATATCATCCCTAGACAGCATTTGAAATGGTGGCCTAATTACAACAACCGGCCAAATCCATTAGAAAAATATATTATTGCTTGCTTTAGAGCTCTGGTAATAGGAACTATGAAACTTAAAATAGTATCAGTTGCTAAACACCATTTAATATTAACTACAGGTAGTTCTTGCTTAGAAACCACAACTGGGACTGACAATTCCATTGCTAAGCACCATAGTTGCTAAGCAGAAAATTATGTGACTGCCATGGGCTTACCACATCACTTTCCATTCAGTCATGAAATAAATCAGCTGAATCCCGTTACCATGACTTTCTGTGCTTTATATTAACTCAGCTTGTTGGAAGCTGATTGTGGAGCACATGAATGGTGTCCATGTGAATGTGCGTTGCTGCAAGTTTCATAAATGAAAGAACTGGTTCCAAAACTGCTTTTTTTTTTTTAACACTGTCATAACTTCAAACAGTTGCAAAATGAGCAACTCAGTAAGTGATAACTATGTGTATTAAGTGTTGTGACATGTTCAATTCTTTGATCAAACATAATTTAATGGGAAATGTTGATTTTTTCATGTCAAATATTTCATTTTTAGAAATAGATATACACATTATGAGAACTTACAGAAGTGTATTTTAAAGATAACTTCCTGGGGTGTATTCATTTTGGTTTCAGAATTAGCACAGGGAATTAGATGGATTTTTATATTTAGATTTAAAGCTATTAAGCCATTTTTAGAAATATAAGTATCCATACATATTATTTTTCAGATAAAATGGTGAAGAATGGACATAATAATGTAGAACTGCAACAGCCCTTCTGCTAAAGATAAGAAATTAAAATAGTTGAACTAATGGCTATAGCCAAATGTTTACATAATTTTTGATCACACATTTAGGGTTATGGTATTGCATTTGAAATTAGAAGATTTCATCACCTTTACAATAAATACATTGCACTAAAGTTTAATCTTAGATGAGCAAAAAAAAAAATCACATTCTCACAAATACAGAGATACAAACAACAGAACAAATAAGATCGAGGAAGGAGTGCTTAGAGAGCCCACCAATTGACCCAATTGGCCAACGTGACCTGTGACACTTGGGGATGGGTTTATTTCTTCTTTTAATTATACTGAAATCATGGGAACTATTTAGAGTTGGTTTTCCTTTAATAGGTGCAGGTATGATGTACTCAATAAGGAAGTCCTTTGGGATGGATCCTGCTCTGTCGGACGAGCCAGGCTGGAAACAGTAACTGAGGTGTGACACGTTAGAAGCTAACACATAATGTTTATTACCAGCTAACAGAACAGTGCTAACAGAACTCTCTCTGAGGTAACTCACTGACAGCTCTTTTTTATACGCGGCTGTCAACGGAGTAGCCAATCACGACTCGGCAACGTTCCCGCTCCTAGAGCGGCCTCTTGAGGAACACCGGAACACTTCAGATCCAAGTCTCAGAGTTCTGACTTGTTTGGGTTCATTAGTTGGAACCTTGACAGTGGTCTTACTAAGGTTTTATAAAGCGGTACTAATATTTCACGTGAACTTGACTCTATCCCTCTGTTTATGCAACCAAGGATTGCATTAGCTTTTTTGGTTGCTGCCGCACACTGCTGGCTCATATTTAATTTATATTTAACAGCCGCCCTGTTCAAGGTAACTCGTTCCCTCCTTAACATTGAGGGAAAGGAGGAACCTTTGCAGGGGAGAGCTGAGGAATTTGTACAGTATTTGGCGGATAAAGTCGCTCAGATTCAGATGGACCTGGACTCTGATTGGGCAAGTCAAGCTGAGATGACAGGGGCAGGTCTTAATCCAATTTTGTGGGAGGAGTTTGAGCCTGTGACTCCTGAGGAAGTGGACAAGGCTATTGGAGCGATGAGCTCCTCCACTTGTTTATTGGACCCGTGCCCCTCCTGGCTGGTCTGAGCCAGCAGGGAGGCGACACGAGGCTGGCTCCAGGCTGTAATCAACGCCTCCTTGA